>VZTY01001027.1:32544-303905 GCA_013400935.1 Turnix velox | reverse complement strand
GTATTGAGAAGGTATGAGGTCCCCCTGAGGCTTCTCTGCTCCAAACTGAATAACCCCAACTTTGTAGACACAAGGTAAATGGCTCCTACTGAAAATAGTCCAAGCCTCAAAGAAACATCCTTTCCTGAGCTGGCCACACTACATTTCCAGCCCTTACATACATGCTCCTAACTCAAACCTCTGCATAGCCTTCTGCTGCAACCATACTAACCAATTTTCTATAAAGAATTCAATTTTTGCCAAAGAGAAATAAACATGCCCAGGATTCCAGAGGCTGGTTCCTCTGTTGTCACAAGCTGCCACAGCTTGATGCATTTCAAAGAAAGAACAGGTAATTCCAACAGCTGACAGATCAGTGTAGCATTTTTATTTTTTAAAAGAAAGTCATTATTCTTCAATAGAGGCTGTGAAAGCCTCCTTGAACTCCAAGAAATGTACTATGGAATCCTCTAAGGCAGACTTGGAGCACTCAAAGATTTTTCCCTTAAAAAATCTAAATGACTAAACTAACAATTAATGACTATAAATGTAAAAGTATGTGAAAATTTGGAGGGGTTTTATTACTGCTTCTTACAGAAGGAAGAAATTGCACCTCTACAGGAAGAACTGTTGCTAGCAAAAAGCATGGCTCTGGGGCTCCTCAGCACACACACAACTTCTGTCTCACCACGCTACTGTGCATCAACATTTATCCAAATACATTTGTACAACAGACCATAACAGTCTGTTTGCTTTGTAACAGTCTATTTGGCTGCCCCTAAATGAGCGGTTTGGGTGCGCAGTGAAAGGAGACATCACTCCTACTGCAATCTCAGCATCTGTTCCTGTTTCCTACTGTTTCTCTCTTTTCTGCCTCACATGCTGCTGGCGTGGTAGCATCGACTGCTTTTTTGCATGTGGACTTTTCTCAGCTTCCCCCACAAGCTGAGATGGAGCACAGACAGCACAACAGAATATTCTGTACCATAGATGTCACACTGGGTATGGAGAGGGAGGGTTGTGAAGGAATTCACCATCACTGCTTTAGAAGTTGCCAGTTTTACCAGTTCACTGAGTGAGAATTACTCATGTAATCACTGTTGTTATTGTCCTTTTCAGTTAATATACTATTAAACTGTCTTTATATCAGTCCATAAGGACTTTTTCCCCCCTTTTTTTCCTTCCTTTTCTCCCTCTTCTCACCTATCTTGGGGCAAAGACGAACAACCGTGCAAGCTATTAGTCTTGCCATCCTGTACCCTGTTAAAAAGTCCTACCCCAGCCTTTTTGTAGGCCCCCTTCAGGTATTGAGAAGCTACTATGAGGTCNACTATTAAACTGTCTTTATATCAGTCCATAAGGACTTTTTCCCCCCTTTTTTGCTTCCTTTCCTCTTCTCACCTATTTTGGGACAAAGATGGACAACTGTGCAAGCCATTAGTCTTGCCATCCTGTACCCTATTAAGAAGTCCTACCCCAGCCTTTCTGAAGGCCCTCTTCAGGTATTGAGAAGCTACTATGAGGCCCCTCTTCTTCTTCCCACCTTTTTTCCCTCTTTTCACCCATCTTGGGGCAAAGATGGACTGTGAAAGCTGCAGCACTGTGAAAGTGCCAGTGGAGGTTAATCAATGACAAGAGGGACATTCAGATGCCTCCACAGCTACACATGAAAAGGATTACAACACCCTGCTAACTGAAAAGAAACTTTTAAAGTGAGTTGCAATAAGTTCATTGAGTCTGTAAGTGCTCATCATCAGCCTGCTCCAGTCAGCAAGGGCTCTGGACACCCTTGGTAGTGGCTCAGGCTGAAGGCAGCAACTGTCTTGGTAACATTAAATGAGTGGTTGAGGAGAGGGAACTATAAGTATCTGTCATTCACTCCCTCCCTTTTTCATAGGGAGAATTAAATTGTTAACAAAGGTGACATGTAACTGATTGCACTGGACAGCTGATTAACACTGTGCCAGGACAAATAAGCAGTTTGCAGCTCTCCACACTATCATAGCAGGTTCCCTTCAGGCTTAGTTGACATCTCTCCATCACTTATAACTAGTTCATTTGGGAGAGGCAGGGTAAAGAGAAGGCCTTTAACCATGACCACAGAGACTGCATGAAGGAGTATGCAGAGCAGAAAAGATGGCATGCCATCAATTCACAGCACATCTCACTTCACTCTGATTTCTTCACACAGGAAAGCCTTTATACTTCTATTTTAAAAGGGAAACTGAGACTCTGCAGAAAAAAAATGTCACTTTGAAACAGTGACAGTCCTCTGTATCTTCACACCCCAGCCTAATCTGTGCCCTCCAGTCAAAATAAGAATTCAATCTGCCAAGAGCTTTATAACAAAGCAGCCTTGCAAGCATTTCTATGACTTATGTCCCAGTTCCCCAGACTTCAACATACCCAAGGATAAGCTTTTAAGATTGCCAGTCCCCTTTCACACAGTCTGCCCAAAAAGATCTGCATCAAATTAGTATGAAAAGCAATAAAATGCCCATATGTTTAATTGCCAGGAATTGTAGAAGTAGAGTCTACATGAAGCACTCTGTGTCTAGCACTAATCTGGAAGTTTTAGGAAGTAAGGCACACTGGTGTTTACACCTGGGCCATCTGCCTGTTTGATTTTAAAAGAAAAATTATAGTTGTATAGTTTTAATAGTTAGATTTATGGAAGGAAGAAGAAAAAGATATTACTGAGGAACATAATCTCTAAGCAAAACTGAGGTATGATTTCAAGAAGTAAAAATGTTAAAAGGAATTAATTTGTTACATATGATTAAGTCAGAGTTCCTACATCAGATATCCCACAGCAAAGAGGAAAAACTTGATGGGGTATGAGAAAAACTCAGGCTTGGAATTTCGTTGTGGAAAAAATTATGACTATTTTTTTGATCCAGGACTTACATCAACTTAACTACAGACTTCATAATGTCATTTTATAAAAGCTGAACCTCACTTTCTTTAATTAAAATCTTTCTTAACATATATGTAGGGCTCAGATACACAAGGAAAAGCTGCCTCCTTTTAGACTGGATCCATGTCTATCCTAAATAAACCACCATCCTAAATAGACCCCTATTTATATCAGTCTTGCTAAACTACTCGTTCATTTCTCTGCAAGGAGCTTTTCAAATCAAATTACAACAAAATAATTTTTATTGACACTGTGTCTTTGCACTAGGGAGGGGAAGAGATACTATTCATCTATTGAAAAAACACTGGTGGCATTTTTCTCAGCATAACATCACTTTTGATTTTATGCATTAAAACTGAGCTTGAAATTCTGCACCAATGCTTATTTCAGTTCTAAGTATTTTCTGAAACAAACTTTGACCAGACAAGATGCAGGCAGAAAAAATGGGCAGATAATGCAAATGAGTTGAATCATTTCCTTGTTTGAGTGCATCTTTACTCAGTGTGTCACAAGATGAGGTGAAGCAGCAATACAGGTTCTGGCGGTTCAACAGAAAAGAATTAGCAGCAGAGGAACGGCAAATAAGCGGAATTCACTTTCATTCTGTGCATGATCATAGATGACACTGAGGATAAAACACCATCAGGGTGGTGGAAGCATTCACCAGCAGGCCACAGCCATGAAAGACAACCATGCCACAGCCAAGCCCACAAACTCAGCTCCTGGCTTTACCATTTCCCCTGCTCTCCACTTCCCATTTATATTGTGATTGGCTTTGAAGAAAAGTCCCTTTTAAGAAAATGTAGCTGTCAAACAAGTTGCACTTCTGTGAAAGGAACACTGCTGTTCTGCACTAACACCATGGCAGAGTAGAAAAAAGCTAGAAGCTTCTCATGGATGATTGAAGTTTAATCCTTCACCACATGGACACTTATTTATCTATTTCTCCAAAATAACTCCACACTTAAAAATTGTCCCATAAGGAAAATAAAAACCTCAGTAGATATAGCTCCAGTTAATACAAGCGAAACATTGTAATTTTGGCCTAGAGTTAATGGAACTACATCTCCTCATGCAGAGCATGAATAAAAAAAAGCCTTACAGATTGAAGACAGTGAAAGTGTCAGAGAAATAAATTGCTGTATTTTGTGCTTCTCTCCTACCCAGAACACAGTTGATGGTGTTTGTTGTATTCCTACTTCATCTGCTTCTCAACAAGCGGCAATTCTTTGGTGGCTTGCATAATACCTATCACAGACAATATTTTAAATAAAATTAAGACTACTCACAGCAAGCCATAATGAAGATAACAGACCATCACTGACCTGTAGATCACAGAAAACAAGTAGATGAGTGCTTACAGAGCTTTGGAAAATTAGATGAAATAAAGTACCAAAACATAATGCACTTGGAATAAACAGTCATATTGTTGCCACCATATTTCTCCTTCATTTTTCTATTCAAGATGTGGAGTTTTGTTTTGCTCAAGGACATGCTACTGTTAAGTATGTTTGCCTCCCCTAGTAATAGACTTCCCTAGACAAGCCACATTTCAAACTAATTTTGGCAAATCAAAGCAAAAAACAGAGAAACAGGCATGCAGAGCATGAATAATTCATTTTTGGACAGCAGACTATGAATCAAAAGAAAAAGTTGTTTTGAGCTAAAAAGGATCAATCAGGAAACACAGTATGGGAGATCTAAGGACTGGGGACAGACCCCAAAGACTCTTTCTGGAACTCGTCTTTGCTCCTTTCTCATAACCATGTGTTCAAGCCAGCCTCATTTAGGCAGCCAAGCACAGCTCTGGACCACTGAGTGATGCTATTTGCAGCACAGAACAATTGTGCTAACTGATGATGAATTGCATAAACTCAGCTGCAGCCTGTAGTTTCACCTCATCAGTTGTACCAGCTTTGGGCACAGTCTAATTAACTTGCTTTTGCTGATCCTAGCTGGGCAGTTTCCTATTGCCACCTTACTATAAATTTGTAGACTGTTTTCTACCCTAATCTGGATCATTTCACAACATTGTTTTTGAAAGCATTTAAAGCCAGCAAAAATCTTGGGCAGGATTCTGCTAGTGGATGGGTGTAAAACAAAGAACTCTGACTTGCTAAACCTTAGGGCATTTCCTGTAATTCTATTTTGATAACTTCTGATGCAAAATCAATATGAAATTACTATAAAGTGCTATAAACTTGCAATGTTATTTCAAAGAACACAGTAACATCACAATATTATTAAGTACTAACATTATATTCATTTTTAACCTTAATTCTGAGGTCAGTCTATAGAACTTTAAGGCTGGATAGAGAGAACAGACTATTTCTGTTATCATCTAAATCACAACACATCTTCTGTGCCCACACTGTCAAAGTGGTTGAAGTGCCTGCTCTGTAGTTTACTGCTATTGTTCAGAATGCAAAGTGACTTTCACCCTGTTTGTTCTTGCTTACAAAGGTCAGTCTTGTAAAATCTGTCATCTTGATTGATATTCTAATGTCATTTTTTAATAAATAGTTTTGTTGATCTACGTGGCCACAGGCAGTGGATGTTTTTCTCCAGTTTATTGTGAACACTGAAGTCTTCAACAAGGGCTAAAAGCAATGAGGAACATCAACATTTGCCTTAAAGGGTGATCCAAGTCCTCCCTGAAGGGAACAACAGCCTGTCTGGCACTAAGGAGTTTCTTCTTCAGGCTAGAGACAGAGCTACTGCTTAGAGGCCAGCTCTTGTTTTCAGGAAGGCAAATGAGACACTGGCAAATGGCAATCTGAATTCTCCTGCAGGAACTTGGACCCTTGTTCTCTCTTTCCAGGCAGGAAACCAAGAACACAGGTTTCCTCCTGTGCCACACAACCCTCTGGGCACCACAGGTAACAGAAGTGTATGTGCAGTGTTGCTGCTCAATATCCAATGCAGCACTCTGAATTAGCTGCTCAGTAACATCTTGTGGTACCTCAGAGATGCTGCCAGTGGGTACATGCCAGTTCAGCTGGCTCTTCTCTTGCATGGCTGGATCTTTACCAATCCCAGCCCAGAAGCTTGGAGAAAAAGTGTTTCTTTTGATTGGAAAAGGCAGATTCATCAAAAGCAAATCCTTTCAGGGTCATAAATTTTGATGCTCTCGTTAAAAATATTTTTGTGCCTGCAATAAATCTTTTGGTTAGAACAAGATCTCATAAAACTTCCAAGTGCCCAGAGCTTAGCAAGATAAGAAGTATCTGGATCAAACACTGCCCTCACTCCCTGTATTTTGTTGTTAGCATGGACACTTGAACCTGTCTATTGTCTCAACAAGTTCCCAGAAAAAGAGATTAATAAACAGAAAGGGAAAAAACTCCTTATTTCATTTTGATGTGAAATAGGATTATTAATTTTTTTTAAGTCTTGACAAAGGCACACACTCCTAAATGCCAATCACTGCTAATAAAAACTATGCATTCAAAAAGCACCATTTCAGTAGGCTGAGAAGGTCAGAAGGATAATATTTATTACAGCACTAACTCAATTTGAAATTCTAAGAAGATGCCAAGATTTACTGAGGAAAGGATCATGTACAAACTTGATAGGTGTATACAAAATGTTAACATTCTTTATAGTGCTTATTGCAGGTTTTGAACAAAAGAACTGTCTCACATATCCAAAATAAGTCACAAACTTCAGGACAAGAAGTGACTAGACAAAATTTTTAAAATGCTATAGGTCTCAATATAATGCCTATATTTTCCAAAAAGATTCTTTCAAACCCTGCTCTTTCCTACTCGCCTCTTGACATCTAGGTCTTTATCCAAAAACACATGAGGAAAAAAATTAGTAAGAACATGCTCAAACAAAGTTGGAAAATAAATGTCAAAGAGGAGAAAAAAAAAAATCAATGAATTTCAAACATAAAGCTACATATTCTCTTAACATGACATTAATTCAAAAATTGGCTGCCATTCAACAGAAAAGTACATTTTTCCTCTCTATTCTAAGCAAGGTTTGTTCTATTAATACGCTGAACCTTTTTTTCTGATCACTCAGGGCAAAGCTTTAGTCTTGTTTTGTTTAAGTGCTCTCTTGGATTTCTTTATATCACTTTATTGCCTTTGGAAAAAAATGGATGAACTTCTCTGAAAAAGACAGCAAATTACTCTGCACATACCTTTTTCTGACTGCAGATAGTCAAATACTCAGCAAACAATCACAATAACACCTTAATTAATTTCACCCATGATTACTTATCAGCAATTTTCTGGTGCAATCCAGATATATCCATTACACACTTTTGGGAATAACAGAGTCAGTGCACAGTAGCAGTAGTTTCACAGTTTGATTCCAAAGAGATCCTTTGGGCTTCCCTTCAGAAAACAACCAACCATCAAGAACCAGCCAGGATTACCTGAAGATAACAGACAGCAATTTTTGTCATGGTTCTCTTTTCCTTTGTTTGTGAAATTCAGTATGTTTAATGGCAAGCTAGACAATATACCCCCAGATTCTATAGTGGGTTCCATAATCATAGACACATAAGGTAAGTTTTGTCTTTAAATGTATCATTGGTTACTCCTCTTACTGCAAACTATGGACCCAGCCTGCAATCAGGCTGGGAGTGCTGCAGGAAGAATGTCTGTATTAACTCCACATAGTAATTATCACATGCATTTTATCACTGTTTACTTCAATATAGCTAATTCTCATTAAGATGCAAATTTAGTGAGACACAGCGAATTTGAAGGAGGAAAGTCTGTGACTCGAGAGCACACACTGATTAGATCCTTTCATGCTTATTTGGGATTGGGCTGAGGTGCCCTTCAGTGCCCTCAAGTGCCATTAAAAGGAGTAACGCAGCAAAACTGTTGGGTTGTCTTCAATCCAATGGGAAGCTCGTGTAATATTACTTCATATATTTCCTGTCCTAAAAAGAGATAATCACAGTTTCAAGAAAATTATAGATAGGATAAGCACAATATGACCAGTCTCTGTGGTAACAGTACAACTAGAAAGCAGTGCCTGCCCGTCAAGACAAGATTGTTAGCCCCATCCCACACTACTTGGAAGAACTGGGATTATAAAAGTCACAGCTGATGTTTTAGTGTGAGCATTGCATCTAGATGCTTTAGATTTAAGCTATAAAATCATTATAATTGTTGAACTGTGTCCCTTCTGGAGCCAATATCTTGTATTTTGCAAGGGGAAAAGCAGAAAAATGTATAATCAAGTAAAGAGGCTGAAGAGAGTGATGCTTAACTCTGTTATGGACTTCCTTTAATTAAAGCCTCTCTTAACCTGCTCTTAATCAACACAAATGGCAAGTGGCATGCTCAGCAGATGGGTACAGCTGTGCATAACAACCATGCAGGTGTATAATTTTATATTTGACAAGTGCAGCAAGTAGCATTCAAATATTTGAGAGTGAGGGGATAGTTGGTGATGGAGGGTTTCAAAGACACGTCACTGAAAGGGGGAGATTATTCTGACACCATTAAGTTAGTCAATCAACTTCACTACTTCTGTTAAATCCCAGTCTAAATTACAGGGGCAGATGTATAATCTGTGAGGCTTTACAGAGCAATCCATCTCTCTTGCTTACCCCCTGCCCTCTATTTTTTTTAAGAATAACTGTACTGAGCTGCAGATTTTATCTTCTTACATATTAGAACCTTCTTCTTACATATCAGAACCAGTTTTCATTCTTTGTCTCCTATTCCCAATACAAAAGATGCAGAATGAGTCAGAAACAAACCCATCCTCAGTAGAAATTTATCACTGACAGAGCCAGGAGCTCCACAAGCATAAGACAGTGAGAGAAGTTGGATGAACAAAGAAACCCAAATGTAGAATTTTTCAGACAAAGTGCAAACCCAGAAAAGTAATTACTGAGATTGTCACGAAATAAAAAAGAAAACCACCCTATTTTCACTAGAGATCAGACATCTACAATTAAAATGAAAACCAGTAATTCAAAGTAAAGCCAAGGAAGGCTAAAATTTAGTATTTCATGAGCATCAGCAGTCCCCCACACCCTTGCTAATTCACAGCATCATTTACCTGCAAGAACAAAATGGAATGACACCATCTAAATGAAACACAGGGAAAATGCAAGCATTTGCTATCATGCATATAAAATACACCAATGGAAAGAACTTTGGCAAAGTGAAGGAGCATAAAAATAGAGCTTGCAAGGGAACATTACTGAAAGGTAGAAGTGGCAGCATCATCATCTGCATCAATGGGTATTATCCCGACATTTATTACAGCTACAGACAAGGAAAGCAGCAGAATGGGGATGAGGCAGAGGCAGAATGTCTGATTTCAAAGCACACAAGTCAGTGCTCAGAGACTGCAGCTATTACTTTTTCACTCATTTTCACGCACTACAGTACATTAAAGGTTAGCTAAAAATAGATTACACACTTTCATAATATTGCTTTGCTGCATATTCCCCTGATATACTATAGTCTTTCAAATTAGACTAGAAATATCCAGCAGACTCCCTCTGTGTTTTTCCAGGCATAGGAAGAAGTTCAAATACTTCCATTTAACAATCTGAATATAAAGAAGAATGGAGCTGCTTAAGAATTCCTTCCATCAGTATTTCTCAGACGTACTCAAAATAAAACCCCCATTCTGGCTCTGTTTCTATCTGCCTGCAAAGCCTCAGATAGCTGAGAATGTTTGAATACCATAAAGCTTTTTCTGCTTCTTTCCAGCTCCTCTGTCAGGCTTCTGTAGCCTTCAAGAAGTGGTTTGGCATCCCGCAGCTGGAGAAAAACTGACTCAGATGACCACCGTAATCAAAGGAGATCATAGGAATTTAACACAGGGATTACCAAATGAGGTTCCTTGTACTACACTAAAGACATACAGGTGTTTTTTTTTCTTTTATGTAAAAAAGGAAACATTAATTTTCCTTTCAGTCAGGTTAATGTAGCCAACTCCATAAGCACCTCAGGTACTCTTCAAGTCTTCATTGTTCCTGGGCAAATCCAGATCCCCCTAACAAGCTCTGTGCCAAGAAATTAAATTGATCCTTCAGGTGAAGTGCTGAAACACTAAATTCTGCTGGGTACCATTTCCCTTTTCTGGCTTTAGTTTCTATAGACTGGAGGGTAATCTTTTGCCACTATTGACATCTATGAATTTGAACACAGGGTTCTGAATCCAAGGACTTTGACTAAAAACCAAAACACCCAATAGAATAAAGTATTTCCCCTATACCCTTACTGTACATATTACTAAATACTTGCAGGGAAAGCAACTTCTGAAGGAATAACATTATACAGCAATTCCCAATTTAATTCATCCAACCCTCATATCTAATCTTTTTTCTTGATATGATTAAAACTAAAAATCTCAGAACTTGAAACACACTTTATCAGCTTTCCTGTTGTTCTTAATAACCAGAATTCAAACAAATGAAGATCAGTGAATCTTCTTTTCTCTAAGAACGTTGAGCAAATTAAATCCTATGATTGGTGATACCACTGTCTAATGGTAGGTTCTTCAACTGCCAGTGAGGCAAATAAGGTTACCCTTAGGTTTTAAAGTATCTAGTTTATCTCAAAAAAGGTCTCACAGCTCAATCTGTTGAGGCAAGGACCAGAAAATGGCATGTCAGAAGGGCTCTGCTCCAGAAATGCTCTATATCTGGTAGGAAAATATTCTACCAGAATCTGACAGGAGTCACATAGTGATACCTATTAGTGCTGTGTCCTACAGCAAGTGAGAATACATTTGCCCAAATAAATCTACTTGACCTTTCCTGACTGAAGTCAAACTAGACACATCTATATCAAGACCATTCATATATTGGTTTCATAAACCAAACTGTTCTTTAATCTGAGGTCAATCAAATTCAAATAATACAACACTAGATTTCTGAAACTGAATTTCCAACGTTCAAAATTACAACTTAGCATAACCATTAAACATGCTGATAAAAAATAATTACTTAGGAAAAATTATTTCAAAATTAGTCAGAATTTACTGGATGGTTTTGAAAGGCAAAATTTTAATGCTAAATGCTAAACAGAGTAATAGTTGTGAAAGGGAAAAAATAAAATTGACTTGCTTTACCTATAGGCTGCAGCACAAAGAGTATAAAACCATTATACTCAGAACACATGCTCATGAGAAAAATCTTAATTCATTGCACACTCCCTAAAAACACAAGATTTATCAAGTCAGCATTTTTATTTCCCAATTTTATCCTGTTCTATTTCTGCAATAACAACATGATATGGTTAAATATTTAAAGGCTTCTTTCTCAGTAATAAGCAAATTGTCTATTTGTATAGCAAATGAAACCCTAGACAAACCTTGGAGAATTAAAAATAGAAACATAACAAGAATTTGGTTCATATTGAGTCTTGAAGTGTTTGGAGGAAATTGCAGAATTTGTATTTACCAAATCCACATAGGATTCAAGTGGAAAAAGCTGCACATCTGAAGATTTTATAACAACATAAATAAATATTTATTGTCCTAACAGTAAATCTAACCAGCTAAATCATTCTGCCCATATTTGCAATTCACAATGATTACTTTTGCAAACAGAATATTAATTTTCTTGAAATTAATAATTTATTGTGGTTATTTTTCACTTTTTTCTTGCGTGTATTTTCAAGAAAACAGTGTCCTAAGGCCTGAATAATTACCAGATGAATAATAGATAGCTACCTTGATCTTTCACCAATACATGTACATGTGTGTATCACAACTTCATATTACTCTAAAATAATTTCCTAGTATTTTAATAATGAAGCTACAAGGTTCTTCAAATTAATTTTGAATCAAAAAGATTCAAAGTTTCAATGCCAACAGTATGAGTTATATAGGGGAGTTCCTTTTTGTCCCTCATTATTATTATTTGGGGGCTATCATTTCAATCTCCATTGTCTGTCACAACAGAAGTGGGGCTATATGAATTAGATCACATGCAAACTAAATATAGATACACAATAGTTAGATCTTCTAGAGTGTGGACAAATTATTTTCTTCACTGTATAATAAACATAAACATTAAATTTATAACTACCAAGGCAGCAAATGGATTTCTTTCCTTTTCAACATGTAAAATACATGCTGATATAGAAAACATAAGGGTAAACCCCCACATATCTGCTACTGCTGCTTCTTACAGATGCTTCCTAAGAATGAATGCCAATTAGTTACTTGCACTAACTTCTAGGCACTGAACCTGTCAGCTTTCCTTATAATCATCTTAAGCATTTAAACAAATTCAGAAAGTTTTAATAAAGACTAGAGCATTTGCAGTTAAAAACATAAGCTGTAGATGGAATTTACTGCCATCATTCTGCATCTAATGTTTGCACAAGACAAATCGATTAAGACATTCCCAGATGGTTTTAACATTTAACAGGATCTATAGAATGACAGTCAGAATTTTTAATATTCACAGAGTCACAGAAGAGTGGCATCAATAAGACAAATTGTATGAGTAAGTGGCATTAGAATGGCACTGGCAATGCACCCAAAAAGTTATTTTTAAGGACTGGAATGAGAAATATTTCAATTAGACTACCAGAATGTAACCATCATTGCTGAAAAGACAATTTCCCTTGTTACCATAAAAAGAATTCATTGTACAGATGAATTGTACTGGAGAAATATATACTCTTTGGACTTATTATTAAAATAAATGTAAGAAGTTATAATTAGATGGGTCTTAAATTGCAGTAATTACCCAGAAACACTGAATAGATGAGCACAGGTGAAGAGTACACACATCAAAGCACACAGGGAAGAGAATGATAATAAATGCTGGCTCTCTCTTTTAAATGCTACATTTTCAAGTAAGAAACTTGATTTCAGCTCAGCCAACCAACACAGCTGATGTAATTTAACAATGATACAGATTTATTATATAACCAAATGGAAAGCTGTAGACAGGTCTGAACAGCACTAAAAATATTTCATTAAGTTTGTAGATCTAATTATGCAACACTGGAACCAAAGTGTACAAACTGGATCAGTTCTGCTCTGACACTTCTTTCCAGCTTTTTATTCTGGAATTTCAAAGGTTATTTAAAATTTACAAAGGAAGAAAAAAGGAGTGGTTGGTCTGAAATAATGAAATTTTAACATCAAAAATCAGCACTGAAAAAAAAAAGGTATTCTGCAAAGGAATAAATGGCAGCTGCACTACACTTTGCAACAAGCAGAACATTCATTGCTTTTCATAAAATTAAAGCATGAAAATCTAAGCAAATCTCATAGTTAAATCCCCCTTTCTAATGGATTTCAGGTTGCCAAAAATATCCTTAAAGTCACTGACATCAGGATAGTTCAGCTGATGGCCCCTCAGAGCCCTGCTGCAGGTCACCCAGCAATTAGCAATTGTCACTGCTCTACACTTTGATGTCATCTGTTGAGGGGATTCTGGTCCCTTTTCCACTGCCAGTGGGCATCGTCTCTTTCACCCCATGACATGTTGCCTCTCAGTGACACAGCCCCTTGTCTCCAGTTACTTGAGCAGAACAAAGGATGGAGAAGCATCTCATAGGTGGTTTGCCCTTATGAGCACTCTCCTTTGCTCTGCTTATCACCCTCTTGCAGAGCTCCCTTGCAATAGGCCACTCCAAAAAAGCTGCATGTGCTTTGTTTGGATTTGAATCACCAGCTCAGTTGATTGTTTCCAGGAAAAGAAATACAGAAAGGGAAAAAGTTGAGATCAGAATGGACCACATGGGCCAAACTACTTGAGAAGTTACAAAGGGACTTGCTGAGCAGCATGACTCCAGCAAGACCCTACTGCAGCACCAAGCAATTAGACTACCCCCTACGTGCTGCCTGTCCTACTCTCCATGTCCTACTCTCCACCCACCTCTATTGGCCATGCCCCTCTTACACCAAATACCAACGTCTCAGCCCTATTTTTTATTGGCTATGATTTAAAAGTCGGGTGATACACAAGTAATATAGAGAATATCAGAGAAATAAACTGATGTTAAAGGTACATTCCTCATTACCTAGTCTTGCCCAAAATAGATAAATCAGTTTCTCTAGGTTTTGGGTTTTTTCTGTTACTGCTTGGAAGTTGCCTCTCTGCTTGATCAGCAATTTCTTTTTGCTCCCTTAGCTGTTGTCTATACTGTGACATGCTTAGACACATCTGAGAAGCTCAAGTGTCTCATTCTCCTCACTCATGTCTATCTCAATTCAATTCTCTTTCAGTTCTCTTTGCCTTTCAGACAATTCCTTGTTAGTATAAATCACCTGTCACTTATCTTGATAGATTTAGTTGGATCCAAACTGAGAAAGCCAAGGTAATTCTCAGCTTTCACCATAGCATTCATTCTTTTCCCATTCTGACATTCCACATATCAATACCAGGGTTTCTAAACTTCATTTTCATATCATAGATTTTGAAATTTAAGCTCTTAGAAAGAAAGCTATGACTGAGATTTACGACTTAACAACAGGTGTTCTGCAGCAGACTTTTCAGCTAGGATTTTCACTGCCTGCCAAAGAAATGTGTTTTCAGGTACCACTAGTATAGAGTGAGATTCTACATTTAGAAAAAAATGTCTATGGAGTGTCATAATAATGCTCAACTTCACTGATTAAAATAAACATCATGAAACTACAGCAAAAACTTTAAAATTTGGAGTTATCCTGAGAAATAGACAGTATTTAGCCTGCAGTATTTTCAAGGCAGGTGTTGGGGTGGTCAGCCTGGACCCACTGCAAAGCAAGGTCAGGGCAAACCCTTTACCCATTTCAGCCTGCTCGTCAGTGTGAGATTAGGCACAAAGTGCTGCTCCCAATGCACACATTTTAAACAACTTTTTTAGGTGTTTCTTTTTTGTTTAGTTTGTTTTATGCCAGTTGATTGTGTTTTTTTATGGTTGTATGGGTTTTTTTTGTTTCCTTGGTCTGTTTGAAATGTTTTTACAGTGTAGGTGGTTTGGGACTCCATTTGTCACCTCCCTCCCACCTGACACAGCTGCAGACATTCAGAGCACCAGGCAGAGAGATGTGTGGCCACTCTCACCTTCACCATCCTACAAGGATGATTTCAGTTCAGCCAATGATTCTGTTAAATAGAGTCACTAAATACTACATATAGGATCCAGTGCCCACTCAAGCAGTAGGACATTCCCTGGGGATTTCAGAAGAGCTCTGACTCATGCCAAGGCTGCTTTTTCCTCACCCAGGGAAAAAAAAATTAGGGAAAAAAATCTGTAAATACATAATATTCAGAACACGAATAGCTCAGTATTAATAGCTCATTAGTATCATCCAGTTGACACAAGGAAACAAATGAATGAAACAGAAAATAACTATGCAAAGACAGTAACTATTCCATGCAGGAATAAAGAGCACCTTTCTAAATACTGGTACAAAAAGATGAATTTTAAGGAGGTTTCCCTTCCCACAGCAAATACATTACAAATAAATTATGGTTCATTATAACATGATTTGGGCAGACATTCATTCATTGGGCCTTCAGGGATTTGGGTAGAATACTTTTGAATTAATGCAACCAGACCTTTAGTTATCTCACGTTCCTAAAATCATGCCATGGTTGTTGGTTCAGTTATACTTTTTTAAATACTCCTCAAACATAAAATGATAAAAATTTCTTTTGCAATAAGCTTCACAATGGTAGTAACGTGTTAGGATTTCCTCCCAGTGCATTCACACTGAAGGTATCCATTTTATCCATTTTCACCCTCATTTAACAAACTATCCCCATGAGGAGTCTTTTTGATACACTATGTGCTCTGATAATAACTTCAAAAATTACAATACATGGCATGCAAAATTCTTAATTATGAAACAGTTGATAAATGCTGGAAATAGAGAGTTATGTTTGTAGTACCTAAAAAATTCATTGACTACACTTCTGTTCAAAATCCCCAAGCTGCTCCAGAAGAGCAGTGCCTTCTTGGTAGTGCTGGCAGCACCTTCACCATATGGAGATTAATCTTCAACACAAAAACATGATGAGCTCAAAGCCTGTTACAAGCACATCTGAAAGAACACAAGAAATCCTAAGCTTTAGAAAACCTAGAGTGGGAAGGAGATAATTTAATTTTGACATCTTAAATGATAGCATGATATTTAAAAGGAATTCTCTATCTCAACCAGATGGTCCAGAGAGGTGATTTTGCCCCTCTACTCAGCACTGGTGAGACCCCACCTGGAGTATTGTGTCCAGTTCTGGAGCCCTCAACACAGGAAGGACATTGAGCTGTTGGAGTGGATCCAGAGAAGGGCCACAAAGATGGTCAAAGGGCTGGAGCAACTGCCCTATGAAGACAGGCTGAAGGAGTTGGGGTTGTTCAGCCTGGAGAAGAGAAGGCTCATAGGGGACCTCATAGTAATTTATCAGTACCTGAGGGGGGTCCTACAGAAAGGCAGGGGAAGGGCTTTTTAAGAAGATATCGGATGGGAGGACTAGAAACAATGGATATAAATTGGAGGGAGGTAGATTTAGACTTGACATAAGAAAGAAATTCTTTACAGTGAAGGTGGTGAAGCACTGGAACGGGTTGCCCAGAGAGGTTGTGGATGCCCCCTCTCTGGAGGTGTTCAAGACCAGGATGGACAAGGCACTGAGCAGCCTGATGTAGTGGGAGGTGTCCCTGCCTATGGCAGGGGGGTTGGAACTTGATCTTTGAGGTCCCTTCCAACCCAAACTATTCTACGATTCTATATTATTTAAACCACTGTACTAATATATGCATTTAGCTGTGTAAAACTTGAAAAACAGAAAGGGAATAAAATCAAAACTTCTTTAAAGAAAGCAAGTATCAATGAACTGCAAAACTGTGTGCTTTGACAGTGCAATTAATTTTAAATGTAATATTAATTTTGCATGTCTGTGGCACCTACAGTGCACCAGATGCTGACTCAACGAGTACATGCACACATCTGAATTTCACTGTGATGGCTTTGAAGCTGCCTTTCTAGACTAAGCAATGAGCAGGGGTTGACTTCTCTGCAGAAGCAATCAGGAAAACTCTGACTGAATTCAAGCTTGGGAAGCTTAAGAGGAACACTAGCAAGAGTCAAACATCCGCTCATAAACTTTCATGACAGTGAATCATCATCTCTCTACAGCAAAAGGAGCAATATTAGACCCTTTAAGATAATGAGATTCATCATGAAAAAACACACAACTTTCTGCAGAAATACTGAAAACTTGTCTGATCAGAAACTAATTTACACCACCACATTTGATACTACAAATTTCAGCATCTAAATTAGGATCTTGAAGAACCAGTGCAGAGGGACTCCTGCAGAAGACAAATCAGAGCATCCCCTAGTCATGCCTCTCTCCTTTGCTGACCAGAGTGGACAACATTAGCTGTTCAAAAAAGCACCCTCCCTTTTCCCTTCAAATATAAGACTAAGAACACCCAACTACATTTTTTGCAAGCTCTGCAAATCCACAAATGGTTGACCAGCTAAGTCTGTGGTTTTGCAAAAGTTTACTTCCACTCTTCTTAAGTGAATTTAAAAAAAAAAAAAAATCAATAACCTATACACAAGTAATCACGCTGATGCCCAACAGTACCTAATTTATATAGCAATAAAAATCTTGCAAATAGGTCACAAAGGAAATTTTATAAATTAAAAAATGGCACTCTTGGCTCTACCTGTTCTTACGTTCAGTCATGCAAACTACAAATACACTACTACTATGTTTTAAAATTCTTCTCAAACAGGTTATTTGCTGTTCAGAATACCTGCATTTTACAATGGATTTTTAAGACAACAGAAAGGTTCAAAAGACATCTGTTGAAAACCTATCAGATATCTCATGACTTACATTAGATAAAAAATGGCCCCTCTGTATATAGTCCATAGTTACTGAAAGGGAGAGCACAAGAATTATTCTAACCATGACTTTTAATTCTAAGTTACACTCTTGCTTTTCATAATTCTGCTATTTATAGCGTCTGAAATTAGAAGTTAGTTCTGCTATGGCTGAATTGGCAGGATGTTCAGCAAAACATTTTGGCCTTGACTACAGGAAAGAACAGCAACATTTTAAAAAATAGGATGCACCAGCACCTCTAGGAAATTACTTACATTTACTAGTAAGAAGTTCCTTACGTATTCTTGCTATTAAGCATACAAATAATTGATTTGCTAGGTTAAGATACTTCTAAAGACAGGTATTAATTCTACACCATTTTACAGATAGGAAAACCATGCAGCAGATCAATGAAAGACTGTGGAGCAGGAGATTGGAATCTCATGTTCCAGCCAAGATCCTATCCTCCTTGACCCAGACAGTATCTTTCATTCACTCTTTATGCAGCAGAAATCTCACATGCTTTTGTTCAATTAGAACTGTACTTGCTTTTTTTTTTTACAGTGATTGCTTCCTTTTTGTCTTGTGCTTAGAACTAATTTAATTCCCTCTGCTTTTAGATCCAGTAACTTACAGACACATTCTTACCCTGTGTTCCCAATCACATTGATTCCTCTTTGTTGTATAAGCCTTATAGAATTGTTCTTTCTCATATCCAGGCATGTTTTCTGTTCTTTGCTAACACTTGTGCTCTAACAGTTATTTTCTCCCTGTGTCATCTTCTCAGTTATTTAAGGCATCAAAAATGCAACCATTGTCCCTACTGCTGTATGACATGTTCTAGATATGGTTCCCTCTATAGTGTACTTAACTTAACATCTTCTAACTATAAACATATTATAAAACATTTCATTAAAGAAGAAGAATGAGATCTGAAAAACTAGATAATCTGGTCACCTGTGGAGCTCCTCAGCTGAAACCTTGACAACATAAGCACATCATCCACTTCTTTCCTACCCTGAGCAGAAATGGTTTTGCTACTGGGATATCCACAGCTTACAGGAACTCATGTGTTAATTAAACACCAACTGGAAAAAACAAATTGCTCTGCTACAAGCCTCTGGCCTCCAAGGTGCTCTCTATATTATGTGATATTTGCTCTCAGATGGAACTGACTCACACAAGGAGAGGTATTTTCATTTAAGATTCTTATCTTCTCCATGGAAGCCTGACTTGTATTGAGCTGCAGTGGTGAAAAGCAGGGAGGAAATGAAACACAGACAGAAAATGATTTTCATAGGAGCAAGCAAGTCACATCCATGCAGATCCCATGGACTCTTGGCACACAAATGACTTCTTCATTCAACCAGAGACAGGTGAGCACAGAAAATCAATCAATCATCTGTGCAGGCTGCACAGGCTCTACAGGGAGTCTACCTGTGGTCCTACCCCAGGACCATTTTGGGATATGGACCTCAAAACCACATGCAAAGACCACCCATAACAGATAAAAGGCAAACTCAGAGTCATTTTTGTATTTTCATAACTCTGTGAATACGATAGAAAAATTTAAACGCCCTAAAGCTCCTGTAACACCTTGGAAGCATACAGAAAGCCTGTGTTACACACTGAGAAATTCTGCTAGAGAGAACAGCAACATCTCAGAGTCAGCAAAGGGAACGTGATTATTACTGCCTCAGGGTATCACAGAATAATAGGAGCTCATTTGAAAAGAGATAAAACTACGTGGGTGAATGAAGTTGAGCCTTTACCATGGACTGAGATTCGTAAAAGATATGGCTGG
This sequence comes from Turnix velox, assembly GCA_013400935.1. Taxonomy (NCBI): domain Eukaryota; kingdom Metazoa; phylum Chordata; class Aves; order Charadriiformes; family Turnicidae; genus Turnix; species Turnix velox. The sequence continues at coordinate 284,426 of VZTY01001027.1, read as the reverse complement.
TCCTTTCAGCAATACCTGCAGTAGAGTTTTATGGTGAACTTTTAGGCTGGCTGTAAAAAAGAGATGTTGCAAATGAAGTAAAAAAAAAGACTCATTCAAAATAATATTGATCAAATTGCAAGATCAGTGAACAGTGAAACAGGTATGTCCTCTTGTAGCTCTCTGCCACTGATTGAACGTTGAACCATTAGTGTGAATGTGCTTTCCTAATGGGTTAGCACTTCTGAATGACAATGTTTCTCCCCCAGGCTTATACAGCCCCAAAAACTCAATAAATGAAGTTTTGCTGGACTTGAAAGGACAAAGGTCATTTGGAGTCATCACACACACACTCTCACTGCCCTACAGAGAATTGTTTCCTTTTACAAAGAAAATATATTTGACAGCAGCTCACACTTTAATTGTGACAGTTAATTAGATGAAAACTATAAACCTCTGACAAAAATCAAACCAACATATATACCCAGGGGTGCCTCTATACTTTCCTTCTGTTTTCTTATGCATCAATTACATGCATATCTTGCTTTGTATCTCATCAACAATAGCTTAATAGTGCTCTAGCAGGCAAGCAGGCATGGTAGCTCTCCAAGAGGCTTACCAAAGGATCTTGGCATCTGGGGAAGCAGATTACAAGTTTGTTAAACAATGCAAAGAACTAAGAAGGATTCAATACAGTTCAGCAAAATGACAGTGCTGTAAGACTGACAGAGCTTAAAAAGAAGCTTTCCAAATGGGATTCCCCAGTCTGTACACCCCACCAGCTGCCAGCCTGCAAAACCTACCCCTGCAGCACCCACACACCACATAGGAAGTGAGAGGAGCTATAATTTGGGCTTAGAGGAGTCTGTGAATGCTTGGGGACCACTGGGGGAATCCAACCAATGGGAGAGATGTCAGTCTGGCAGTGGTCTCCAGATAATCCAGAGAGCAGCAAATGCTTAGTCACTGCTGAGAAATGCTATAGAGAATCAGAGATTGGAGAACTGTGTTGTCCAAGTAGTTTGCGTTTTGCAGCTCCACCCTGCTGCCTTCACATGGCAAAGCTTGTGGGATCTTATAGATTATTCTTTAAAATTTCATCTAGTAAATGCAGCTCAGTTTAATAAACTGATAAATATTCATGATTGAACAGAGCAGACTGTTATAATAACTGGCACTAGAATTTAGACAGTTAGGTGCAAATAATGGTAAAGATGAAGTTCCGCCCTACGAATTATAAGGAAAAAAAAACCCCAAACAACCTCTTGGCTTAATCAGAATGTCTCCACTTACTGTCTCAGCCAAAGAAACACGAGGTAGGGGGAATGGTATTGCTGTTGGCTACAAATCTCACCATAAAGCAGATGCATCTTGTGATTATTTAGCAATTACCACCAGAATCTTATCTATAAATTTGTCTCCTGAAGCTGTTTTATTTTTAATACAGCACATTTGACAGGTCACACACAATTAAAACTTAAGACAGATAAAATCACTTTTCCATTTTTTAGCCTGCAATTACAAAAAAAAAAAAAACCAGCTTTCTTGACAGTGATCCCTGAACACCACAAATACATCATTTCAACAAATTGATAAGTAGATCGATTTTATGATAAATTATTCAACACTAACAGCAACAAAGGGAACCCAATACCAATAGAAAATATCTAAACATTGATTTCAAATGTACAGATTATTTAAATAAGAAATTAAAGAGACAAGTGCATGTTTGTGTCACTTAAAAAATACATTTCATGAACAGATGAGATATATATACACACACACACAAAGAGACATCTGCTTCCTTGCCAGAGTGCTGCTTAAGCCAAACTGAACAGTAAAAGTAAAATACCAGTAGGTCTAAGTATGAATAATTGGAAAGTAGCTTTTTATTCAGGAAATAGAGGTAATAGCTTCCTTCCATGAAAAAGGAGGTGGACCATTAATGACAATATAACGTCAAGAACTAAATTTCTAAGAAGCCCTATAACCAGAAAATTACCTTGGATTAATGAGCACAGATTTTTCCAGATGCCTGGTAACAGGGAAGCTCAAATAGAAACAGGTTCACTCTTCTAACTTCTTACTGTCTGGACATGGCAGACTGAACAGTCCATGCAACTATGCCTTAAGAACAGCCAGTCTTTATGCCTTGGGGTGTAGGCTCAGAGAGAACAAAACAGATTTCTTCAATAGAAACTAAATTGGAAGTCTGTCACAAGTGTATTACAAACATTAATAGGTATGTGATCCATTGGATGAAACAGTGTTTTTCTAATAACTGCCTCGACTTCCCTACAGCTGTACAATGTCTGTCCTGCCCCAATTTCCCCTGTAAATCCCTTCCAAAGCAGAAGCTGCCCCAATGGTGAGATGGTCTTCTAGCTTGGAGATCAACTTTTGATGAAAACATTAAGTCATAACATTTAATAGTTAAGTGGGAACAAGTCCCAGTTGGGCAGCTTGAGCCCTCTCAACTCTCACACTGACTTTCTGAACCATATGACAGCTAATGCTGATGCTTAAGAAATCTCTTCCAAACACTGTGGAAAGAGTACACATACTACCATGGATAAGCTGTTCTGATGGATTTGTGAAATGAAAGCTACAGCATAGCTGCCTCCAAGAGACAAGTTTTATACCTCATTAATGCAGTGCATAAGCTTCACAATTATACACCCATATGTCACTGACAAATTTATACACTTTTACATACTCTTAGATTAAGGTGGTTTCATTTCATTGCCCTGCAAATGGACTTTTGAAAGTGTATTTCACTCAATTTTTTGTATAACACTGACAGAAAAAACACATGAAAGACACGGGGCTCCTATGTGCAAATGCAGCACCTACAATGCACCCTGAAGTAAAAATAATGGCATTGAAAACACAGATTTCTTATTTTCTTCCAATACAGTGATCTTTTGATACCATAGGCCTCAACCACTGTCCTCTTCCCTGAGCAAAAGACACCATTTTACAACCAATTCCACTGGATTAGACACCACAATATCTCTTGATCTGTCCCACTTCAAGTCTGATGGGGTTTTGTTTACACTGGAAGACATCTAATCCAAAGCAGCAGGAGAGTTATAACGTTGTATAACTAGAATTAACTTCTCAATTTATAGTGAATAATGAATATACACTATTGGACACTGCTACCTAGTGGATTGGGCAAAGAACCAGCAGATCTGGGTTCTGTCCCTTAAGGAAAAATTAAAAAAGAAAAAAGACTGACTTCATCTGCTATTGCATATCTGCCTTCCAGCACAAAGCCTGCCTTTAGTTGCCACTTCTTTTCCTCCTCAAAGAGACCAATTATTGCAAACACTGGAATATCAAGAAAACAGACTATTTGATACAGAAAAGTAGAAAACGACCCACTTCATGTTTGAGAGGCAGTTAGTGTAATACAATCACAGACATAACTCAGGAACATAGTGCCACATGAAGCAAATTAGAATTACTCTCCCTACTTAGTTACTGGTGTGGTGCATGAACTTCATATGTCATGCTGTGGTGGTAGGGAGCATGCTGAGATGATGCCCAAAGAGGTTTGTGGTACTCTAAGGGTCTATCTTCCAAGACTAGCCAAGTAACAGAGGTTTGCTAGTGCTTCTGGTGCTCTCATTGCCTTGGGTTCCATGCTAAAACCAGAGGGAGAGAACTTCACCTGTACCAGACCAAGAGACAGAGCTGCAAATTTCAAAGGCTACATTGCAAGGCCCCTAAAACTGACCCATTTGCAAAGTTTGTGTAGTTCTGGCAAAACAAACACCACAGGGGTAGAACAGTTTCAGGAAAGTCTGCAGAACCAGGGATAGAAAACGTATGGGGTATTTAAGGGGCAAGGGGAAGTACAAAGTATTAGTCAATAAAGATTAAAGGAATTATGAAGAACAGTCTGGACAGTTTCCTTCTAATACATGACTGCAGAATCATATTGCAATTGCTCTCCCTTGCTTTGAGAACAGAGATAAATTTCTTGCTTTTACCTTATCCTTGCAGCAAAGGCAAATGGAAAACACATGGGGTTGTTACTCAATGCAACCACTTAAAGGTGAAGCTGCATTATAGGAAAAAAAGTTGCTTGACAAGGATCAGAATGATGAAAAGCATCTGGCTCACACACTGCAGTAAACACAGGCAAATATATTATGGATAGGCTCTAGTATCCTATCAGTAATTGAACTACCAAGACTTATTTAACTATCTCTAGACTGCTCTAATTGTTAAGCTGTCAGCAGCATATGTAGAGGGTACATAGGTGGACATATGGTGCAGAGTAAGAATGTCACAAATACACAAAGAAATTCAGGAGCTAGTATTACAGCCACATCTTCCACATGAAACAGCTACAACAGAGTTACATTAGTTGGATTACAAGGCTGCTGCTAGGAAGCAGAAGGACAAACTGCACTGACTAGGGCTCAGTGGAGATTAGCAGGAATCCCAGGATAAGGGAGATGAAAGAGCACTGTTTGAACCATCTGCACTGAACTATCCAGAAATCCAGCTGAAACTAAGCTCACACATCTCTCTTGCATGTAAAACAGCACTGTATTAAAAGATCATCCAAGCTGAAAAATCAAGTCCAGTTAAACTTAATTTTGTATTTCTGAATAGATCCATCACTGCACTGTTCATGCATATTTATATTAACATATTCTTTTTTCTACCACAGGAACATCATCCCAACTCAGAGAAAGCAGTTCCAAGTACTCTTCTGGTCACAGTCACTGCTACCTCAAGTGCCCACTGTCCACACCAGCCCTTATGGAACCTGCTCAACTAGTCACACACACTCCCTTGCCTACAGTCTATCAATTTTGTGTCCCTCCTGTCCTTATATAACCACTCCATTTTTCAGCTTCCAGAACCCTGTGCCAATCAGGGCATCTGTCTTAAACTCCAGCCCCTGCTGCCATTAGTCTATGGGGCTGTCCTACCTCAGTGCCACAGCAGCAGAGCATTACTTAAAGTCAGAACATTTCACTGGTGCCACAAAGCAGCTGCTGGAACCTGTCCCTAAGATAGGACAGGTCCAGAAAAGGTATTATCTCACTTAGAAACCCACTCAGTCTCTAATAAGGCACAGGGAAGTAAAACCAAAGTCAATAAATACTATTAGATTTAGTTGGATGCTATTAGAAGAACAAAAGATTCACCCCCCCAGCAACAGAACAAACCTTTAGACAAAGGATTTGAAATATGAAAGTGTTGAGAGCTTTTCAGCCAACAATTAAGAATGGAGTCTCCTTCCAAGAAAAAGCTCAATTATTTCTGCTGACCAAGTCTCAAATTCATCCCACAGCAGTAGCCAAGCACACTTCAGCTTGACAAAGCTCAACTCAGCAGGAACAAATCTTACAAAACAGACTGTAACAACTACAGGAAGCACAACCAGTTATATCATATCTTACAGGTCTGCATTTCTTCTGCACACAACAATGACAGTGCAGCACAGAGCAGCCAGCTGTACCACTTTTTAAAAGATCTTTCAGAAGTTAAAAAGGAAAATTATTTTCTTTGCTCTTTGAGCCACACATCTGAAATGGTGAGGAATGTGAACACCTCCTGTGGACTGAAAACATCTCGCACTCTACAGTATTTGCAGATTTTTCATGCTCTTCCAACAGGCACCCAGTAACAGCAGGAAATGCTGTTCCAATACAGTTCATTAGCATCTGTGAGACTGATCATTTAAGCAGCAATCCCAGAAACACATAGATTGTTTTTCAAGTGGATTCCCTCATGGTACCACAAAACTAAAAATTTGGGGTTGTCCAAATTGTCCAAATGCAGTGTAACAATGATCATTTTGCTATTGCAAGTCAATTTATTTTAACCATAGTTCAGGTCACTAATTGCACTGGGGAGACTTACAGCAATTGATAATGGAGAAGTGATTTTGTAATTTCTCAGGAGAAAGCTGAAATTTTATTTCTTCTTGGCAGTTCTCCAGAATGTTCAGATTTTATACTGTAAATGAACATTAAAGATTTGTTTAAGCCAAAACTGGATTTTCCTGACTAAATTTGTTTGGTTTTACTGCAAACTATTTTTTTGTACTTCTGTTCTACAAAGTCATACAGCAGGGATTTAGTGTGGTTGGTTCTTGTGTGTGTTTTGTGGCATTTTAAAAAATGTAATAGCTTCTCTGTTTTTGGTGGGTTTTTTTTTTGGAAGGAGGGTATGGAGGTGTCTCAACCTTCTAGAGTGAGTTTAAGATGCAAATATTAAAATGCAAAGTCAAATACAAGTTGTTTTCACAAGCACTAATGTAAAAAGATGTCTATTTTCCCATTTTCTAGGCTAGTATTTTCCATCTTTGACAGCCTTATTGCTGAGCAGATTGCCACATATTTCAGCATTATCTTTTAACAACTTGACAGATCCACCTATTTTCCCGTGATTATTTTATCCCAAGTTGGAAGCCTAATAGTTCCTTTTTGACACATTGAATCACAGGATTTGTAGCACAGCAGAGTCCTGTGATTTATTGTTAATATTTTGACGATGTTTTACAGAACACATTTGGATTTCCAGCAGTGTTGCTTCATTTGGTCTGATCTGCTCAGTCACACCACCAGCCACCTCAGTAACCTCAGACTGATACATACTCTGTCAACAGAAGCACAAGACAGGCAGCCATCTCAAAGTCCTGAAGATTAGAAGGTCACTTGGGAACCACTGACTACTGCAACAGCAAGGAGAACATGCTTTCTTAGAAGAGAAGAAAACCTTAGACAAGTTAATTCTGGATATTCAGTAAATGCCAGCAATTTCTGTTGTCAGTAATTTAAATGAACAGCATAGGAACATTGGATGGATAAAAACATACACAGATACAAGAAAAGACTGAATATATACCTCCATATAAGTTCTATTGTAAATGGAAGCAAAAGATAAAACATATTGCTTTAAGAGCAATCACTACATCAAGGAAGTGCATCATACACAATTTTGCCACCCAAATCCAGAGACTATAAGATTCTCCACTTAGTTCCTTCATTTACTTCAGCTTTCTGTATCTTCTGATTATAAGTACTAATTCCACTAATTATTTCCAGCTAGGTTCCTAGGGTTATTACAGACATGATTTTGCACCCAGTGAAGCAAACCAGAAGCTTTATTTATTTTCATGATTGCATATTCATAGGAATACTGGGAGGGACCTCCTGGGTCATCAAATGCAATTCTCTGCTATCACAGGCAACCACATAATTTAACCTCTTCATAAATAAGCAAATTTCATCTTTGAAGTAATTTGGTTTCTTGTCCCCATTACTTCACTTGGAAAGTTACTCAAGAACTTCAGTGCTCTTAGAGTTTAGTAACCTTCTCATTGCTGAATTAAATTTATTCATGGAAAGCTTATTCCAGTTCTGGCATGAATGTCATTCTTCAACTCAAATACCATTTCTACCTTCCATTTACTCCATTTATAGAGAAGAAGCACATAGAATCATAGAATAGTTTGGGTTGGAAGGGACCTTAAAGATCATCGAGTTCCAACCCCCCTGCCATAGGCAGGGACACCTTCCACTAGATCAGGCTGCTCAGTGCCTTGTCCAGCCTGGTCTTGAACACCTCCAGAGAGGGGGCATCCACAACCTCTCTGGGCAACCTGTTCCAGTGTTTCACCACCCTCACTGTAAAGAATTTCTTTCTTACGTTGAGTCTAAATCTACCCCCTTCCAATTTACATCCATTGTTTCTAGTCCTCCCATCTGATATCATATTAAGAATTCCTTCCCCTGCCTTTCTGTAGGACCCCCTCAGGTACTGATAAGTTACTATGAGGTCCCCTCTGAGCCTTCTCTTCTCACAGAATGACCCGGGTTGGAAGGGACCTCAGGATCATGTAGTTCCAGCCCCCCTGCCTAGCAGGGCCACCAAACAAACACATTTACTAGATCAGGTTGCCCAGGGCCCCGTCCAACCTGGCCTTGAACACCTCCAACCTCCCTCTTCAGGATTTTTAGGGCAAGAGAGCCTGAATAATATATTTCCTGAGGTCCCTCATCATGTCAGCAAGTATGAGAGAAGTTTCTGTTAGGCTAACACTTTCATGGTAAGGCAAACTCCTAGTCAGGGTTTGTATAAGGAAGGAGAACACCAACCACAGAGACCCCATGGTGACATTTGGAGGTACAAAGTGGAGACATAAAACCAAAGGAGGGCCAGGAGGCCCCTAATGACTCTGTGCTCTCTTGCTGCATGTGATGCTTACAACAAAAGACAGCAATATTGGTTCTCAGACATGAGCTCCACAAGTAGGAAGAAGGAGAAGTGCCATTATGCAAAAGCAGCCTCCTCTTGGAATGAGGTTCAGAATGCCTGCAGAAGGGGTGCTATTATTTTCTGCTTTGATCAGGTGAGATCCTTTTCTAGCCTTTTTAAGTCAACATATCTCTAATAAGTAGAGATGCTACAGATAATATAGGTAATTTCAGATATTATATAGTAGTTGTTTCTGAAAGATGCTTGATTTGGATTAGGAAGTCATAGACCTGAAACTTTCCCGTCTTAAAAGGAGTAGAAGTCTTTTTATACTTAAAAAGCCTGCAGAAGGTTGCATAATGGAATCCTAGAAACCTTAAAAGATTCATTTACAACAACATTGGCAGACATATTTATTACTTAGCAAGTATTGATTGACTTAAAAGGCAATTGGAACAACTAAATTAGAACTGGTTTCAAAACATCTAATGTAAAATGAAGCGTTAATGCATTTAAGCAACAAGCTTTGAAAACCAGAAGATGAGCTATTCAAGGGATTTTTCAGTCAACAAGGTCTTAAAGTAAATAAGGTAGAACAAAACCACATTACAAATACATCATATAACCCCCCTAATAAACCTGTTGTGTCATCAGATAACCTGGTAGATTTGAATCAAGATTATGGTAATTTAAAAAGCATAAATTTGGAAGAGGAAAGCTTGAATCAATCAGGAGATACACAAGCTCAGAGTGAATTTTATGGAGGAGATTAGGAATACCTATTGTAAAATACCCTGTAGCTTTCTTAATAAAAGTGTGTTAACAATAACATCAGAAAGAAAATCACCTGGAAAAAAGCAATAGTTTTGAATGGGGCACAGGCATTATGGTAAGATTATGAGCTCTCTTAATACAAAGATAAGACAATGTTATCAGAAAGTGGAGTCAAAGAACAAAATTAAACAGAGGGAGAAAAGAATTGCTCATAGCAAAGTTACCTTCTGCCAAGGTTAGGGGGACTTTTTTTCCACAGAAATTGGTACTGTTCTCTATGTAGTAAAGGATTGGCAAGCCAACAAGAGGAAAAAATAGCTTCCCAATTACTGTCTTCAGCCTGTAAGACCACAGAGCTGAGAGGTAAATGCCTGGCAGCACTCGGTGTGGAGCCACAGCTCTCGTGCTGCTCCTCTGCTCTGCAACCCAACCACTGCCTGATAAGAGGCACCATGCCGGAAGCCATCACACTCAAACTCTATCACATTCACAAGACTTAAAGTACTAACCTGTTGCCTTGAAAGTTTTCTAATCAGTGCTTTGACTGGGGGAGGATGGTAAATTCAAATATATCAATTTAAAGTATTTACTCCACAACAGAATTGCCAGGTAACTTCAGGCAAATCATTTAATTTCAGGTAAATCTTCATAAAGACATCCCCACAGCAAAGCCCTACACATTCTCTTTCATCTTCCAGGATATTTCAGAGCACAGTGAGATTAAATTTGCCACAGATTTAAAAACAGAGAAGGGACTCATTCAATTGGAACAGCAAATGTCCTGTAGGCTGAAATTAAGGAAAATGTCTGGGAGAACTTTTAATAACCTTGTTCTTCCTTACTTCAGGGCATGATCCTAAACAGAGGGAGAATCTTAAGTTGAAACCTACAGCAATGTAGGTTTTGAAGGTATCTGAACTTCAAAGTACTTCCAAAGTTTTCCTAAGAAGTTTATTTGCATGGGTAGAGAGAGATGGGAGTTAATTCCTTGTAACTGAAAATGTTTCCCTTAGGGGGGAAAAAAGTTAAAAATGCATCTCTCCTGCTGTCTCTCAATCTTTACTTACAAAACCCTGATATTAATGCCTAATTCACTGAGAACTCTGAAGTGATACAGGATTAGAACAACTATGAACTGCTATGAAAGCATAACAAACACCTATCTATTCCCAGCAATGGAATGTCACTCATGGCTGGATAAAATAGTCTTTATTTTATACATTTATCTAAATTAGTGCTAACTATATCTTTTTTATAAATCACAAGCACTTTGGTTGGATTCCTTCAAAAGAATTGTCACAGAGGAAAATACATGTCCTTATTCACACAAATCAAAGGAATTTCAAACATTGCTTTGGTTGAAATTGTACTTTGACAAGTAAAAGGCCAATATTTCCATAAAATCCTTTGAAAAAGTAAACTGCATTAGGTCTTTTCCCGCACAGCCATTTATGCATTTGTGACTGAATAAATCTCATTCTTTGGTCCAAAAATTTGTTGTGTATTCTAAATGCTTCAAATAAAACCCAGTTATGCTTAAGAGTAACCTGCATATATAAGGAATAGTCTTCTATAGGTTGAATAGAGTTCTAACTGAAAATTTGTCCTTGTCTGGAATGATAGACATCCTGACCACTTTGAAAGAGCATCTTCAGGTGCACAATCAGACAATATTGTTTCTTAACTATGCATATCAGTGCTTCTACTATTCTACTTTACATCTTATAGATACCTGCACCACACATATTGCCTGGGCTGCTAGATTACTATTTCTCCTTTCATATTTGTTGGGAGGTTGCCCTGGGGAACACTATCTCTGCAGTTGCTGTACAACTTGAGGTTACAATCTCAGTACCACATCCTTCTATAATTATGTTTAGAAGACTGGTGCTTTAAAACTATTGATTTAATAAAAAACTCCATTTGGAGCCTAAAGCAAGGAGTTGAGTATTTTTACCACACAGTGAGCATCTGAGAGAACGGACCTGAAAGCCATAAAGGGATTTCTTCAAACAACAAAATGAACAAAACCAAAAACTTTCAAGAGGTTTGCTTCCAAATAAAGGGTTATCAATCCCTAAGTTGAGGACACAATTAATTTGTAAGGCATCCTCATAACACATAAATGTTCCAAATCTCTAAGCATTAGGTCCATTCCAACCTCATTGCCTCAGAAGTTAATAAATCTAGATCCTAGCAAAAAAGATTCACTTCATTTTCATGATGAGTGAAAATAGACAGTCATTTAGGGGAAGGAAAAATTATCACCAAGTTGTGAAGAATTTAGATAAGAGCTTTGATTACAAATCTAATCCACAGTGGAAAGTGCAGCTTTTAGAAAACTATGCAACAAGTTTTAGTTAGGCCTAGAATTCCTACTGCTGAAATATTGCTATGAATGAACCTTCATTTGATCCATGCTAATCCAAAAATTGTTTTCATAATCAACACTTACTAGAATGAGGACAGATTTGTTGAACTATGGAGATATGTATAAAACAAAAAAATCAACAAGTGTACATGCTTTGAAGTTTGAAGTTGGCTTTAACATCAGGAAAAGCATTTCTGTCTGCTTTAAGGGTCAGTCTAATTCAATTCTAATAAACCTTATGGACTGAGTAGTTCTGTCAAAGCTGGGAAAACTTTCACACAGATGGAAGGAAGAACATTTCCTGCATTTCTATCAAATTTTAATCTCTTCTCATAGTAGGACACAACAGTTTATTAATGAAACATCTGCAAGTATTTTTAAATAGGACAAAAAAAGAGTGCTGTTAACAGCTGAATCTCTTTCATTGAAAGCTTAATACACATTTTTTTTTGGTAATTCCTTCACAGGCTCAGTTAATTCTTTTACATAAAGCTGGGAAGAAGTGCTCCCCAAGATCTATTGGAACTCTGGTATTCAGTATTAATCAGATGTTTGTGCCAAAAGTTGGGTTTTTTTTTTTTAAAAAAGATTTTCACTAGCAGAATAAGAAGATAGTTTTAATGTGACACTAAAACTATGTACTAGTACAGGGCCATAACACTACAGTAATGAATAAAGAAAATGATATATATTCAACTCCACCATCATTAAAGATTTAAGATTATTACAATAATTTTCTGCTTCTCCTTTGCTTTATTGAGCTTAGTCAAACTGATATACTGCTGTGTACTTCATTCATTCCTGCTGATGGATGATATGAAGTACGTAGACAACGTTGATGTCCAACTAAAAAGAGAAATTACTGGAAAGAGAAGATAAGCAGTTGCAGATCATAAAGTGCTGATTAATAGATTAATCCCCTCCCCATCAAGTCCAAGGCCATATTTTAACCTGCCAGCAGCATGGCAACTGGATGAACAAGTATTTCTGGAATCTGGAAAATCTTAAAGGAGCTGACCTTTCTCAAAATTAAGCCTTAACAGTTTCTTTCAAGGTTTATTCCTTTCTCTTAGCTTCAGACCAAATCAATAATGCTTTGACCTGAGCATCACGATTTCTGGTGGGGATTGTATGAAGTACTTTCTCACCTAGAGGCTGATACTCTTGGCTTAGCTTTCACACAAGCACTTCAACAGTAATGCTGACATGAGTCACATTCTCTAAATATGTGTTCAGAATGGAGATGCCACACTGGAGCTTCTCACCTGAAGTCATCGAGTCAACATCAACTCATACCAGTAAGAACAGAAACTACAAACTGGTACCAATGTCTGGCTTTGGGAGAATGAGACAGCACACCTACAGCTCCTGTTGGGCTTAAGAAAGAAAGGAGAAAGTTTTAAAGGACAATGGTAATTCCTGGGGGGATGAGACTCACTAAAGGACTAACCAGAATGCCTTCCTGGATGAAGGATTAAGACCTGCAAAGTTTGCCACCTGACACAGACAGTTTCTTCATACTCACTACCAAAATAAGAGAGGTCTTCAACACAGGGGTGAGACACAGTGATAAGCTGCAATTTTCCCGATTCATTTGGCACCAAAACTTCTGCCTAGAGGTACTAGAGGGTTCAGCAGCTTATACAACATCATAGAAATACGTCTGGTCTTCCCTCATTCTACTTATGCTATAAGAAGAGCAGAATTTATCTCCAATCCTTTTCTTAGACTTGCTGCACAAATGCAACTTAGCATTTCTCTCAAAGGGAAAGAAATAAAAACCTACAAGAATCATTGGAGCACTACAGGTGAGGGACAGGAGACAGACGTGTTATCTGCTGTTTCCAGTGAGATGAGAGGATGCCATGCCAATTAGCAAACTTGTGTATGGCCAAAGTTCTGTCTTTCACACTTATTGTGGAGTATATTTAAGCAAAATGGGTTTCTGAATTCTGAATTACCATTGTGCTATCCTATACTGTAGCCATTAGTGAAGAATTATTCTGTTAATGTAAAGAATACACTACTTTTAGACCATCAGAAAATACTGCTAGTTTAGCTAGTTATGTGGGAGATTGAATGATTAAAAAGAAAATCTTATATATTTCTGTGAACATTTTATGCTACACAAATTAAACCACAAGAATCAAATCAGTATAAGCTACCCAAATTCTCTTGACTACAGCTACAATATATTTTTTATTTTCTTGCTCAGCATTTGCTCCCAGTAGAATACTATTACATTCAATTAACTTTAAAATAGAGCTAAATTTGGGAAATTCTTATAAGCATATACATCAACAGATAGACAAGTGAAAAAATACCCTGAATACAAAACAGAGGCCATAAGAAAATGCATTTTTCTGGAGAGTCTTTAAATGACTCGAAGTCAAACTATGACTAGACTGGATGTGGCACAGACAGATACACCACTTGCATCACTCTGTTGTGGATGCATCAGATATTAAACTTGACAAATGGCTTCTAATGAATACATGCTGACAGAGTATTGGCAGCCAACCAAAATACCAAATAAATTTATCAAAAACCTGTGATCAAGACTAATAGCAAAAATAAATACTGTTTGCACCAATCTCTGGGCAACCATTCTTCACTAATGGCTATAAAGGGCATGTGGGATAGGGAAGAAAGCAGACAAAGAGGGTTCCAAAGATAGAGAAAGAGGGATGAATCTAACTAATGGAGACACGCACAACCCCCTTGTTTTGGGACAATGAGTCTAGTACAGCTCACTTCTGTTATTTAACACATGTGAGCTGGTGCAGACCTTTAAAGCTGCAAACTCTACAAACTTCCTTACCACACTCAAAGACCAGTAGATATTACATAGACCTCCACAGCCAAAATCTAGGGCACCTCAAATGAATCTTTCCTGACACAGGCACCCTGAGCACACATCTGAGAAATCAGACACATCCCCAGGAGGGATCCAGAGCCACCTCCTACAAGCCAGTGTTAGATCCACTTCAGACTAGTTTCAAATAACCCCAAAGCCTGTGGCTGGTTTTACTCTCACTAATAATTATCATGAGGCCAGGGCAGGAGTGCCATTTTAATCAAAAGGGAGCTTTAATAGCCACATGTTCTAAACACCTCAGAATAAAAAGCCTTTGAACATAAGCAAGGATAAATTAACATTCCAAACTTGCTAGCACTCCAGTGTTTTCAAGTGAAAACTAATCTCCCCCATAGACAGTAAACCATGAGCACATTCATTTGTTCAAATTTATCAAATACATTCATTTTCACACAATTAAAGCAAGATTTTCAACTTTCCAACCCCATCTTTAAGCTGTATGCAAAGAGATTTTGGCATAAAAAAACCCCAGTATTTTATCAAAAACACCAAAAGAAGCTGTTAAGTAGAACCAGGTCTATTTTTGACTGGAAAATGTGCAACATTTATAAGTCCCCACAGCACAGTTTCATACAAGGTCAACAGGTGTTTCCTGAGAGCAAGAGTAAGACAGTTAAGGATCAGAGAGGGACCATGAGCTCAGCCTCACAAACATGCACTCACTTCTTTGCGGAACAATCAAGTGACCTGTGACACTTGAAATGCCCTCTCTGTACTGCAAGATGTTAATGGCCTGCTTCCCCATTCCATTAAAAGATTTCTAGTGTTAAATTTCATGAGAAACCCAGGTCATCAGGAACATTTTCTAGAGAAATGGACTGATGCACAACACTAGCATCAAGTAAAAAAAGTTCTTCGCTGATGAAATTCAGTCTAAGTCACCAGGCTTGTAACAAAGGCTGCCCTACTTCAGATTTATATAGAATTTCTTATTTTTTAAAAAAAGGAAAATAAAGAGCTCTGTGTACAACATGTCAGTAAAAGGTTTCAGTCAAATCATATGCTCAAACAAATCATGTCCAAAAGCATCTAAGAATAGCTAGCACTAAAACCAGAGCAATTAGTGGAGACCCTGGGTAAAGGCTAAATTGCACCAATATAAAATCCCCTGTGTCAGTCTCGTGGTCAGTTCCTCAGCAATTCTAAGAAGCACTTTGTGCACACTGAGCAAGAGCTAAGCACTACAGTGTGGGTTCATTAATTAATGGTACTGAGGAATGTTTTATATTCACTTTGTATTTTGGAACTGAACTCGAGATCAGCTATGAACTGTGAATGTGATGAAAGCAAAACCAAGCAATGCAGAGAGCTGTCAACTAACCTAAAGCACACCCAGCTGCTTCCCCAAACACAAGGGTACTGCATGATTAATCACAAATGATGACACTACACCTTCCTGTACAGAAGTCCCCATCTGTACCCCCACAGGACTCCACTTCCAGAAGTCCACAAAACATCCTAGAGATGAAAAGGATGCACACCAACACAATGCGAACACCCAAACACCAATGCATGATCTTGTACCTTCAAAGGGCAACTGAAGACAGGCGAAAGGAGTTGGGGTTGTTCAGCCTGGTGAAGAGAAGGCTCAGGGGGAACCTCATAGTAGCTCATCAATACCTGACGGGGGCCAACAGAAAGGCTGGAGTAGGACTTTTTAATAGGATATGTGATGGAAGGACTAGAAATAATGGATGCAAATTGGAAGGGGGAGATTCAGTTTAGACATAAGAAAAATTCTTTACAGTGAGGGTAGTAAAACACTGGAAAAGGTTGCCCAGAGAGGTTGTGGATGCCCCCTCTCTGGAGGTGTTTAAGGCCAGGCTGGACAAGGCACTGAGCAGCCTGATCTAGTGGGAGGTGTCACTGCCTATGGCAGGGGAGTTGGAACTCTCTGATCTTCAAGATCCCTTCCAACCCAAGCTATTGTATGATTGCTGTAGAAAAAGGCATCATGTTATACTACCACCAAAGAAATCTTCCTTATTCCTTGCACAGAATAACATTTACACACACTTTCACCTAACCCATTCCCTCTGCACCCAGCCTGATCTCAAACTGCTTGCAGGGCACAGTCAGCAGCTTGTAAGTCTAGAACAGAGGAAGCTACTTGTTGGAGGAGGTGTTGGTACCTCAACTTTAATTTACCTTTTTTTGGCCCTGCCAGAAAACTTATTGTATTACCAAATCACACTCTTTAATTGGTAGGTTCATGTTGATAAGATTTATTAAAGCCTTATCAACGTAAAAGTCTGCCAACTAAAATTTCAAGGACAGAAATCTTTATCAAACTGACAATATTACTGTGCATTTTTTTCATGCTTTAAACATATGGATATTCTATTTTCAGCAGATTAACTAAACCAAAGAGCAATTCTTGAGTAAGAGCAGCTGTTTTAATATAAACACTCTGGAACCAGAAATTTTAAAAATTGTTTTACTTAAAGGAACTAGCCATGGAATTACACTTTTCCTTCAGCACATAGAAATTCTGTTCCTTGAACGTAGTTGAAAGTCAAACTATAAAACACTTAATCTTACTGCTCTCCACTGGACTGTTCTTTTTTCTGCTTTTCATCCTACTGAAGTCACCAGGCTCATGAGAAAGTCAGCTGGCAGGGGGGAAATTTGCAGGAATTTGTTTCCTCTTTCACTTAATTTGTTGTCAAATCCAGATTAATTTCTTTTTCCAGTTTAGTACATGGCATTGCTTGATAAAATGGGAGATTAACATGAAGTCTCATACATTCTACATTCATAGGAATGACTGATATTAGCAAAGATAAGATTCATTTTAATGTCAGTCTAGTAGTTCCTAGAGTCTCTTATTGAGGTGATGATATCAAAAGTAGTTTACTGAGAATTTGGAGCTAATAGGGGAGTGATTAGGCAGATGTCCCTGTAATTAAAACTGACCTTTGCTGTAGAAGAAAACACTCAGATCAAACACTGTGAATTTACCTGTGCAATTTCAGTGAGAGCTCTGCAATAACCATGTGTTGGAGCATAATGGAGGCAAACTTTTCCCTTTCTATCACTGACTGCAGGGAATCTTAGATAATTAAGGGACACACACATCAGGTATTCCTCTAAAAGCACAGCAGGTATCAGCAGAATGAGTGGCAGATGCATTTCTGGGATTGCGTGTTTCAAGGGAGGCAAAATGATGCTCATAGCTACTCCTTGGCTTTGCACATTAAACAATCACAAAAGGGCAGGAGCTTTCTTCCACTGCCCCCCAGCCACTGAACATAAAAGTCATGATTTATAATGGCATCTGATGATGGTTGAGAGGATTGAGTCACAGCAAATGGCCAAAAACCTGCAGGAACTGTGTGTCCTTACTGCTTTGGTACCTCCTCCCCCAGTTGTCTGGCAAAGAAGCCTGGAAGTTGGTACCCGCAAATCAACTGCCTGAATCCTCTGCAAGTGTTTCTGAAATGAGGGCTATCAATCTCTTCACACATCTTTCTTACCATAAATCTTGCAGCAGTGAAAGTGAAATAAATGGTATCTATAACAGCAAACATTCACAGAGGTCTGAAGCAATCTTACAACATCCATTTCTGGAGATGTATTTTAAATGTAAGGAGCAAATGGAAAAAAAAATTGCCCTGACATTAATTACTATTTTGCACCATAAAACTTTTCACAGTAAATATTGTTGAAAAGTGCTGTAATTATACAGAGTACTGTAGCATATCAACACATGGACTCTGAGTGGTGATTGAAGACAACACTTCATTGAGCTGCTGTGAGGTTTACAAAGCAGCTTGTTAGCAAGCAGTTATTTTTCATCCTAGTGGGTATATTTTATCAGTTTCTTTCCCAACCTAAAGCCTACCAACTAAACACCAACTATCTACAAAAATACCAGGGGTCCTTTTTGTCTCTGTGAAACCTTGTTCCCAGTGCTGTTCACTGCTCCCACAGCTTCATTCCAAAAGGTACCATTGTTGATCCTTCTCTGTAGAGCTTAACAATTCCTCTCTCTGCCTCCCCACAGAGTATGCCATTATGCCAGTAATTCAAGAGAGTGTGGGACAGAATTAATACTTGAGAACAAACTTCAGTGGTGTTGCTGCCTGCAGAGCACTGGCTCCTGCCCCAACACACTGGCAAGGATGAGCATGGAGGAAAAATGATGGGTATGTTAACAGGCGAGCACAAGATTCATTATTATCTACAGTTTGAAAAAAATCTTGCTCTAGGCTCAGAAATCTGTTCAAGGAGATATCTGATCTGTTTCAAGCATGGAAGCAGGCATTTTCTCTGTTTTGCTGTTATATGAACCTGGTCTCCTGTCCTAATACACAGAAAGCAAAAGTCTAATGTATATAGTTTTGACCCATAGATTTATCAAGAATGCATGATATGACAGAAAAACTGGCCACATCTTCACAAATTCTATTTCTAATTCATAAAGCAAAGATGTTTAACTTATTCTCACTTCCTTCACGTTTACCATCACTGTCCACCTTTAAAACTGAAGTAAAAGACATCCCTGAGCAGATAACATTAAATCAAATGGTACAGAAAGATGTGCAGAAAGAGATTTGGTGGCTTTTTTCTGTTTGGAAAAGAGATTAGTGAGGAAAAAAACCCCCTAGAAACCACATTGAGCAGAAGGTCAGAAATAACATCTCCCATCAAATCGAGGAAGCAGGTTTAAATGCATATAAAGATATAACAATATAGAATATATTAATATAATTAGATGAAATATTTGATATATTTATACAATCCATATTAATATACATATGAACACATGTGATAATAACACACATCCATACTGCAGAACTCAATGCTACAAAAGAATTGCTCAGCCTGCTCTTTCTTGCCTTTTAATATTATTTTCTTTTAAATCCTAAACACTGAGCAGAGTTCTGTAAAAATACTTGCAGTCCTGACAAGTATTTTTATAGAAGCACTACTGTTTTATGGTATTGCAACTATAAAAATTCAACAGTTTATAAATGAAAAAAAATGAACAAAGATTTTATTTATTTCTCTGTAACCAAATACTGTTGGAACTTTGGAAGCATTCTCTACCAAAAAAAAAAAAATCAGAAGTCAAAACTGCTTTTTAACTTTCTATGTTAATGAGCAAACATTATCAAAATAAATCTTAGCTCTAACTTTGTAAGTTTGGTGAACAAACTGGAGGAGAAGACTACAAATGGGCTTTTCATATCCTTGGGGAATTACATGCTGGTGATTCTCAACAGAAATAAATCAAGGTCTTGATAAGACTGTCTTGCATGGTGGCTGAAAACAAACTGCAACTGCAAAAGAGCAGTAATAATCCAATAGTAACTCCTTTGTTAGAAATCCCAATAACCAGCAAAACTCTCTGAAATGATCAATTCCATTAAAGGCTTTAATGGGATTAGCAAATTTAATTACTCTTCTGTGCTGCATTAATTTATAAAGGGTGGGTCTTCAATTTGAACATTTAATAGTTTCCAAAAATAGTGAATCTCATTTGAAAAGAAGCAGAATGATTTTTTTTCTTTAATTGAAATAATCTAGCACCTCCACAAGCCCTTTGGGCAAGGCTTCTAGGAGAACTACACTGTCTAAAAAGCCTAAAAAGGTTGATATTTCCTAAGGGTCTATTTTAATTGTCAAAGATTTTTGAAAAGTTCACCCTATGGTAACCACATAAAAAGAATGAACAGGGTTACATTTAGGCTGTTTCAGTGCCATAAATGTGATTTCACAAATTATACCTCTAGAAAAAGATAAGTTGAAGTCACTTTTAATACACAGCAAGATGCTTTTCTAACCAGATTAAACAGCTGTTAACATTATTTTTCTGCACAGCAAGAGCAAATGTCTACAATAACTAGACCTTAAAGGAAGAGGCAATCCCATTTGGTGCACATTGACTACTTTTGATTTTATTCCCCAGCACTGTTCAGGAGCAAATAAAAAAAGAACTAGATAAGAAAATTAATTTGCAGCAGTACTTCAGACTTTCAGATTTGCAAAAGCATAAGAATTGCAGACAATTCTTTAAGAAGCAACAACAAAAAGATAACACTCCAACATTCATCTCCAGTGCCAATTTCTTCCCATCTAAGAGTGGCAAATAGGTATGAAAAATAAATATACAAGAACAAAAGCCCCTAGATGTGTGTGGCAGGAAATATGAAAGTAGGTTATTTACATAAGTTGAAAGTCTCCTACTGAACCAGAGAAAAGATCTAAAGAAATGTTTTATGACCTCTGTGCTTAATTTTCCAGCAGGACATCATCATTGCTGAAATGCTAAGTTTTAAATCAAATGGCAGCTGTTCCAAGAAATCCACAACAATGACAACAATGAAACAATAGCCCAGATGAGGCTACAATAAAAGCTGTGAATGAAACATTGAGCAAGCTGCTAAACAGCAGTTACAAACTGTAGGGCTCAATCTCAACTGGGATCATCCCACCAAGCTCAAAGTAATAAAACAATCATAATACAAAAACTCAGGCAACAGGATTTGATGCTAATAAAATATATTACATTAGCCAACACATGAAATACCCAAAGGACTTAGTGAATGAGCCTGTTTCTATAGAGCTTTCTGAATATTTGCTTTCTGTAACACTAATAGGGTTATAATTCTCTGTGGTGGTTAGAGGAATTTATAGGCAGAAATTCATTTCTAATTAAATGAACAAGACTATCCCCTGTACACTCTGCTGTCAGCCTGTCCATTTTCAAGGGACGGCTGAGGAACCACAAAGCACAATCATCACCCTTCACCCAGCTGCACAGACCACCTTGCTCTACAGAAAGGGCTAGGGCCCTTGGCATCCCCCAGAACAGCCCTGATGGGCACAGAAAGCTTTTCAGGCAGAGTTTCTCTGCTAAAGAATTTTGGGCAGCTGCAGTGATTGCATTAACATCATCTCAACACCACCACCAGGCAAACATATGGCTTTGTTCACAAAGCTATATGGGAATCACAGATTGGAGTTTTCAGCTTCCTAAAAAGCTTTTTCTCTGCAAGGTACACTGGAAAAAGCACTTGAATATTGGCAATTTCAGAAACTACTACTAGGAGTTTCAAATACAACACTTAATTAGCAACAATGCTGATGTTATGGTCCTGCATAGTGGGAGTCACCCAGCTTCAGAGGACTGCATGACATTATTTCAGAGGTTTACTATGCACTAATTTGAGTATAATAAACACACAACTGAACTTAAATAAATAGTTTTGTTTCTAGCACAAGTCCCTTAGAACTATTATAGGTCCATGAACCCTTCCCACATGCACTTGTCCTTTAACCTGTGCCTCAGCATGGACAGTATGTGCCACATTCCAACCAAGAACACAGTAATCCAGTATCACTCTTATAAAACAGTAAATCTGGCAAGACATTAAGGTACATCTGTCCAGCTGAAATCCTCTTACAGCAAGACAATCATTATTGCAAGGAAATGGTGCTTAGAAACCAGATGAAAGCCTGGTGATTTTAAATAAGTACAAAGGCACAGATGAAACTTGTGGTAAGAAGGTAATGTATATCATGTTCTCTGACTTACAGCTTTTAGAAGTTGCTAGGTAGTGGAAGTATTCTTTTAAAACTGGATGAGGAAAGCCTCTCAAACCAGAAAATCCTTAAGCACCTCAAATTTCTGAACAGAATTAAATCAATAAATTAAACTAAACAATTACTACAAACAGAAGGGTGGTAATCTCTCTGCAACCAAGAACTGTCTAAAAGTTACTTTAGCTTTAGCAACACAAGGATGATTTCTTAAGGAAACTCATATAGTTTATTGCCATCCCATACAGCAGTTTGGACAGACCAACAAGTAGGACTGTCCCTCCCTCCATCTCACCTTGGCAGTAGCAGCCAAATGCTGAGATCTCATTATTTAGAAATCTTCATTACTTTTAAAACCTATGCCATCAAATCCAGCCTCCAAAATATTATGAAACATAAATAATCAAAGCTAAATGTCAGCTGTCAACATAACAAATGCTGCATGAGGCTCATTTACTGGGGAATGGAATTGAAAAGCTGATTTATAAACTACCTTTGCACTTCTGTGACCACAAACCAGCACATCACAACAAGGACCATGGTGAACCCTGCCATGAAATGGAGAGCAAGAAACATGGCCCATAAGTCCAGCAGTTCCCCATCCCCAGCAGCACTGCTGAAACCAATGGCAGGCAGAATTTCCAGCAGCAGCTGTGCAGGCTTGAAGTTTTCACCAACTCTTTTTTCCCCCCTTGTCCAGTATGGGCCTCCCAGCTGCTGATATGAACAAACAGTTCTCCTGTATGTCTCTTCATAGTTTGGCACGAAATGAAAGATAACAGTTTAAAAGAAGCTTTGTAGTCTCTTTTTCAAGCTAAGATAAAACTAACTAGACAAAGGAAAACAAGAGAGTAGAAAAAGCCTGAAAAGAATGAAGAAATTCACATTTCTTCCCTTATCCCTGTATCACACTCCCACCTGATATCAGAAGCAGTTTCCTTTGCCCAGAAAAATGTAGATTTACTTTCGCTAGAGAATCCTCTACTCCATCTGGCAATAGCCTAGGTCAGCGTATTGAAATTATATCCTTTGTGCTGCTAAACATCCCTGCTGATAGAGTACTCCCTGGAGGGCTGCCAGCCTGTTTAATTGCAAATGGAGAAAGTGTTGGCCAAATGATTCCTTCATTTCCAAAAGCACAGACAAGGGTCAGCTCAGGAAATTTTTTTCTTTTTTTTTTTAGGTTGCAAAAGATTAACCCTCAGCATAATTCTGAGTATCTCCTGTTTCAGATAACTTTCCATATTCATCTCACGTGAAAGACAAGCAATGGAGACCCAGCAGTGGTTAAGTTCAACTGTGAAATCAGCAGCAACTGATCTGTCAAATTAATCTGCTTAAATTTTTCCATTTGTCTCTGCCTAGAATGATGTTTCGAGTAAAACAATTATCCAGACAAATTACAGGAAGCAGCATCAGGCATCTCTCTCCTGACCTAATTCTCCTCCAGCAGAACATGTATCTTGTGGACTCCACAAAGTTTTTTTTCAGGGCCAGGAAATCCAAACCTGAAAGATACTTCACTGTATCCATGAAGTCTGAGGGTTTTTTGCTAGCTGCAACAGAGTGCAAGGAATCTCAGCTATTTTATATTTCAAGCATTGTATTTCTGTAATTGTTTTTCCTTATTGGAACCCTGAAAAGCAAGGTCCTATGGGGCACCTCAGCAAGTACCTACCTACCTATTGTTATTTTAGGGGCTCACAGTCTTTCAGACAGAGGAGACCTGTCATTGCCAACAAGGACATTCATCCATCATTCCTTTACCATCTAGATACAATTTAGTGGCATTAAGTCTGACAGTCCTACATGTTGTAATGTTATTACTGCATGGCTCAGCAGTCACTATAGTTTAAGATCTGTTGCTATTACTATTACAAACAGCACTCTGCAAGGGGCTAATAACTTTGCCACCTGAAAATACACCCGCCTGGAGCTCAAAATATAAACTGTCATTCCTCCCCCCTTTGAAATAAAGCAAGCTCCCACCAAAATGACAGGTTCTGTTCCAGCTTGACAACACATCCATGTCTGCAATGTTTTTTAGGTATTTTCAAACTCTATTCTACCCTCTCTGTAATAGGCAAAATCATCCCTCCAGATTCCACATCTGCCTCTTTGACCCACACCACTTAGAACCTCTGAAGGCAGTTCAAAGATTACTTCTGCAATTTACAGGAGCACACAAACATTTCAACTTCTGGTTCAGGTAAAATACACTTTCTTCAAAGTCTATTTTTGTGCAGCTTGACAATATATAGAAGAACTGGCTTACATTCTCTTACATTTCCCACCATGAAAAAAAAAACACAACAAAACCACAAACCAAGAAAAGCAAGCTCTGCATTACAGGATTACTTGGAAGTATTGCTTGTCCATATCTTCACACTTTTCTATAGAAAACTTGTAGGATACTTTTCCCCTTCTTCCCCCCCACTCTTTTCTTCTAAAACAGCATCATTCAAGTCCCTGTATAGGGTTCTGGGCTGGTGGATCACAAGTAGAAGCTAGGAGGCCTTAACTGTCTACCTCTAGCTGCTGAAAGGTCCAAGTCCAAAGGAGCCAATCTAGGTAGACTGGCTCTAACTGCTCTGAGCCACTCACTGTCCCTCAAACAAGAGGGGCTTAAAGGTTGCAGCATACTTCTGCAGGGCTATTACCATGTCCTGCAGAGGCAATTTGAAAGAAACTAGGAGCAATTAAAACAAAGGTGTGAAGGAAAAAAAAATCCCAAAAAGGCTCTGAACTAGTGACATTTAGTTTGGGTCTAAAAATTTGCAAGAGCTTTGGACAAATGGCTATTTTCAGGTATTAAAAATGGCAGATAACATTATGCCATGTGTTTGCACTGGATTTAGTGGATAGTTTGACAAGTTTATAGCTTTTGTACTTTAAGAGACGAAGATATCATGGAACTTCAAATTCTAGATGTTTCATCATAAACTAAATTCACTAAAGCTGCAAAGCAAGTAAAGAAAAAAATAGCTAATGCTAAACTTGAAGAGATTAAAAATGGAAGCTGTTATAGTTACCAATTAACATTTAGATTGCCTACATAAAGGGATGTCATAAATTCCCATACTTTAGGTACAGTAATTCCCTTCAGCATCTCACTGCATCACTTCCAAAATACTGTCTCTATGCTGTGTACCATTTCAAAGAATATTTGTGCACTCTTTGCTTCCCAAAAAGTATTGGTGCACAGGAATAATGACAGGCAACATATCTCCTCCTGTAATCTAACCAGCCCACAGTTAGCTTCTTCCCACAGAAGCTCTCCAAGAAGCAGCAGAATCTGAGGATCTGCTATAATTCTTCTGAACATTATTCAGAAAGGAAAGGAATTGATTTAAAGCACGAGGTAAATGCAATGTTGTTAATGGAAAGAAGTTATTTCCTACATATCTATTGCTATGTTCTGCATAACTCAACCATAAATTTCATCTGTAGCCTGCACTGAAAGCAGGTCTTGGCTTTCCCTGTCCACTGTCTTCTGAGCCCACCAGACCTCTGAGTGATTACATGAAGTTTTTCCACCGTTTTGTGTCTCTATTAAGATTTTTGGCACTGTAACAAGGAACTATTCTGAGTGATCAAAGAAGCAACTTTCAGTTGCAACTTCAAAGCAAACAATTAGAGACTTTCACATCATGGAGTTTTTTAAGTATAAGTTTTACCATAAAATCTCCCACTGTTGTTTAAAATATTAAATTACTCACAAAAGGATTATCTTATTACAAGAACATAAAAATTTTCCTTCTTAGTTTTATGCTACTTTGATGAATATATTAAAACTATTTTATTACTTAAAAAAACCCAAACCCAACAAACTAGGGAAACCTTGAAGAATCTTCAAATGAGTAACAAATAAACTCCTTTACACCCACAATAAGAATGTTTGCAACAAAGTAATTCAATAGGTTGGAAACATCCATTTCCTGTAGTCACTCTATTGTTCCAAGCACCTATAGAAGCCATCCTCAGCAAAGGGAGGCGTCAGTCAGCTCAAAGGCTGAAAAGACGGGGAAAAAAATTGGAAATAGGAAAAAAAATTGCATGAGAGCAATAAGATGAGCAGGGTTCAAACATGAATCACAAGGAAAGACTGGAAGAGCTGAACACAGAGGTGATAAGTATCATACTTCAAGTATTTAAAATAATGCTTCAGAGAATAAAGGAAGAAAATAATTTAAGATCACTACTGGGAGGAGAAAATCAAACTAATGCAAAGATGACCTACATTCTGCATAAGGAAGCTGCAAGGACAGCAAAGCACTGGAATAGGTGGGCTAGGAAGCCCCATGGTTAGAAGTTTTTAAGCAAATGAAGTATGATGAGAGTTAAATAGAAAACCTACACATGGCTCTGTGGCAATTGAACACTACTAGACATTTCACTTTAGAATGGGTCTCTGCTATTGAGGAACATGCAAGATTCAAACCAAGAACACAACCTTACATCTATAATAGCAGTGCAAATAGATCGTGTCTTGGAGAGAAATTAAAATGAGCTTGCAGACAGGAAGCGTGCTGCACAGTCCATTTCATCCCAGTTTCTACATCACATAGAAATGGGCTTTAGCCAAGACTTTTTGAAATTAGCTTTTCTAATTCCATACCAATACTTTGCATCCTTGCTTTCACAGCCATGTGCAGTCTTGGACTTCATCCAGAAGTTTTGACACTCAGGTCTCAAGAATCCAACCCATTACCACCCAGTCAAGCCAGCATCATCTAAAGTAACTACATCTTCTTACTTTGAACATAAAAATGCCAGACTTTAACTTATTTTCATCAGCACTGCACATATGCAATAAGAGAATATTTAGTTATTTTTTGTGGTCTTTGGAACAGGACAGGAAGTTTGAATGTAAATATATAGGTGAGTATGCATGCAAATGGACAAAATATACTCATGAAACAAAACACAAGACAGGAAAATTCCTATTTTCTCCTTGGTCATTGTGCCTTGGTACGACAGGCATCTAGGAAAATCATGGTACTTGTAAGTAACAGTCTTATTTTTGCATAGTAAATTCTACAGATTCATAATTTACCCTGGACATAAGCAGAGACTTCAATGGAGAGCATAACTGAAGGAAAGTTATGCCAGGAATGGGTATAACTGATTTGTGTTGTGGGTTTGCTTTTTTTTTTGTGTCCTCTGCACTATGAAAGTCAGGACACACTGATCTATGCTACAAGAAACATTGTGGCAAACAGCCTTAAAGTTTCTGTGAACAGGAGACCAGCACAACCAGTTCAAAAGACCTGGAAATAAACCAAATACAAGCAGTTTTCAATAGTCAGGCCAGTTAATGAAAATATGCAATTACATTTTCCAAAACCTTGGGTTAGTTGGCCACTTCTTTATAGACTTCACTGAATATTTATGTAACCACTTACCTAAAAGGTGTCAGGCAAAGCCCAACTGTTTTCATATCAATTAATATATAAAATAAAAAATAATAAGTTATCAGTTTCATCTGCATAACTGACTCCAGATATCAGCTTCACTGGAGATGCTCTTACTGATCTAAGCAAGATCTGAATTTGAAAAAAAAGAAATATATTTATATATATATATATTTAGGCTAGCTTTGGTTCCAGTTCAGAGCTTTGCTTTTTGAAACATTTGCTCAATTTTTGGCAGTAATCACAGTGAGTTTTAAAGCAGCTAGTTATTTTAACTAATTTGTACTTACATAAATTATTATGAATGAGAAGAAAACTTGCTTACAGCTCTCTGTCACATCTGGAGAAGACCAGAAGCACAAGAGCAGCTGTCTAGATGCTGTCATGAATTTATTGCAGTTTATTCACTGGGTACTTATTCTTTTCTTCCCTGATGATAAATGGTCTAATGGAACCTCATACATTTCCCATCAACTTGCGTCATTGGTTTAGTGAATTATTGAAGAGGCAAATCTTATTCACTTGACAAAGATAGTAAACAAAGTGACTACTCAATACATATTAATATCTTCCTATTAATCGATGCACATAAGCTACCTATTACAGAAAGCTTGGGTTTGGGGTTTTTATTTCCAATCCTCCATCAGTTCACATATAATCAATTACTACTTCTTACTTGCCTGAAATAACTCACAACCACCTTCAAGGTCCAACAACATTAGAATCATAGAGTAATTCAAGTTGGAAGGGACCTTAAAGATCATTGAGTTTCAACCCCCCTGCCATAGGCAGGGACACATCCCACTAGACCAGGTTGCTCAGTGCCATGTCCAGCCTGGCCTTAAACACCTCCAGGGATTGAAGGAGCATCCACAACCTCCCTGGGCAACCTGTTCCAGTGTCTCACCACCCTCATTGTAAAGAACTTCCTTCTAGCATGAACCTCCCCTCTTCCAATTTACATCCATTATTTCTAGTCCACCCATCACATATCTTATTAAAAAGTCCTACCCCTGCCTTTCTGTAGGCCCCTCTCAGGTATTGAGAAGCTACTATGAGGTCTCCCCTAAACCTTCTCTTCTCCAGGCTGAACCACCCCAATTCCTTCAGCCTGTCCTCAGAAGGCAGTTGCTCCAGCCCTTTGACCAGCTTTGTGGCCTCCTCTGGACCCACTCCAACAGCTCAATGTCCTTCTTATGTTGAGGACTACCTAGCACAACTAAGATGATGTTTGAATAGTCTCAATTTTAAAAAGTAAGATAATAAAGGGCTGTAATAATTAAACAAATCCACACCACCACAAAAAAAAAATCCCTCACTGCATCTTAGACTTTCACTGAAGAAAACAACTTGTAATTGTACAAGTTTAAAAGAATTAAGCTGTACGAATAATACGCACTTCTTAAAACGACTGTTGTAATTTAAGTGCTACAATTCCAACCACATAGCTCAGGTCAAAAAGCAACAAATCAAGCTGACAGAAAGCAAGCTGATGAATTCTTACATGATTTTACAACAGAGACACAGATGGACAAGAATAGAAGCTAGCATACAATAAAATACATCTGTGCTACTGCTGCTGATGTAAATATCAGCTTTCATTGACGCCACTGTCTCTCACAGGGTTTTTTGTGAGAGACACAGTATTCTCACATATTTGAATTAATCAGCCTTTCTAGCCCCCAAACTCTTTCCCACATTTCAGCATACAAGACAATAGCATCAATTTACAGCCTTTCAGAAGTATGTAAGAAAAGAACATCCATAAGAAACTCAGAAAAAAAAAATTTAAATCACAGAACAGTCCTGTAGACATCACTGCATTGTGCAAAATTGGAAAAAGCAGGTTGGATCTTTAAAAAGTTAACTCTGTTTAAAGGCACTTGGGAAAAATGTTCAAATCTCACTGCTACCAACATAGAAATGTTTGTATTCAGATTTTATAGAGTCCATCATTTCAGGGCACTTAAAAGAAAAAAAGATTACTCAAACAAAAAAAGGACTGAGTTGAAAGCTGAGGAACTGCTGCATGTATTTTTATTTTTTTTTAAAAAAAAGACAATACTGTGGTACTATTTTAAGAATGAGGCCAAGTAACCATCTCAAATTGAAACCTCAGATGTTGCTAAAAGCTTTGTATCTCTTCCCAATTTCCCAAGCAGCCCAAAGCTCCAGCAAGACTAGCAAGAGGGTTTTGGTGATTTTTTCCACCCACGCCTACTTTCCATGGGAATACACAGGCAGGAGGCATGCCCTGGTCAATACAACTCCACAGTGGTACCCAGCCTGCCATCACTAAGATCACCTGTGTAGATGTAGACTCTTCAGTTTCCATCACCACACCTATAACCCCTGGCAGGCCTTTTCTATCCCTTTACAGCTCTCCATCCATCAGTTTTGAACATGGTTGCCCAGAAGGCAAAGACCAGTGCAGGAGCAGCATCTCTGCTGCAGCCCTTGGGCATCTAACTCAGTCTCACAAACCTCCAGACAGGCCAAGGCTCTACTCCATCTCGGGAATCTTTCCTAGAGAAACACAGTTAAGCCTATGTCATCTCCTGTCTCTAAAGAAGGGAGACAGATTTATTCCTTCCCTGTGTAATCACTTTGGCACACTTATAAAAGTTCATGAAGCTACAAAGAGGAAAGTAAGGGGACAGAACTGTAACACCCAATGTTTTTTGGCCAATTATTTTTTCCAGACTGCTGATAATTTCTGATTCTCCCTTGGATTTTGTCCATTTGGACTCCAGATTTTCTGTGGCATGGCATCATGCTTGCTCATTCCTATTACTTCAGTACTTCAATTCTTATCATTCATTGCACACACAAAAAAGACATAAGTTTCTCGATAAAAAAATGGACAATTATAAACTTACCACTAAGGCAACTATTCAGGTCTTCTTATCTTTTTCATTCTGAGACAAACTGTCAGAAAACAAGAATGTCTAGTGTAATATAATGAAATCACAGGGGAAACTTATAGACTAACATATGTGAAACACATGGGATTACACTGAGTGAGGATGCAAAACTCAACTCCAGCCTGTATGAAACAGCAGCTGGGCACAGAGACACTGCACATTCCCAGTGGGTAGTGATCAAGTCAAAGCTAAAGCCTAGGAAACTACCACGAATAGACACCTCAACCTTATAATTTCCATTCATTTAGGTATTTGCAAGAAATATTTTCTACTTAACTCGGGATTAAAGGCCTGCATTTCATAGAGTGCAATAGAAAAGGGTTTTACTCCTGTTTTAAAACTGCTGTCCAAGCTGCCAGGTAGGTGGCTATAGTTTCTCTGGAAGGTCTGAGGCTAATAGTATGGTAGTGCTCCCCTACTGTGGTTATTGCAGCATTAGAAAAGAATCTCTACTTACTATTTAAACACAGCTTCAACCTGTATCATCTTGTCTGCATGAGAAAATTCTTTCAGAATATATCTGCCTATGCAGAAACTAAATGGCATTTAATCCACCTTATCTCAATCTATGCTCACTGCCCTCTGCTTCATTAGCATGTCACAATTTCAGAAGCAAAACTGTTGTCACAGTGTGCAATGGCAGGAGAATCTCTGTAAGATTACTTTGAGCTACACTAAACAAAAGCACTGAAGCAAACTGAATACCCAGGACAGAGCAGCCATTGGTCCTGCTATCACCAGATGCTGAGAAAACCATTGCACAGGGCAGCATCTTCCACTCCAGCAGCAGCACAGAACTAATCAAGCACTGCTTTTTATCTCTACTACCATCCCAGAGTTTTCTTTTCCCTGAAACAAGTTTTCTTGGCCTTTGGTACCTTAGCCAACCTCAAGAGACTAACCTTAAATGACATTGTCTCCTCTATTTTTTATTTACACACAAACCTTGAGACAGTTCAAAGTAAAGATGTTTAATCTGTCCTGAAATTACACATATGCTGGCACTCATTAAAATCCAAGTGACTCAATAGCTGATCACATTCCAATAAAGGATGGATATAACTGACAACATTCAGTTCTCAAAGCTGCATTTTCAAAAGAGGTAAGTGCAGCCTAGTGTCTCAGTTTAGGCTAATGGTTTGCTATTAGAGTAAATAAAGAGAGCACACATCTAGTCACTGCCAATAAACTATTCCAGCACATTGTTTTGGAAATAAGTCTCAGGATAACACACCAGTCTGACAGATGAACATTTAGAAAGGCTCAAATCTCTGGCTCCCAAAACAGTTCAGCTATTTTAAATCAGTGTTGTAAATACTGAATATTGAATGAATAAAATTAATTCAACAACAGAAACAATTCTTACTTCCTTAGAGTTATTCCATATTTAATTCTTTTCAATAAATATCCCTCTTGAGATCTCTGACAGATCTCTTAAATTTTAGAGCAAGTGGTAAGTTAACCTATTGCCTTTTTCCATACACAACTCATCTTTTTCCAAAAGCAGAAGAGGCACAGAGTGTTAACTGTTTGCACAGCCAGCTGGAACCACAGAACAGAGCTTCAACTTAGGAGAAGAGTACCTGCAGCAGTTACCACTCATCTCTTGATATAGGTGCTATAGTCAATAGTTTGATAAGGTTTCAATTTCTATCATACAGGAAAAACTCATCTACAGTAGAAAGAAATCCAGTTTTAGGCAGAAGGCAAGACCTTTTATTTTTTTTAAAGCTGGTGCATTATTACCATCCTTTTTAAGAGGAAATGCAGCCCCAAGATCCAGCAGCAGCAAACAGCTGCCCTGCTCCTCGCCCACTCCTGAGCATTTATCAAAAAACAAAATTTGAAGAAAAATAATTCTCCTCTGAGATTTTCCAGTACTAACAGAGGCCCTGAAAACCTACAGATGGGAGTGCTCTCCTGCAGATCCTTTGAGAATCAACTCCTCACCGGGTAAACTGTACTACTTATGGTAGATGAACTATGGTAACTTTCTTCCTTACATAAGGATTCCTACATCACAAACAAATATTCACCCATCATGACCCCAAATACCTGCACAGATGGAAAACCCCTTCATAGTGTTATCCACCCTTTTCCCCAAACACAGCTTCATTAGATTATTGCTTAAATGCTCATCAGAGCCTAAAGTTTCTTTCCCTGTCATCTCCTGGCATATAGAAGTGAGAGCTGGAGATGGCTGCCACCCCATGAAACATCTCCAACATCCACTTAAATGGCAAAGGGCCTGAATGTTTCTACTTGCAATTCTTTCATCCATAGGCTCTTTCTTGACCAGAAATTTAAAACATCAGAAAGCAGTACTATCATCTTAGGAAAGATCTGACTAATCTGATCCAAGTTTTCCCCATTCAGAACTCAGCACTGCTCAATCCACCCCTCTCCAAAACTGTCAAATCCCATACCCACAGATCTCATCCTTTTCCATTCTCCACCAGCCTCCTATTTTCTTCAAGCTACACATTGAGGACACATTTTAAGTTACTGATTATGGCTTTTCATTGGAGCTGGGCAAGAATTATTGGAACTGGACTTAGTAGAACCTGACACAAGAAGTTATTTGGAGCGTAAACAAATGGCAGTGTAAACAGTGACACACAGGATCAAAGCAATCTCTCTTCTGGGGCAGAGCAAACACAAAAAGGCTATTCTTGGTATTTTATATTCTTGCAGTATGTGTACAAGAGAACTGCACCACAATAAATATCTGCCATTCAAAGATCATACTATAAATAAACAGCAGTCTGAATGAAGGGGAGAACTGCCATGAAATATTGTTCAGATGGCTAAAATAACATCTTCAGCTACAGAACCTCAAGAATTTTATTATGTTATCCAAACCCTCCTCAGATGAGATCTGAGCCCATGTTGCCACGTTTAATTACTAAATAAATCTTGAACTAAATCTTCTGAACCAATACTAATAATTGAAGAATATCCTCTTACAAATCTTCCCAATACTCAAATCTTTCCCTGTATCTTTTAATATAATTCTATGGCTTTCTAGGCTCTATAACTCTTTTGGAGTTTTTGTAACTGTAAAACTTTACTGTAACTGTAGAAGTTCTCTGGTGTATTGTTTATTCATATTTCTCTGATAGTGTTTTGTTGCCCATCCTGCTGCACAGTTGTCCTCTCATGATCACACAGCTCTGGAGAGGCTTGACAGTAGGGCTGTGGCCCCAGATTCTACCACTTCAAAAAATCAAAGTTTGACTTCTGATACAGAACTGAATTTGGGTTTAAGCCTCTTTAACATCACCTGAGACTCCAAAGAAGCTCAAATCCTAAACAATGCAGTAATTCTGTAAGTAAAGATGAAGTCTAAGTTTTCAGCATGGACAGTCAAGACTAACTTAGAGTGTATTTTGCTACATTGCTGCTAGACTGATTTTATCCTTTTTAATTAAGTTCAAATTTTGGATTAAGTTTATTCCAAGGCATGTAAGCAGAAAATACCTAGGCACGCTAAAAGCTAAGCTACACTAAGCTAAGGCAATTGCTTCCACTTTTTTCTAAAATAGATTTCCCTAAAATATGCTTATATACTCAGCTTGCTGCTGTCAACTGTCTTACTGCTTTTTACATTAAAATGTCCTGCTTTTCCTCCAAATCTGTAAAATTCACTGAATGATAGTTAATAGCTCAGCCATGTAGTGTGTACAGCTGGAGAGCAAATAATGTCTGTTCCAGTTTCCCAACCTTATTTTAAGTATGTTCTCATGAGTCTTTCTACAATTCCCTCCACTCCATCTCTTAAGCCAGACACACATCTCTCTCCACCTCCTGAATGAATTTATTCTATTTTTGTTACCACTTAGATTTAAAGTAATGAGACTTTTGTCCTTGGTCTCCAGACAGTTAAAAATCTGGGTCTGGGTTTTTTTTCATCTGTTTCAAACACACTAATGTGTCTCTGTTGAGCCCCATTGCTTTCACAGGGTTCTAATAAGGGTGGCTTTCTATTTGTACACATCCAACTGCAAAAATCTGCAGCTATATTTTCAGCATACAAGTATTCTCAATATCTATGATGCAGAAATCTCTTTCAACATCAAGATGGCCAAGAAGAGCTCCTCATTTTAATAGTGACATTCCCACACATATGTTAAATACTTTGAAGTGCTTATAGAATACTGGGTACAGTATATTTTCATTCATTTATATGTGCTAGTCTCAAGACTATTTTTACATTAAAATATCCTTAATAAAAGCTCAGACTTGCTAAGAATCTAGTGCAGATGCACAAAGGGTATTTTTAGTGTCCTTTCAAATGATGTATTCTAGAATCCTGAAAGGCAATGATTCTAAAGTTTTTTTTCAGGTACTTTTGAAAAAAACACTCTATTCAAAAATATCCCTCACTATGTAAATATTCTTATGAGGAATAAGACTTGAGAATTCACCTGCTTCAGGCACTCTGAAAACAAAATTTCCATTTCAATAAACCTACCACAAACCCAGCTAAGAGATGAAAATGCACATTTTTTTCCCCTTCCATGGCAATGCAAAATTCTAGAAAGTACATCAGAGTTTAGAGATGAAAATTCATTTTAAGTCCTTTTTTTTTTTTTTTTTCAAAAACTGTAATGAGCTACTACAGTCCAGGGTCTGCAGTGTGGTAAAAGTTTACCTGCGAGTTATTTTATTTGTATCTCACAACTGCCTCCTATATTAGCTTATTCAATAAAAGATTAGCTGGAAATTATATTAATAGTTTTGAAGCATCAATTCAAAATAAGAGACTGCTCAAATTTGGATATCAGACTGCAACAGTTACTTGGGGCAAACCCCCCCTTCCAATGCACCACTATAAAACCCCAAAACAAAAAAATGCCATTCCCAGAGCAAGGCAAAATAAACTCAAACATAATGGGACATGCCTCAAACTATACCTGTAGCAGATGTTGTTAAAAACCACCAAGCTAACAAAGGCCACAGAACAGCAGAGAGATCTAAAGGGAAAATATACTGTTATTTAATGCACTAAGATGTTCACTAAATTATTACATCATTAAATATGAAAACTGCAATAGAGCAAAAACCTTAATTCTTAGTGACAGATCATTCCTCAGTGTTGCCTTGCAAAAAGTAATATTGGTTCCCTCTGACAAAATTAATATTAGAAATATTAGGCTTGGTGCAAATATTCACACAGCTTCACTACTATTTACCTTATTGCAAAGCAAAACCTTTTTAAGAATACAAGTAGACAAAAAAAACCAAACAATGTAAAAAGACTTCAGAATTTCTTTATGATTATTTTTTCATAGCACTCCTCTTTTCAATGGATGACTTGTCAGTCAGAAAACTAACAGATGAAAATCTTTATCTCAAAGAAGCTAAAAGACTAATTTTTTTTTTTCAATTTAACTATAGCCTGATTCCAAAGGAATTGTGCTTGTGTAGTATCTTTAAATGGTTTATGCAAGCACAAGAAAGCTGAGAACAAACAAGGCATGAGCTGCATATGATCCCAGATTCCTAATCAACCATATATACTACAACTAGGAGCATCACTGCACTAAAAAAGCTAACATGCAAATTAGTTTTCTATCAGCCCAGTGCTATAGAGACAACAGAACTTGAAAGCACAGTAAGAGAATCAGGACTTAAAACCTCTTCATAATTAGGCAATCCAGTTTGTTTTCTTGAACATTTGTACAATAAAACCATGCAAAAACTTGAAGCAGTCTATTGTGCTGCTTTTGGCAGTGTAAAAGTGCAAGAATGAGTGGCAAAAATTTTTTACTTATGAAGAAGTAAGCATCTGTTCCCATAATCTTTCATATGCTTTATAGGCATACTCAATGATAAGGTGTACTTTCCATCCAAATTCCTTCACATGCTGACACAGACCTGTCTGTGAAATGGACATGAAAGATAAGTTAGAAATATTTCTCTAGCTATACAAGGTTATACCCTACAGTCCAATACAAATTACTTGAAGTGTCATCATCAGAACTTTTCTGGAAGAAAGGAACAGAACTTTCGGTACTTAATGGAAGCAGATAACTTAGAGTAACACATGAAAAACATTGTGTCTTCCTGAAATTAAATTGCTCTGCATTCACAGAAACAAAATACTGTTGCATATATTGGAAATTACTTTTAAACATACTTCTTCTACCTCCAGGGCAGGGCTGCAGGCTACATCTGAATTAAGATGAAAACTGAGTAGGATTTAATAATTCCCTTTGCTGGGATGACAAGAATGGCTGCAGGGGACAAGGGCAGGGAAGTGGGGAGCAGTGCTTAGCAATCACTGTCTCCTCTGCATTCCATAGTGGTATGTAGACTTCATAATCTTAAGCTTGAGCCAACCTCCCAGTACAAACTGTTTCAGCATTAAGAAGTAACTGGTGATGCTACAGGAAGGGTCACATCCATCAAGCATCAAAAAAAACCAGCATGGAAAGATTCACATTAGGCTTTGCAATACAGCTGCTCACAACAGGGAAGGAACAGCAAAGATCTGACACCTCATATATCAGTACTGAGCTACAGCAGAGTCCCAAAAACAAAAGGGCAATCAGTAATAATGCTTAACTTCTTTAATGTTTGGCATGTTATTTCTTCAAAACAAAAAAATGACTAATAAAAAGGACATAACAACACTGCAATGTTAAAAGTTCTCCTGGTAAACCGAAGAATTCCAGATGGCACGGTTAGGACCACAACACATTTATTCCAAGAAACCCCAGATCTTATGTTCATCATGTACAAAATTCAAATGCAACCCAAAGATACAGAGCTCTACTGGGAAGGAAAACCAGTAATATAAATACAACCAGCATTTTGGGTCTCATTTGTCAGTCTACACATCAACCTAAGCCCAAAGACTAGAGGTTTCTCTTGGCCAGATGAAGTATTTCCTCTAGGCCACCAGAACATACTCACTGCACCTGCATAAACATTGTCTCCTTCTGAAGCCAGGGATTCCTTAGAAGGCAGCATGAGCACTGAGCATTTGTAACTGGAAACAGAAGTCCCACAGAGCTAATTCCTTTTCAAGGAGGTTCAAAGCAGAAGAATGACACAAAAAAGTTTGCATTGCTCTTTTTAAAATTTCCCATAGTGAGAAGCAGCCAGATGCAAGGATTTCGATAACTGAGCAAAAATGTTGCATAATAACTTGTACAAACGTCATAAATACTTGTGTCGGACACAGGCCCTTACTGTAACACTGACTATAAACTGAAATACTACAGTGGGAAACTCACATCAGTTTTTTTATAGGAGTACAAGAGCAGAAAATGTGTAGATTATGGACAGGAAAAGCAACAATAATAATCAGTGACTACTGATAACTTACCATATCACGATCTGAGCCATTTCAGATTAAGCAAGGTATTTCCTCTGCTCAGGAAACATTTTGTGAAAGGTGTTAACAACTAGCAGTCCATAAGCTATGGATGGGGCCAACAATATGATCGATGGACATGTGCCCTTATAGCCAGTTACACAGTGCAGATCACTTATCAGGCAACACCTGGTTCCACATTAAGAAATGACTAGAAATTGTGGAATAAGGTCATATTCTAAAGCCCTCAGAAATCCCATGCACTTGATGTGGATGCAATGAGTGCCTTAGAAGGCAAATGCTAACTTCTACCAGATGGCAGCAACTGAAGACATCATGACCTGTACATTATAAGTTATTGCTGAAGAGCTCCCAGATGAACTACATTAATAAAACTACAGCCTAATTAAACCACATCCTTCACATCACATCCTCCCATGTGTCTGGGAAGATCAATGCAAACCAAGGCAACCCAAGTGGGAATCATTAAGTGCATCTGTGAGCCATGCCAGATCAACAAACAATTAGACACACAATGTGCCAATCAGTACAACAAACCAGCCTTATGGTTATGATCCTATCAGCTTAGCTTTCCTCAAGTGTACTTCCAATTAATTATAAAACATTTATATATGAACAGTGGCATCTCTATCTACTTTAAACACCATTAACAGTGTCAATAGTCTAATTTCTAGAAGTAAACAACATAGCCTTGCTCTTGCCAGCAAAGTCATAGCCCATTGAAACTTTCTGTGCTGTTCAGCAAGTATATAATTATATTGATCTCCTTGTAACCTCTGAGGGAAGTGAAAGGGAAATATTTGTAAATACAGTACCAGGATAACAGGCATCCCCAAGAAACTGTGATTAACATTTCAATCGACACCCCAAAGGGGAGAACACCAAAGATTTTTCAGAAACACACTCAACTTCCTATTTAAAGTTTAAAAATATGCTACAGGCTTTGGATTCCCAGCTTCACAAAAAGATCAACGCTCCCATTTTCTGCTTTAGTGCATTTACCCATTCCCCAGGTGGGTGCAACATTTGTGGAGCACTATGTTTGCTGGGCTGGAAGCTGACCCAAACAGACACACAACAGCTGTGGGAGCAGAGAACCCTACACACCAACAATTATGCATTTATCACTGAGAAAAAAGGATTCCCATAACATAAATATTATGCATAATAGAAAGGAAACAAGAGCTTTTAAGGGCCTAAACACACATTTATAAGAAAAGAACGAAGCTGTATCATATGCATATCCTAGATGAGGTCTGCACACCCAAAACAATGAGAAAGGACTCATAAAAGGGAGCTTTCATATCACTGTCCTGTGTTATATATGGTTAGAATGACTGGGAAGCAGGAGTGATGTTCTGCTAAATTATCTGCTCTTTTTGTGTGATACAGACACCAGCCTTGTGCTACAGCTCCCAGTTAGTAAATATGGAGAGTGTGTTTGTCTCTCAAGCAAAAATAACCAAAACTTGAAAGCACTGACAGAAAAATCACAGAGCTGAAAACCACAACAAACCCTACCAAGTGAACTAGGTTGTCTAGATATTATCAGACACAGACTAGTTAAACTTCTTAGTCTGCAATACCAGATGCCAGGCATTTACTTTTACTTGCATATTTTCTCCTTTTTTATTTGCTTTTAGTTTTCCTCAGTACTCTTAAGAGTCTCCCTCACTGGCAGAGGTCATTTATCAAAATATATTTGAAGACTAGAAGAGTAATAGTCAATTCTGATTCAATCCAAGCAGTTTTGCTGGCTGGCTGTTGCTATCTAGCTTGAAAAATTAAAAAGAAATATATATTAAAAGTATTCTGCAGCTGCATATCTTCTCACTGCCAAAAAAATCAGATCCATGTAAGCAACTTTGGATAATATGCAAATTCACTGGGTTAACTCCTAAATGCAAAATGACTTTTCTGTTTAACCAGAAAAAGCAGTCAATTCAGAACAGATACTACAAGAAGATCCACTATGAAAACGTAACATCAATATCCCAATATGAAATACTTCCATCAATATTACCTGGAAATAAGAATGAGGGTATTATAAATCATAGGGCTATCAAACAGAAGGTATTATTTAGTGTAAAAGGTGTCACCAAAGATAAAACTGCCACAAGTGAAAGGACAGAATTTTTTTCAGGTTTATTTCTGATACTTAATGACTGCAATGAGAATTTTCCCATGAAATAAGTTTTGTGTCAGAAATTCATCATGTACCTTATGGAAAATGGATGTCTGTCCATTTGTCATACATATACTTCTGCTGATTTCATATCAGAAAAAAATAATCATCATATGGTACAACTTTTGAACCATATAAGAGAAAAATCACGGTATAGTTTGGGGCTGGAAAACTGACCACCAACAACTTTTTTTTTTTAAGCAACAAACATAGGGTGGATCAACTAATAGGAGGGAATAAGACTCACTCTTTCCAGGACAATCAGCTGTGCATCTCTGGCTATCAAGAATTCCCAGTTTGGTGTGATTCTATAAAATTGCATTTTTCAATTTCATCTGACTGTCCTCAACTGCACTCTATGTGGTCTGGCAGTACAACTTCTCCACAAAACCTCTATTTACCATGAAACCTTTAAAGAATCTACATCAGTGCTGCTTAGATAAGATTATCAAGTCTCATGTTACCAATGGATGTGGAAATCTGTCCAGGCAGACATTTCAATGAAGTAGCAGCTAATTATTCCCTCTCTTAGTGAATTTTTCACACTACAGAAGCTAGAAAGAACTTAAAATCCAACAGATTAAAAACTGATGAGTGTATGACCTGGCATCAGACTTGCTTCCAGTTCTCTTTTTAAGGATTAAATTTCTATTTGGTAATAGGCATATTCCATCCTTTCTGGAAGTTCATGTGTTAAAAATTTAGAACCTTGTTTTTCTTCTCTTTCAAAATATCCGAAGAGATTAACATGAAACAAGGTTAAGTCTTATTAAAGAGTTAGAAAAACAGAAATAAAAACTGGAGATAGATTATTCACAACTAATATGAAAAAGTGTGAGGAAGTGGTAGCCCCATATAATGCATCACTGCTTAGATGATCAACTGTAAAATGTACGTAGGAAATATAAACAACAAGTTTTTGTTGTAAAAGCTACATTTAAATAGGTGTGCTCTGAAGGAAAAGAAACAACAGCCTGGAAAAAATGTCTGCCTGAAGTTAATGGAAAACTTGCTCAGGCCTGACAGATGAGGAAAACTATTCAAGAACATTTCATGCACATGTAACAGCCTTAAAGCTCCTCCAGGGTCAGCTGGCTTTGGGCTGAATAGTTAAGAAAAACCTCCAAACCTTGATGCAGTCACATGTCCTCAGGTTTCCCAATCAACAAGGATAGATACTTTCAAACTTGGCATTTCAGGTTATGGGAGCTTACTTTTTTTTTCTCCTGTGGCAGACTGGGGACTCCTATTCACTAGTTTACACTACAGTTAGTTCTGAGGTGCCCACACGGCTTAATTAAGCCAACACCGTTTCATGTTTTCTAGTGGCATTGCCATTTTTTTAGGTATAGATTTATTTGTTGCAGTTGAGTATATGATCTTATAATTGATTTCTGTGAAGCCAAAGGGATGAAGGATGGTGTGTATTATGCAACTTGATATTTTTCCAGAAAAATGCCACTAGGGAAGAAAATTTCCTTTTTACCTTATTTTTCCAGGTGAAATGGCTAAACAACTGCAGCCTCAATTCTGCAAGAAACTTGAGCACAGGATTAGTCCCACTGAGGAATGTGATTACTGCCAGCAAAGGAAGGTGCTTATGCACATCATGTTGAATGGTAGATTGTAAACACAATTCATCACTAGTGGCAGCTACTCAGTATGTTAAAACTTTTTTTTTTAATTCCAAATCATTATGCATAAGATAGGGTAAATAAAGCATTTCAACTCAGATCTTTAGCATTTAGCAGACCTAGCCAATATGCCAGACATCCTTTCTGTTAATCCCTTTAGAATAAAATACTGTGATGAGGAGAGCCCTACAGCAGAGGTACAGGCAGTGCTTGAGGATTTCCTGTCCAAAAGATGACATTACATAGAGGTTTATATGCTGTGACCAAGACTTTCCATGACCAAACTATCACACAGAGGAAGGGTGCTAGTGGCTGCTATTCCTCACCATGACCTAACTTTCTTCACAGCTAAACCTTTATGAAAATTAATGAATGGCCTCCAGAGACAATCTATTCTGAAGAAAAATGTGCAAAAGTCTCACCATTACACAACAGTCACATTCTGAATACTTGCTGACATATTTATAAAACTTAGTGAACTTACCAGGTTTGTTTACCAGTCCTCCTCAGAGGCTATGAGTTTGTTTCCAGCTACCAGGTGAGATTTCAGTAATAGCTCTTAACTGTTTGGAATGCCAGCTCTAAAGGAAGACATCAATCTGCTTAGCAGATCAATGTAAGAGATGTAGCTCAACAACAAAGCAAAAAGATGATTACATCCTAACACAAGTCTCTGCTGCAAAGCCACTGTAAATCTGGTATTGTAACACTGAGCAGAGAAGTAAGCCTCATGCAGATAAAGTGTGGAGATGCCCAATTTCCATAACAGGGAGGACCCACAACTAAATTTTACTCTAAAAAATGAGAACTCCAATTGCAAAGTTCACTTTAGTCTTGGTGGGTCACCCAGCTTAGAGGGGAACAAACCTCCAGACTAAAATTGAGCAATTCAGAATACCAGTTCCACCAATTGCTTTTATGAAACAGAAGACAGTGAAAGTTTGCAACTCACCAGCTCATATAAGAAAGAGGGTTAAGAAGAGGAATCCCCAGCTAGCAATAGCAATTCTTACAAAATTTTCTTTTCATCAGTGCACTGAGATGAGCAACTATTGAACAGAGTAGTACAGAAAGAACTACTAACACACTGCTGCTAAAGGCAGAAGCTTTTACTTGCCTTTATGAATCATGAAAACAGCAACATTGAAAAGCACTTGGTAACTCAGAAGAGTGATGGATGTCAAAACTCTTAAAGAACAGCCTCCAGACATTTACATCAGAAATCCAATGTGCTCTGATCTCAAGCTTTTGTAATACTTCTCAGTTATGTGTTCTGCAAGAATATCTGAGTTTGAGATGGAATTTAATTCTTGGAGCAATGAAAGCAGATAGACCTGCATGATCCTTAGTTTTGCCAGTTTGCAGTGTTCACGTGGCCCCCTGCAGCACAGGCTGGATGCAAGTTAATACTGACTTTTTACAAAATAGTCACTGGACTAATTTCCAAGGGGTGTTTCATTGGGCCTGGCTGCACTGTCAGATAATGGATTATGCCAGGCTCAGACACAGGTTACATGACAAGCTCTGAAAAAAGAAAAAATTAATTTTTACAGCAATAGTATGGATTCTGTGACCTGCAAAATAACACTAACAGAGACGCAAGTGTGGTTTTAATCTGTGCTTTATTCAGGAAGTTGAAACTGTAGGCATTTGCTCTTATAATAGGTAATACATATTCTTTTTGTATGCCAGAGAATTGGAGGCAAAGTTCATCAAAGAGGAGTTTCACCTGTGAATAGCTCCCTATTGCATTCCTATTCTCACAACTCCTGTCTTCTTAAATATATTCATTTCTTTCATCGCATGTTTCTAGTTCCTCTGCACATCTCTACCTACAGCCTCCTTGTATAATACTCAGCCTTGACCCACAAGTCTGACTGTTCTGGCCTCTGACATCCTGAGAAAGGACACAAAAGACAGCACAAATACAGTTTTCCACCTATTCCGGGTCTCAACACAAGATACCATTTTGGAATTCCATCTATCATAAAATCAAAAGTTTTAATCCTTTGATCCAGTTAAAAGAAGTATTAAGAGTGAGGATGAAAAGAAAAAGAACCCTGGCAAGGCTATTCAATGAGGTAAAATACAGTCAACAGTGAAACTACATGATATGGCAAGAGTTTACTCAAGCAGTGAGAACACCACCAGCAATTTCTTGGAGCTATTAAGAAAGACCCCATTGTGCAGATATATGTAAAGTAAGAATGAAAGCAATGCTTAGAACTGCAATAAACCTTTTAATTTATTGTTTGGAATCTAATGTGCTGATTAGAAAGTAGCCTTATACAAGGCAAGGCCTGTGACTACTTCCTTTTAGGAATTGCTTCCCTCCCCTTTTCTTGCACAAATAAATAAAACTGTAATGTTCAGTTATTTTTTTTTGTACTAGTGAAAGAGGGAATCGAGGCAGCCAGGCTCCAAAAGGGGGGAGAAAGCAATTGGTAAGTTCACCTAAGTGTAGCAACAGTGACAAAGCAGCTAAGCTTAGTAAATGAAAGCTCTCACATATCACAATGTTTAAGACTAACTGGTAAATCAACATATCCATTTTTAACCAGACCTTTTGCTTGCTTATG
This sequence comes from Turnix velox, assembly GCA_013400935.1. Lineage (NCBI taxonomy): Eukaryota > Metazoa > Chordata > Aves > Charadriiformes > Turnicidae > Turnix > Turnix velox. The sequence continues at coordinate 240,566 of VZTY01001027.1, read as the reverse complement.
ACATCCAGCTTTGAGAATTTCTGCCTCATTTTTTGATGGTTATCAGTTTTGATGAATGTGTTTTAATGCCTTTGTGAATCATCAGGGAAGAAGCGTTGGTAACAAAGACAAAGGGGAGATTGTCTCTTCAAGCCAACCTCAACATTCTATCTCTCTTCAACAAAGTAGTTGTGCATGAAAGCAAATACCAGAATTATCAGCATGCTGAGAGTATGTTTGGAACAACCCACCCAGTGGAATGTTGTGCAAATTTGAATCACTCCTTTTAATAACATTTGCCAGATCAAACACTAAAAAATAGCACAGAGCAATTAGTTACTCTACCCTTCCCCAAAGTAGTATTATCAACACTGCTTCAATAAACCAAGGATACCCTTTCAGACCCAAATGTTAAACAACACAAAGGTTCCTGGCTGAGGGGTGAGATTAGTAGCTCCAGAGTCTCAGCTGTCAAATTGTGAAGGAATATGTGATGCAACACAACTAATCAGTAGCACAACACCAATGTGCTGTCTAGATAAAATAAGAGCAAGTATTGATTTGAAATTCAGTCTCACTGCTCAGTGGGAGGAAGGAACAATATTCCAGAGATGGTGTATGTACCACAGTGGAGTGACTTTCATGTTTATAATACATTTCTTTAGGAGAAAGATCAGATCCAGAGGTAAGTTTTTGTAACCTGCATCACCAGTTGTGGATACATTGCTTCTGAAAAGACCTACAGAAGAGGAAAGGGGGATATCTATCTTTCTACAAACCTTCTCTCAGCCCTTTTAAATAGTCTTTTACTGCATTTTTGGCAACTGGAATGAAAACAGGCCCAAGTATAAATCTTGCAAAGAAAAAAGAAAAAAAGATCTAAGGACCTAAAGAATGTAGCATCAATACAAGTTAATAAATACTATTTTCCAGACTATCAATGGGTGAAATCCATAAAACTGCATGAAATCAGACATCAAGAAACAGTGCCATTAAACTACAAACAAACAAGACCCAATTTGGAAAAATGACTTTGGCAACCTCGGGGGCAGAAGAGAGAATTGAGCTGTGAGTGTCTAAAACTCAGCATATCAAATTACTGAATTTAATCTAAATGTTCAGCAAATAGGAAAGATACAAATTAGTATTGCTGTTTCAAATACTAATGTCATCCATCTATCAAAACACTGGTAGATTGAAACTTATAATGCATTTTATTACTTTTAAGTAGTGAAGGCAATAAAAATAGCACAAGAATTCCTAAACTTATAAAAACTCCAGCTAATTAACTGCAGAATTGTAAGTACAGAGCTACCCCACAGCCTACTGATGGACAAGCATAGCTTTAGGCATGAATTGTAACTCACAAATCCTCTTAGATAAATTCCTCTACAAGGCAGGGAGCTCTGTGGCATAATGTGAACACCAAACTCAAAGTTATGATAAAACTGCACATAAAAGCTAAGACTAGCTTCTGACATGCACCAAGATATGTATGTCAGTTTTAAAACACAGCTTAGCCTAATTTCTCTCCCATCATTCCATTTCTTTTTTTGCCCCTGTGATACACCACTGGTTTCAGAAGTTTCTTCATTTACATGAGGACATACACAATACGTTTAGTATTTTAATTCAATCTGTTCTCTGGAAATACATGTCAAGATTTGGGATTTTGAAACATGCTTATGAGAAGAAGCCTTTTTTTAAGTTGGCATGGTGTGCTCTTAGAGAGCAATGAGGATTCTTTGAGACATTTTTTTGGAGAAATTTGACTAATCTTTCTGTTGCCTGTTTTGTGCTTAAGAGGCTATTTCTGGTTGAAATGTCTCCTTATCTACTAGCAGTAATGCTTTTCTTTCTATTTCAAAACACAACAGTCACATAAAAGTGTTAAAATCTTCAATCAAAGTCCCAAAGTGTGTATAAGCATGGCAAACATACACCATCTCCCTTCAATAGAAAAGGAGAAGATTAAAATAAAGTATCTTTTAGAGCAACAGCAGGAGGTGCTCTGGAAATCAACTAGAAACTCCACATCCTCTCTTACTACAGCAAAAGCAATCAGAAAAAAGGGAGGCTATCACTTCTCAGTGCTATTTACACAACTCTGCATTTTATAGAGAAGCAAAATACTTTCTCTTGTCCCAAAAAGCCTCATAAATAGTTCAGTTAGAAAACAGGAAAGTTGTTGAAGGGCAATAATTTCTTGGTCAAATCTTCTCCAACAGTTGAACCCAAAATCTTGTGCTTCAGTTTCTGTAATAAACATACAGTTTCCTTCCTCAGAGTTCATAATCAAATCTGGTGTCTATATAACTTTTATAGTTTTTTATAGTTTCTCCTCCCACAGGCAAATCCAAGGGGTATTCATCTCCAGTCGGGAAATAAAACATCAATTTGTGAGCATGGTCTGTCACACTGAGCATCTGCAAGATGTATTTTGCAGCGTTTTCCTATTTTAGTGTGGAAAACATGTTCTGTCTGCAAAGAACATGGCACCCAGCTCCGACAAGATGGTTTTTCAGAAGAGCAATCAGATTCCAACAGTAAAAAGTCATCCAGTTCTGCTGTGGATATTTAGTTATATATTAGAACACTATGAATTCCAGCATTCCCCAGGTTTCCATAGCATAACATCATTTACTACTTAAAACTTATGGTGAAATATAGGTAGAACTGAGCCAAGGCTGTTTCAGCAAGTGCTGAAACACTGTCCAAATGCAAGTGGATACAGCTATTAAATATTGTGGAGATGAAGAGAAAATAGTTAAAGAGGAAAAAAAATCACTTCAGTAAATGTGTATACAGCATTATTAAAATATCTGTTCTTAAAAAGCAAAAAAAGCAGCAGCTTTCTTAAAAAGAAGTATTTTCTTGTAGATGGTAGAGCACATGCCTTGCAAAGCTGTAATCCAGATTGCAAAACACATGGACCAGGCTGAGTGAAAAGACTGGAGTACACTTCAGGATTTTCTTGAAATGGGAAATTCTATTACTAATTACAGAATTCACTAATTAAAGAAAGATGATGGACATAGGGATCATGTAATCTAGCAATGCAAAACATGCCCTAGTACTCCTCTTCTTCCTACATTGTAAGTGGAGTTTGTTAACATTTATGCTACTTCTAATCTAACATCCAATGGATGGAAGAATAATGCAGTTATTCATCATTGCATGTATTTTCAGATCCAAGACATGGAATTCCTATACATGGAAGAAAACGCAGTTTGCAAACTCTCCAGGTCAAAGCAGAATGTTTACATCACTTTACAAACTGAAACAGTAACTTATTAAAAAATTAATATCCACATGATTTGTTTAAACTGACACATTCAACCAGTACTCAGGCAATTATTCCTTGATACAAGATTTCCCTAACTCCATGAATTGCTGTGAAATGCTCTACAGGCAAGAATAACATATCTAATTCCACTCTGAAGATGAATGATTTGTCATGCAGAAACGTCCATTAGACTTAACCACTACTAAAAAAACAAGGTAATAAATCATCATTTTGCATCAAATAAAAAAGCAGCACCTTCCTTAGTGTGGTTGTTCAGTCATAATCATGATAAATGGACATTCCAGGACAGGTGAATTTTAACAAGCATCCAATATACTTTCATTAATTAGATTGGTTTTTTGGTTTTTGTCCTCTCCTACGCTACAAATGAGAGACTAGAGTCGAAAGTAATACTCAATAAACAAGTATTCACTGTTGCATTAAAAAGCATTAAGAAGTCTACTGAAGTCAATGGGCCTTCACAGAAGAACCAGAAGGAGAACATGATTGAGCAGCTCAGACTAGTTACTGCACCTTTCTCTAAGTATGTATAGAAATCCCTTACTGTGAGGGTGGTGAGACACTGGAAGAGGGTGCCCAGAGAGGCTGTGGATGCCCCTTCAATCCCTGGAGGTGTTTAAGGCTGCAAAATAACTATAAGTACTTTCAAAGTAAAGTTTGTCCTGCCTTCCATTAAAAACTTTCCAGATACATACAAACTGACAGCAGAACCCACAGTCTCAAAATACATTTGTTCACACCCTCTAGAAGGAAGAATGTTAGGAGTCCTCATATCATAACCAGCATAAGTAATGATACAAAACTAGTATCTCAAGTTGCTGCAGTAAGAATGCTGTTGGCTAAAGGCCACTCTTAACAAGTTTATCCCCCCACACATCTATGCACTGAAATCTTTAGGGGCTTGCAAATTGGTCAGACCAGGAATATATTATATCCTTATGATGAAGGAATGCGCAGGACAACAGCTCAATAAGTCACCAGCCAATCAGTGAGTTAACAAGCATATTTGTATATTTAGCTGCTCAGAATTTTTCCCAGAAGCTAAGGAATGGCAGGTATGACAAGTATGATGGCATGAAAGCCCAAATGAGCTACTGTTAGGTGATTTTATTTTAAATGTGATAATAAGCAAGCACTGCCATCTTCCAAATGTGCTGTTCAAAAGGATTTATTGTGAAGGGATTAAAAAAAAAACCAAACCAAACTTAACAAATAAAAAGCTGCAATGAGCTATCTTTAAAAAGGTACATCTGCCCAACCTGGATAAAATGTGCAGGGGCCTGGCATCAATATGAGAATTGAATTATTTGTTTTGTTTGAGCTTTGCTGAAGAAAATGGAATGTAACACTTCTATCTACCAGGCAATCTGTCAGTACAGGAAGAGCAGAGTCAAACTACTGCCTTTGCTGACAAAATGTTCTGTGTATTAGTAGCAAGGAAGGAAAAACTAATATCATGCCAGCAAATGTTCTGACTTGAAACCTCTAGTCACAGAAAAGACTGTCTTGGAATACTAATTATCCAGCAGAGATTTTCCTATTAAATACAGGGCTATATACTGAGCAAACGTGAACAGAGCTAATTTAGGACTATGCCAAAGAAGCAGACAAGGAAAATCCCTCAGGCACTATTGAAGATTAACATGGTCAGCAGAGTCAGAAAATGTCCTGAACAGAAACTAAATGGAAGGGAATGAGAAATAAGATAAGTTACTGAAGAGCACCAAAGAACACATGGTCCTGAACTATAAGGGAAAACCCTGTTAAGCTTCAAGTGTAATGAGAATGTGCTTAATCACTTCTACAGATACATAATCACCACCTATTCCAGAACACTGGCTAGAGAAAAACATGCTGGAAGCAGGCCAGATGCAGAAGTTCCTGGAAAGCAGTGAGTAGCTTTTATTGCATGCACAATGTAAATATTAAATAAAGGAGAAAATCAGACACCATTTATAAACCCCCTTCTGGAATTCATCTCATGCATGGATTTCTCCAGTTTTAGGAAAATGTTTAATTTCAATGTGTATGCAACAAGATCCTATAAAAAGACTGATTGTTGTAGGAACACAACCTTACAAAACTAGCCCCCAGCAACTCCCTAATCTACAGTCACATTGCTGTAGTACCCCGAGATTGTCTTCTCACATGATCCACGCTGGATGCCTGAAAAATGCAGAACTTTTCTATCAAAAAAGAACCATTCTTGTTGGCAGCAACTCAAGTCCTAAGGAGAGTAACCTCAAATTCCTTCTACATTTCCAATGAAGATCAGAATGCCACTCTAACAGAAAGCCCTTCATTTAGTGCTTTTGTCTCATGAATGTAAGAGATTGGACCCTGGTTCAAACACTCAGGGGAGGGCCTGTGATGCTGCTGTTCTAAAAACATCTGCTCCCACAGTGCAACTGTGACCAGTTGCTTGCCTACATGGTGGAAAACATGTAGGAGAAGAGGATTCTGGAAAATAAACAAAAATAAGTGTTCCTGGTGCTTCTCTAGGATCTAAAAGACCTCTGCTTCAAACACAGGTCTAGAAAACTCCCATTTTAAAAATAAAAGGAGGTTAACGTTTTGACCATGAACAAGGATCACATATGTAATTTTCAGGATTTCCTAGGTTTTTAAAAGTGGAACATTTTTAGCATCTATGTAAAAAACTGATTTTTTTTTTTTTTAAATCTTTGGAATCCCAAACCCATTTGAATAAAGCAATACTTCTGCCACTCAAACTGACATCAAGATCTCAGAGTAATGCATTTGATGTCATTCAGGAAAACTTTAAAAAAAACCCAAACAAACCCTAGACTTGACATCTCTCATGCTAACATTAAACCAGTAAAAATGCTGCAACTTGACAAGCCAAATGCAAAAATCCTTTGCAACTGACCCTAACAAAGTTATTGTGCTAGCGGATTAAACCAGAAAAATCTACGTGAATAGATTCACATAGTTCAGAGTCATATGTGCAAAAGTCATAAAAATTAGACTTATTCCCACAACTGTTTTAGATGGATCAGTAACTTCCTCACATCAAGGGTATCTTTTCCTCTCCTTCAGCTAGTGCTGCATCAACTGTACCCACACATGCACATATGAACAATGATAAGCAATTACACAGACTTTAGAGTGAAGGCTATTAAATGAGAACTGCGACTTCAGTTCAACAAAGTAATATTGCTATGCTAATTAACACTCCAAAAGGATTAGATATTTCTTCTGAAGGGATACTAAGGAATTAACCACATGGTGTTGTCATTGCAGTATTTAACATTGCTGTTGGTCTTAACCAAGGACATGCAAGTTTATTTTATCAATGTTAATTATTATGAAGCTTAAAAAAAAAAATCAATCTGAGATCTTGCCCTTATGCTAGATAGCCTATATTATAAATAGGACATTTATGCTAGCCTAGATGTTTTATGGCACTTCACTAACCCCAATTAAAAAAATCTAGTTAGAGAACATATCAGTATCAAGGGCACTAGATGAGAAATTGTGAGAAATTTCACAAATCATGAAATTTTAAGTTACATGTTTACTGCAGAGTTCTTCTGTATAATAAGCATTCAGAGCCTTTTTCTTCTTTATTCCCTTCCATTCATAAACAAAGCCCTTTCACCCAAAACTTGGCTCTTTAAATTCTATTAGCAGCTTGACAGGGATTTTCACAATAACTATTGGATATCTGCAAGTCAACAAGCTGAGGGAGAGGAGGGTCAAAAATAAACACTTCTACCCTGATGCCTCCCACTGTTAGTGCAGAGCCTCAAGCATGGACCTGGGCTGAAACCTTTCCTACATTAACCTATGTGGCAGCATCACATTTGTACAGTCATAAAACCAGAAAAATATTGCAAAAAATTTTTAAAAATATTTATCATGACCCACAGAAGCTACAGTCCAAGCATTAGGGCTCTCTGAACATCACATGTTCAGCCAACACAGGTGAAAGTGTTCTCTGCAAAAGAATGCAGATGCATCTTCCCATAAAGATTCCCAATACATCCTTCTTTTATGAAGATGTGTTCCAAAACCAACTCAAAAGTGACACAGCGGGTATAATATGATACTATTTACTCTGAAGACACTAATAAGTACATTTTAGGTCTAGACAGTCTTTTCTAAAAATAAATAAAACCAAGGTACACATGATGCTTTTCCTCCCCAAAAACTAATATCCTCTTAATACTTCACCTTCATGTTTCACATTCACACTGATAAAGAATTAAAAGAATCTGAGTGACAAATCCTACAGCTTCCAACATCCCAAACTATATCAAGCTTTTGAAACACCTCAACATATTAAGGCTAAGAAGAGGCAGCAGCAAAGCAAAGAATCTCATGCTCTTGCCAGATAACAAGGCATTTACATTAAAGTATTTATTCACATACAGGAACTCCAGAGATGGGAGGGATGATTTGCTAATCCCAATTAAACCAGTGTGAACTTGACAGCACGTGGACCTGGGCTGTCAAGTGTCTGTGATTTACATCAATGCAAGCACTATTAGAGTAAGAGATAAAGGAATTTACTATTGGGATTCCCAGATCATTCCCCAAATATATACATATTAGCATATGTATTCACATAGCTTCCATTAGTAATGTTTCACTTCACTTTGTATGAATTAGATTAAAAGCCTCCCTTCAAACCTCTTCTGAGTAAATGTTGATTTTTTTTCTACCTCCATCACAAGAAGCAATAGATAAAAAACCCCAGACACTGTTTCCAAACCCCACATTTGCAAGTGCAAAAGAACCCCAAACCAGCACCTGGCTGTATTATTTCTTTACAGCTTCTCTTGTATGCTCAGTTTAGGAGTTAAAATCTAGATAAATTCAAAGGAAAAAACCAAAATCAAAACAAAACACCCAAATCCCACATGCTCATTTTGAAGATCTATAAATAAAAGTATCTTTTATCACACTACCTTTAGAGGCGGCAGCATTAATAATACTTTTTGTTCATGGTGGCTTAGATGTGCTGCCCTCCCAGCACACACAAACACTCCCCACCCCTGGGAGCAGCCACCTCGTTTTGGCAATTCAGCAATACATGGACAGGTCTCTAGAAGCCTGAGCCTGCTGACTACAAACTAGAAAAATTGATTACTTTGATCACAACAGGTGCATTTGCATGAATGAATTTTTGATTGTCATGACAACTGTTAAAGTCAGAACTCACGAAGCAGAGAAAAGTAATGGATTAGTCACCACAGCTTCAATCAATGGTTTTGGTTCCCAGTGGTAAATCAATGTCTATCAACTCTGACTTTCTTGTCAAAAGCAGGTAGGCAACAACACCACCTTTAGCACATAATTTACAGATCTCCTAAAATCTTGGAAGGCAGAATTGACAAACACATCCAATTTTACCTAAGGAGAGCACAAAAATTATACTGTACTTTTCTGCTCCATCTCAAAAAGCTTTGGCTAGAAGGGTAGGATAATTAAGTATTGCTGAGTGCAAAAATAAGTTCTAAGTAATCACTACCTTAAATCATGTTTACAAGGAATAAATACATTAGTCTGCAAGGAAGTTAATGTGCACTAAAGAACTTTAGTTCAGTAAAATTAGTTTATGCAGAATAAAAACAAATTAATGAAAGAAACTGAGACTGGAAAAAGCACTGCATACAGAGCCTGCAGTGATGATCATTTGTTTTAAAGAGTTTCTCAAGTAAAAAGCACCAGAAAAGAAGAAGACGTAAGGCAAACTCACACATCACATTTTATTTCTACATTAAGAACAGAAGAGCAGAAATCTAAGAGGAGAGAAGAAGCTGCAGGGAAAAAAATATTAAGTGCTAGATATAGCCTCACATAATGTAATTGAGGAACTTGTTCATTGGCAATAGTACTTGGGTGAGTCATCTTACTACAGGATTCTTCTGCATAACAACCCATTCACGTGTAGTAACAGAACAGTCCATGAACTAAAAATGATGAAAAAACATTTTGACTTTGACAGTTGCTTAAGTCAACTGTAAAAACATTCAGAGACCCCACATAAATTCTGTGGAAAGCAAAAGAAATAGAGATGAAGATTGAAGAGCAGTCAGCAAGCACAATGAAGAGCCCCCCTCTGAATTTTGGAGATTCTACAAATGAGAAGGCACAGGAAGCTCTGCAGTTTCTAGTGCTGGAGCTCAAATATACTTGACAAATCTCTTACTGCACCAACATGACAGAAAACCACCTCAGCTCTCACTCATTTCATATAAGCATCTACCTGACTGATGCAAGAGGCCAGGGAAATTTTCTCCCTAAGCCAAACTAATGCCCAGTGGCTTCCTGGCCTTTCCCTCTTCAACACAACATAGAACTGCTCCCAGCAGTCAGGATAAGCCAGAAAAAAGAAGACATTTGATAGCAAGGTCACATTTGAAAAAGGTTTTTTTTTAAACACACAATGTACAATTCTTATTAGGTTACAACAGACAATAAAAGCATTTTTATCTAAATAAAGACAGAAGTAACATTGCTAAGAATTAGACCCCATCTGGCTCTAAGGGAAGACCGCAAATTTTATTTGCTTTGAAAAGGACTAACTAAAATTCATTAACTTCAGTTTTAAGGAGTTTGTATGCACAGCATCTTAGAAGTCCTTAAAATGATTGAGCTTATAGAATAAACTCAGAGCACTAGTTCAACAACCACAAGGACTGAAGTGCAGTGACTGTAAGAGATTTTTTTCTTAGCTCTGCTAGAAAACATGCAGTCCAGATGGTTAAGTCATTCATACCCATTTTCATAAGTCAATTGTCAGCAGATTTGGTCTGGTAGAAAAATATGGCATTTTTGCCACATCAGTACATTTCTATTTTTATGAAATTCCCACCGAACCTCATGGCATACATGCCTAAAAATCATAAGGGAAAAAAAAACCCTAATTTTTCTGAACATCCTTATGGTCAAATTTGTCTTCAGAACATTTTTTCCCTATTTTAATAACAACAGTGAAAAGATATGCCTTAGGCAGTCATCACTTCCAGATTGAAAGTTTACCAGCAGAGAAATGCTCGAGCTGACAACAAGAAGCATCTATAATTAGATATTTACCTCTGCAGCCTTTCACAATGGAGAAGATGCAAGTTCATGAGATCACAGTGAAACCTGCCTAACTCAGCCTTGGCTCTGAAGCAAGCCCTGGAGGTATATGAGGCTACCACTAATGGCACACAGCCATATATCAGAATGCAGGTCCACTGAAGTAAAGCACATGGTTTGTATGTGGTCTCACTCCAAAGCCATTTCTTTCTAGTCTAGGTTTTTGTCTTTTTTTTTTTTTCTTTTTTTTTTACAACTCCTGAATTGGAATAATTTTCTTATTGTTCAGTTCTCCCTTAGACTAAACATAAAGCATTCATGTAATAGCACGCTTTGACTCCAAGGTACAAAAGCAGACAAATCCTACTCCATTTTGGGCAGTTTTGGTTTTGCTTAAACTAGCCAAAATAAACCAAATAGAAAGAGAAGACCAACTCATCATCTTGTCCATGGTGACAGACAAGGACAGAGATGGCACAGAGCTCTGTAAGATTGTTCTTGTTGATCTCCATAAAAATCTATGCAGAATTTCTTGACAAATCTTGCCATGGTAGCTCAGAATATCTGTCATGCATAATGAAATGCAGTTACACAAGATCCTAATTGGTGTTCTTCCCAAATGATTACTGTTACTTACACCTGTTCCTTTTCTTCCTTTTTAGCCCATTACTGTTTCTTCTGTCTGCACTGTGTACTGCAAATAATCTCATTTTACTAATTCCTCTCAGATATGCCCTTAGGCTATTGTTGTACCGTGCACTCACTTTCCTTCTGGGCTGTACTAATTCTGTCTCTTGATAATGCAGTGTGACCCATAATTCCTTGCTTAGGTGGATTTCATTGCTCAGTACCTTTTCAATCAAACACTTTTTACAGCACCTAATTTCAAGCCTCTTTTAACAACTCCTCTACTCCAATCTTAACTATAAAAGCATAATAGATCAATTCAGTTCTGGAAAAATCTTACCCATGCTACAAAGGCTCACACAGTACAGGCTGAATTCCAACAGTGATCTCATTTTGTTTCTCTGTAACAACTTTGCAGTTGTTGAAAACGATGAACTCTCCAGCAAACACTGACAACAAGAAGAAGTTACTTTTCTACATAAAAGGCTCACGATTCAAGCCATGAAAACTGCAAATTCCACTTGTTTCCTGCAAAGTTAGGCTCAGGACTGGAAACTTTGTTACAAGAACTCAGAGAATGAGCATGAAGTAAAGAAACTTTCAGGGAAAGTGTCTTTTGGTCTACATATACATGTAAAATAAACTTGGAAGAGTTGCCTCTGTTCTTTTCTGATCAGTAGCATAATTAAGATTTGAGCACATACTAAAGCTAAGCATGCACTTAAGTATATTATTAAATAAAGAGGGGGGTTGGAACTCGATCTTTAAGGTCCCTTCCAACCCAAACTATTCTATGATACTATGATTCTATAAAGTGTTTTTACTTGAACTACCCCAGAAGTCTGAGCCAGTATACATTGTGCTGCTTATATAATTGCAGAACTCATAAATAATACAGAAGATCCAGCATTTTAGTGATACAAATAAATGCATCAATAAGAATGGGGGCCTTTATACAAGCACACAGGCACACACATATAGAAGTCTTAGGTGACAAGTGAAAATATGAACATGACTGTGTTCCTATGTCATCATTAAAAAATAATTTTATAACCAGCACTGATAATGTTTGTAAATGAAAGCAAGTCAAATTCAGACCATATAGTCCCTTCTGACCTTAAGAAGCTGGAAAAATTCTTTAAATTTTTATGAATGCCAGCTGTTAGCATTTAAAACAGAATTAAGGGCTGGCTTCCTCCTTATTTTGTCTGCTCTGTCCTTTCTCCCTGTATCAAGCAAACTGAATAAGCTGAAACAGCAAAAGCATGCTAGTATGTTCATGCCCAACATGTTTAAAAAAATTTAAAAAACCCCACCACTGAGTAGCCTGACAAACTAGTAAGCCTGGAAAGCACCACTTTGTGAGAACTTCCAAATTCACAATTCCATTACTACAAGGCACAATACCCTTTGCTCTGTTATGAGCTGTACATCCTCTCTACGGCACATAAAAAGTATTTCTTGCAATATCCCACCACACTTTTCATTGTGAGATCTTATTACAGCCCTTGGAAGATTTCTGTTGTACTATTCCAATGTTGTATCATAGCAATCAAAATACAGTAAAAATGACAGGCTACAGTTATGGCAGCAAACTCAAAAATAGCCTGAAGAAGTTCTCAATAAATCACCTGCTCCATCTCCTGTGCTATGGGGAAAATAAAGAATACTCAAAGTAACTCTTCATAAATGTTTTCTTGATACCTCCTTAAGAAAACCTCTTCAAGCATGTCCTACCACATACCTAGGGCACTGTTTCTGCTGCTCTGCTATTTTTACAGTGGAAAAGTTGGTGTATTTTTAAATACCTGCATTATATTTTCTTTCCTACAATTAAAGCTGATTACTTCTTGTTCTACCATCAGAGAATACAGAATAAAACAACTCACAATCTTCTTTATAGCATCTTTTATACATTAGATATTTGTTACTGCAGCCTCCTTTAGCCTTCCCATTTTCTTTTCCCAGAGCAAAATCTAATTTCTTCAAGCTTCCCTTAGGGTTAAATCTGCTGAACTTCTCATTTCTGTTTTTTTCTTTTAATGTGTCTCTCATTTCTGTATGGCTCAATTAATAGGTGAAGCTTGGGATAGCACCCATGTTCTACCCAAAGGCTCAAAAATGTCTTCCTTCATGTTAGATATGAAACACTTGCTTAGACAGCTCAACAAGAATTAGCTACTTTTCAATTTTTTTTTCTTGGCAACAGCACTGCATTTTGGCTACAATCAGTTTACAATACAGTACAACCCCCAGATCTGTTTTTGCTGACCTGCTTCCAGGCCATAAATCCTCTATTAGCTGTAGGTTTCCTTCCTTGCCACTTACCTGTTCGTTGCTCAATCTCCATTTTTAAGATCCTACTGAATTCAGATTTCTTTCCTCCTAAGTACTCCTAAAAGAGCCTCCCATTCACATTCCATTACAATCCTCCTCATTTTTAAGCATATTCTCGACTCCATCAACAAAGTCAGTGATGCAGCAAGCATAATAGCATAGCAAAGCTCAGGAGACACTGACATGCAGAGATAAACCCTGAAGATTTTTAGTAATACAGGAACCACACCAAAAAAACTTTGCTTACATTCCCAGCTTTACCTTCAAAGAGACAAACTGCCTACATCCATTAGTTTTACCAGACAAGCTCATTATACACAGTTGCTTTTTCATGATTAGAACATTGGGAGCAGCTGCTTTGAGTTCTGAAAACCTCTTTAGCTGTAACAGACACCACCTGAAAGTGCCCTCCTCCACAGGTAGAATATTTGCCTACTCCCCACATCCAAAACACATGAAAATTCAACTTAGTATCAGGAAAAAAAACCCCAAGTTTGGTAACTTGCTGGTGCTTTTCTCATTAACTTTGTGAGACCCAGAAGAGATGTTTCTATGAAAACAAACCACCTTTACTTAAATGGAATTATTTCAATGAGAATTACATTTGCTAGAGCTATGAGTGGCCCACTGTGTGTACCTGTTCTGAACAATTTTGTAAGCATAGCAAGGACTTCAAAAAATAAGCAGATTAAAAAAGCACTTGTGTTCGTTCCTTCTCCCACACAAGCCATGATTCACAGATAGTATTTGGGATGACAAACTCCATCATCAATATTTCTCCCTAACTGGAATAATACACAAAACTGTGCACAGCTACGAGACTGGGACTGCTAATAGTATGAGATGCAGACATAATTAAGATATTGTTTATACAAGAACTGAACTGCAGGAGTAATTTCACCTGCACTAGAGCTATGAACTTGTCCATTTTAATAGGAACACTTTTATTGTGCTTCATCTGTTATTCTAATTACCAACCATATGGCTAAAGATGAAACACACTTGGTTAATGACAGAGCTGTAAAGAGATTCTCTATTTCTTACTCAGGAGCCTGTGTTCATAGCTCATTCTTAGGGGAAAGGGTAAAACTGAGTTTTGCCTTTGCATCTGTACATAATCCCTTTGAAATGTCTCTTGAACTGTGATTGCAAACTTTTGGTGATTATTTAGCCTTGTGAAATGTACCCTAGTGGGATGGGAGATAACACCTGTTGTAACACATGCAATCAAATTTCATTCATTCCCTTCCTTTTAAAAATAACAACGTAAGATTAAGCCTTTATGTTTGTCATGGTCTAGGCCAAATTGGCCAATGGCCAGTGACAGATGCTCCCCCTCCTTTCTCTCACACACAGAGAAAGAAGGAGAAAAAGATAGAAAGACTGATGAGTTTAGAAGAATCTGAACTACTTCAATGAAATATTAGTAATAAAATAAAAAGGAAATACTGAAGCAGATACAGTATCTACAAAATGGTATTAAGCTACCAGGATGATGTCACCAGCAGACACTGGGGCAGGTCCAGGCTGGACCCAGTGAGAGGAGGGAAGTCTGGATTACAGGTCAGAGTCAGAAACATAGAGGGATCAGAGAAAGATGAACTGACAGGGTCCAGGTTCTCAGACCTTGGCCATTGCAGAAAGTGACAAACCTTTGATCCCTCAGTTTTTATACTGGTTTTATGGTGTTGTTTGAGGAAGGGTTATCCATCTTGTCTCAGCTGAGGCAACAGCACCTGGAAGTGCTTAGGAAGAAATGACTGGCAAAGGTGGCAACATTAGTGGGGTGGAAAAGACACAAGGCATCATCAAGTATTTTGGACAAACCTAGGTTAAGATGCAAAAGATATTAAACTCTTTGGTGTTGGATCAGACTCATAAAGTCTCCCAATCTGGATAAACAGTCCTTCTATGTATGAAAGATTAAATAAGGATATTGCTGTAAGCACAAATAATGGACACAAAAGAAAAAAAAAAAAGGATCAAAGGGGAAGGAACAAAAGAAACTAAGCTAATACACATAAAATAGCTCAATATTAGGATAGTTACACATGTGCAGATGGTGCAGGTAGTGTTCATCACTCATCAGTGAGGGAACTGATCACAAGTACAAGCAGCCACACCAGACAGAGATTATGCTCAGTCAGGCATCTGGTAATTATAAGGCCAGTCCATCGCTATCTGTACAATAAAACAGGAGTCTCGGTATTATTATCTGAGGGTACTTTCAAAGCTGTTGAAAGACATGCTTTTGACCTGTAATGTTTGCTGAGAAATACTTCACAGAACAGCAGCAGTTCTTCATAAGCAGGCTTTTTATCTCAGCTATACTACAGGACAACTGGAGAAGAGAATACAGAAACAGCTGAGGGCTCTCAAGGGCATTGCAACTGTTATGTAAAAGAAAAACTGTAAATGGATTTCCTTGCTGCAGCACACTTTTAGTAGCAGAGATGTGTACTAAGATAAAAACTATTTGTCTCTGGCTGCAAGAACTCTGTATTATTTTTCTCCTGTATTCCAAGGTGGTGACCTTTTGGTTACAGCCTTAAAGAAAGCATCTTCTAGAAACAGAATATTCCAGGCTAGAGAAGTCTTACTGTGTTACCCCCATTATTGATCTCATAAAGGACAACGGGAAATTTGTTATTGTTTAGTAAGACTCTCAAAATTCATTCATCAAATGTTTGCATGTGTCTTATAGTGATACACATACACAGTATATGTACTTTTAAAGTGTATTTTACAATTTCTACACTTCAGCTTCATTTCTCTGCTTACACCTAAAGAGAAAAAATGTTCTTTTGCACAAGAATTTATATGAGGCAAGCAAAAAACATACTGTCAAAATCTTCACCATCGCTTCAGGTGACACAGAAAATTTGCTTTCTTTTGCATAACTGAAGCAATTTAGCCTGCTAATCAATACTGCATTATAAGCCTGTATTAAGTTGCAATGCACATTGCCTATCTTTAGCCCAAGCCATTTGCCAACTCTTTGTAAAAGAAAAGCTCAAAAAGCTGATCCTGTTACTGTAAATGCACTTTAGTACACAGACAAAATAGAGACTCATTTCATACCTATGTAACCACTGTCTTGAGGTTCTCTGTGTCATGTAGAAGACCTGCATTATAATACAAATTTAATAGAGTGTAAGAAATAAATATGACCCTAAGTTACAGACAGCTTAGATTATTTACTACCATCCTGCTAGACATGGCAAGTCAGCAGAACATGGTGAAGACAGTATTTTGTGGGAGATCTCTGAAGAACTGTTTGCAACATAAATAGAGGTCTGAAACACTGAGTGCTTCCAGATGTCAGTTTTGTCCCTGCAAGAGGCAATGATGAACAGAAACTCTCTTTCATCATTGAGTAGAGTATAACAATGATACCAGGTACTTTTTCAGGCTCTTCTGTTCATTAGAGTTTGTTCTAAATTAAAGGCTTCCACCAGCAGGCAGACTCCAGCAGAATACTGAAGTAACATCTTCTGAACAAGAACCTGAGCCTACGCATTCCTCCCTCTAGAGTGCTGGCACGTAACACTTCTCTATCATGCCAAATTCTGTCCTGGTTAATTATGTTTTGATTGCCAAATGTTCTCCCACTGCTCCCTCACAGGACACCACTCTGCTCCCCATCTCAGAGGGCTGTGTAATATCTCTGGATTTCTAGTTAGTTCAAGCTAATTTCATTCTGGAATTAGCCACATCAAAAAGGTACTTTTAACTACCAGGATACAGTAAAACTAAAGAAATATGAAATATAAGTATTCTCTATGATTTCAGGTTTGGAAGTGGAGTGAAAAAGTACAATTACTTATGAGATTAAACACAGTACAACAGATACTGAATCTGCATGCCTCTGTATTGAACAACAGGATGTGCCAAATTTCTTCTGCTCATGGCACAGAGGAATTAAACAGTCCTTTAAGAAGTAAATTTGATGTAGTAGATTTGGATGGATTAATCTGAGCATACCCCTTCTGACCATTAAATTAAAGTTATCATAGGTACTGATCTACAAAAGAGCAAGTTTTACAAATCAAAAGCAAAAAGCACCTCAACTGCTAGACTCCAAAGGAGTTCAACACTGATGAAAGGAAATGCACCTCCTTACATTTTAGCTCTGTGAAAAAGAATCCTTTTTCCTCTTTCCTTCACTGCCTGTCACTTTGCTAGGTGATCACTCATGATATTAAAAGCAGAAGAAGAACTAAATTCCCAAAGTCAGCTGCTAGATTTAGGTAATATGCCACGTGCTTGCAGAACAGAAAGCTTACAGTGGTGACAGGTAGAAATAACTACCACAAACAGTAAATAAATCCAGCAGCAGGCACACTTCTCTCTTTTGACTTCAACTCAAAAATCAGCTGCATCTGCACTGACAAAATGCCAAACCACCCACCATTCTGTGAGTGTCTTTCATCTGCTTTGCAACACAGGCAGATCCAGCCCTTTCCTGCCAAGGAGGAAAAAGGAGAAACAGCATTGCTATGTGTACATGGTGATGGCATCTGTCAGAGAAAGAAGCAGAGACCTTGGCCAGTTCTCTGCAGGCTAAAGCCATGCTGCTGCTTGCCTTGACCAAAGCTGGCCTAAGGCTTGCAGCTGTACCTGGAATCATGGAAATGAAATCCATGCTATCCTATGAAAGTCATTCCTCCCCCTTAGTCATTCAGAGTCTGCCTGAGCACCTGTACCTGGTTTAACTTCTCCTTCCATGTCTCTGTGGTACAGAAACTGCTGCAGACTTTGCCTGCTGAAGATAAAAGACCTTCCCCAGATCAGGCACCCTGCTCCAGCTCCTGTGATGGGGAACACTTTGTGGTTCTGGAGAGCTTTATGTATGCAGGCTCGCATACACTGTTTTGCTACCTCCAAAGAAATAAACAGCACCCCATTTTTCAGCTTCCAATTACTTTTTTGAAAATTCCAGTTTAAATATTATAGTAAATTAATGAGTTACACTGTCAAGCCTCCAGCTGAAAAAATGCAATGTACTGGCTGTCCATGCCAGGGGCTGGCAGCAGGGTCTTTGAGAAGGAGAAGCTGGGTCTGCACAAGGCCAGTTCCTGCTGGTTCCAGCCAGTCTCAGAGCAGGGCAGAGCTGGCAGTGTTGCATTTGGTTTCTCATTATCCAAGTCTATTTTAATTGGCAATAAATGAAACTAATTTTCTTCAAGTCTGTTGTGCCCATGGTTGTACCTGGCAAGCAATCTCCCTCTTTTCACCTTGATTCATGAGCTCTTCCATCTTACTTCTCCCCATCCTGATAAAGGAGTGAGGAAATGAGGGGTGGGCATCTGGTAGCTGGCCAAGGTCAACCCACCACATAGTATTAGGTCCAAAAAGTATGATTTGAAAAGTGTAGGGCTCTCTTTGTCAGTATTACTTAAGAGATTTTCTGGTCAACTTCTTCTTCAATTCTAACCTCAAAGAAGGAAACTGCATACAAGAAATATTCCAAGAAATAAACCAATAACATTTGGTATCTTTAACTGATGCTGATGGGGTTGGTAGCTGTTATCATAACTTACTGTCTGCATTCAGATGCAAGTAAAGAACTTAAAGCCTTTTGCTGCACTAAACTCTATGGCCATGGCAACATAGTGCCCACGCCATGATGGCTTATGCTGATTTCCAGTACTTGTCTATAAAGATGTGGTAAGGAGGTAGGAAAACATTAGTCTCACCAAAACCCATTAATAGTTTAAAAAAATGCTGAAAATTACCTGGCAAAGTCATTAAAAGGAAGCAATTTTGTCATTATTTTGCCTCTTAGCTTAACTTTGTATGTGGAAGAGAATCAAAGGAGAGTCATTAGCCTCTGTGGCCAAAGCCAACACTGCATGATAGAACTTTGCCTTTAAAACCAGGAGAGTTATTTCTTCAGTCTTAATAGCTGCTTAAGATAAACGTCCTAAAATAAGAGATGTTGCTCCTGGCCAAACTGTTGCTTTAACATATTAGATGTGGGAATTAGTGTATTAATCTCAATAGGGAGCTAACTCTACATTCTTTAGAGTCAGTCTCCCAAAGCTTTCAGCACACATGCATGTAGTAGATGTCCATTCCATTTTTCTCCAGTTTATGCAAAATGTTACTGCAACTGCATGTGTAAATTATCTTACTAAATAGAAGAAGAGCCAACTAAGCAAAGAACAAGACTAAAAAAAACGCAGGGCATCAACTTTGCTTTTATGTACCTTTCCTCTCTCTCCAATCTGCCTCTCTCCTTTTGAGCCGCCTGAGCAGCTGTGATGCAGCCCAGGGGGAAGCCTGGCTCCAAGGGGTCCAGTTTATCCCCAGCACGATGGCAAGCAGTGGGTTTTTTTCCTGCCTATCATAAATCCAGTTGACATTTAGGGGGATGGAATGACAGCCTGAGCCAGTTTCTGTCTCTGCCTGGTGACTTGCACTCTCCCTGGAGCCCTGGTCCAGGTAGCTCTAACAGGAGGCTCTCTGTCTTGTATGACAGTATAAGGAGTGGGAACCTTTCTGCTGGAAACATTGAGGTATCTTTGCAGAGCCGTACCCCAGCCCTTGCCACCAACAGGAATGTGTGTGGACTGTTTGCAGCCCTGCCTGTAGGTCCTAATAAAAAGTGAGTTTTTGTCTTGCAGAGAATGAGTTTGACAAATCAGTGAGAGCCAGAACCAGAAAGATCAACAAAGGAAAATATGTGAGGGCCTATGGCTATAACTCCTGCTCTATATGAATTCCAAGAATGGATACATGCAAAATAAAAAACAATGAAATGTAAATATGATAGATGAGAAGATGGGAACCAACATCTGCCACTTAATCTAATTAGCAACTGGATATGATTTGTTCTAGAGATCTACAGCTGAAAAGCCCTTTTTATTAGTGTAAGAAATGTGTGCATGTGCACTATAGGAAGCAGTTATATCATGAAAGATTTGGGAAAAACTGGCACTTTTCTGCTGAAAGCATCTGCACTGTAAGTAAAAGTATCATATATTTGTTTAACTAGCTGGTAAGAAGGTAATATATAACATCCCCGAGATCACCATTAGAAAACTTAGTATTTCTTGGGGCACAGACAGAATTTAGAACATAAGGGCCACAACATAAGGGACACTAGCCACGTCTTCTCCAGGCAGGATGCAAGCCCTGCAGGGATTAGCAAAGTCCAAGAGTTATTTTCCCATTCTCAAAAGCCTGCAGAGTTCATGTGGATCAGCATCACTTGGTAATGGCAGCTGCTGCAGCTTGGAGGGCCAAGGCAGCAGATAGAAGGGGCAGGTGGATAGGGCTGTGTGATGCAAGATTTCTGCTCCTGCAGACAAAGCAGTGAAAGTAAAAATTGCTACCACTGCTGGGGAAAATTTTAAGAGGATTACAAAGGATAACGCCATTTTAATGTGCTTTCCAGGCTCACACATATTGAGAAAGACTGGAGACATCTGGAAGCAGATTGAAGCTGATTATTCAAGTCCATGAGGAAAGTATTTGACCATACATATCATCACCCCAGATGCACAGGGTGTGCATTCTCTACAAGTGACATCCAGTCTGACCTAGCACCAAATGCCATCACTGAGTAGAAATCCCAAATACAACAATTTAGTGCAGAAAACTTTGCAACCAGCAGCACATACACCCTTCAACACAATCAGCAGAATTGGCAAACTGTAGAGTATTAGGCACACTGCATATTGCAAAAGTATTAGGCAGAAAGTTACGGCATTTGCAATGGCTCTCAGAGGGGAAATGAGGTGGTAAAAGCCGAGTGGTAGCATGGGAGACTCTTCTCTTTAATTAGTTAAACAAACTGTTTGAAAAGCTTCAGGAAATAAAGTCCTGGCTTCTGTTAAACTTCAGGCTCTACCTTCACCATTATTGTACAGAACCTATTGCAATATTCTATTAAAGTAGCATAAAAAATACTTACAAAATCTATAAGAAATTTCCCAGTGAAATTGAGAAGAAATCCTTCCTTCTGACCAAGTGCTTCCCAGGCACATCTATCCATTGCCTGCAAAAATTGGCCTTGCAATCCAATCCAAGAACTAGGAAGCCTAATCTAATTGCTACTAGATGCTGCCCCATCAGGATAAAGATGTACTAGAGGTGTTTCATTACAATGGCAAGCTATCTGCCTTTTCTATCGCAATACTAACATAAGCCAAAATTACCATCTGGTCAATATCACATCCACTCTTATAGACAGTAATTCTTTTTAAAGTAATCACAGCCATAATCCATAGGAATTATTTAAAATAAATAAACAGATTTTAAAATCAAACCCAAGCTATTTATAGCGTACCTCAAAAGGAATAAGAGAGAAAAGAAATTTGAATCACAAAGCATGTGAAGCCGGTTTCTTCAAGGCATGATGCCTCATAAAAAGGTTATCACACTTGCCCTGGTGGGATTCACCCAGAGGCTCTCAGCTGCAGGCTCTGTCCCTAGTGAAGCCCATCACAGCACTCCAACCTCATGACTTGGAAAACCAAGGCAATCTCCACATCTCCAATGCAAAGGTCTTAAAAGTAATAGCAAGTGGAGGAAAAAGTGCACATGGTGCCAGCCCCACTGAGCATTGAACACCACAACTTGTATGCTGCACATCTCTAACATTTTCTCCACACAGATCAGAAATCCTTAGAGATGTGTGGCCTTGGTGCTACTGACATCCTGTTAACTGCCTTGATCTGCCAGCCTTCATCCAAGTGCAACTCTCCTTCAGACACTATTTGAACCCAGATTACCATCAAAGGCAGTTGGTAAGTAACTGCTTGTCCTGATTTACTCTGTTTGCTTACTAGCTTTGACACAAAATACAAGAAAGCAGCATAGTGTTGGAAATGCAATGCGTACTTGTGTTCAACTGTTACCTTCTCAGTTCCTTAAAAATCTTTGTATGTGCAATATGGGTTGCAACTACTTACATAACTATTAATACAGAGCTATACATAGAGTACACTAAATTATTTCCTCTAATATTTTCTTCAGATATTAAGCGCAATCAAGAAGATACTTTGCAGTTAAATTGGCTTTTGACTAGGGGAGGGGGGGAGGGAAATGCTCTTGAATCGCTAATAAAAAAGAGAGGATATTATTAAGAAAGATTTGCTTCCAACCCTTCTAACTATGACCAAGCAAATACTTCATAGCCCTGAAACACTTTGGATCTGTAACAAGCTATGAGAATGATTTTTCTGCTGAGACAGTTATCTGATGAAATCTGAGACATAATTATGGTCAGTGAAACTCCTAATCTTGAAGGACCTCAGATTTAATTCTTTTTGCTATCAATCTCTCTCTCTGGATTTCCTCCACGTTGCATTTGGCATGATTAACTTTAAGTGGGGGATAGGTCCACAGAATTACATGCTGTCTGAACTGGGACAAGGGAGGATTATTCACAATGCCTTTTATAAGAGTGATGTCTTCAGAGTTAACCTTAACCTCCTGTGTGCTCATTTCAGGTGGTTTATGAAATACACAAGCTGGGGGTTGAACAGATGCCTAAAAGCACTGTACAATTCCCACACTACACACTGCTACAGTCTCCCTTGGATGTTGGTTCACTTTCATCAGAGAGAGGAGGATTTTCATGTCATTAAGATTCAGCCACGGCAAGAGAAAAAAACAGTAAAAAGTGACTCAATATAGCTGTGCTACCACCAGCAAACCAGGCTGACATTCTAAGTAGACTATGTTTTTAAGGACATTTAATATATATAGATGCAAGCTTTATTTTTGGAGGAGGCTGCTGGCAGCAAGGACAAAACACAAGATCTAAGCTAAATTATCTAGATCTGGGAGCTCAGATTCTGCAGCAGACTCACAGCTCCATGTGACTGTACCCCAGAGGGAGAAAAAACTACCTTGTCTTCAGGAGTTCCTATCTGCTAACAATAAATACTATGAGAAGCTGACATGCAATAAATTATATTCCTAAACCTCGTGGTTGCAAACTAGAAGCCTGAAGCACTATCTTTGATTTTGGGAAATCAGACTAAAATGCAAGTAGGCTCATATATTCCATTCCAGACCAATGGAGCATCACTCAAAGTGAAATGCAGCCTTTTCTGTTAATGGAAAAAAATACTCCTACTGTGACATTATCTCATCTGGCAAAACATTTCAGCTTTGTCTGAAAAACAAGACAGAAACAGTTTTTGCAAGCCTATAGTCCTCCCTAATTAGAGTCTGAACCAAATTCTGGTTTTATCTTTTAATGACCCTTGGGACCATCCCTGATTTATGTAGCATTTTAAAAAGTGCCTTTATGTTGTTTTCATAGAACCATCCAACACATATTGCAAAAGAGCTAACTTGACAGGGTGTTCTCATGACAAGGAATTTAAGATGACAGAGCACCTTGGAGCATGCTAGTGTATTCCAAACTGTTGCCATATGTTTTTTCCCTACTAGCAAGAAAAAAAGGCAAGGGTTTCTTTATAAAGAAGATCCCTTTATAACTGGGTGAGGGTTCTAGCCAAGCACTTTCTGCAAACCTGCTTTAAAACATGAATAACATCTTAATTGAAAGTAATTGGCTTGTCTCCATCCAGCCCTAGTGCACGTTTGATGATACTAAAGCTAGAAAGACAGTGCATGGGGCACTTGGAGTGTCCAATCAGTGCTTTTCACAGAGCAGCAAGGGAGAATAATTTTGGGGTTATCTTTCAGTGCTTCTTTCTACAGAATTACTACTATTACTGGTCTCTGCAACCATATTTTAGTGGGTTCTATTGATTTTTCACCTCATAAACACCACAAATTATTATGTTCACAATCCTTAAAAATATTTTTTAAAGTCCTCACATGTTCTCATTCCTAGTTTAAAATACTGCATTTTGGGGTGGATGAGAGAGATTCTGTTTGAGCTGTAAAAAAATCTACTGGACTTTCCTATTTTTTGTTGTGAGTAGCAGAGCATTTGCAATCTGTACTGAAAACCTGTAAGTAAAGAGAGGATCAAAATCAATGTAATTTAGTAGCTGCTACAAACTGCATGCCAGTATGAAAATACTCATTTTGGCAATCATGCAGTAAAATAATCAATATTTAATATTATTACAAAAAAATATTGGCAAGCTAGATCTTTCAGGCATTTTATATATTCAGGTAGTTCCCATATTTTTTTCTTATAGACGAGGGGAAAAAAGAAATCTCATTCCAAATTTCCATTTGAAGAAATTCATTTTGCAAAACCATAGAGTGCAGCATTTCTGAAATTTTCTCCCCAGAAATAGAAATTGAGATGTCAGCTACAGCACAGGGTTAAGTGTTTTGCATCAGGAAAAAAAAATGGCTCATTTGTAGCAGGAAGGTTACGATCATTAATCTGTATAAATATGTAGAAAACACCACAGAACTTTATATTCCAGTGTTATGGGTCATTACTTCTTCAGAGCAACTGTCTCCTTCTATTATACCCCAACTTAGCCCCTTTTCTCCCTCCTACCTTCAATTCATCTTAACACGTGACATCCCTCATGTAAATCTTAATGGACTTACTATTAAAATGTTTTGGACTATTGGTGATCTCTGTTATTTGCTCTGGGAGACCATTTATTACCTCATAGGTGCTGCAGGGGGAAGTCCATTGTTTGGTGCAAAAGAGGAGCAAATAAAAAGGCCAGTGTTCATTAAAATGGATCCCACAACCAAGAATCAACCTCTACCTCATTCATGTGGATACTGATTTTTTCCATTTCTGCTACACTGAGCTTATCACAAGAGACTGCACCAGCAGCTGCAACTATGATATTCAGATTCCTTACCAGTGCTGATGAAATGTCTCAGTAATTCAGTGTTTGCTTTTTGCTTCCAAGTGACAAGAATAAAATGCATTGTCTGCACTCACCACTTCTAACCACTGAAAGCTTATGTTCACAAATAGCAACTAGTTTCTTCTCCTTTCTCATTCAAAAAGACATTTAGCTGGTTTTCCTTTACGATAATTACAAATAAAATTTAATACAAATTTCTTTAAACTCATATTTACTTTCCCACTAAAATAGAAAATTTTATTATTTACTGTTTTGAAATAAAACTGTAAATGCTTTCTTCTTGGTTTCAATAAGTAATGAAGGATTAGTAATTCACTATTGCATTATTAAGCACTATTATTTTAGTTATTGGAAGGAGAAATGTAATGAGATCTGTCAGATTCCAATTTTGAAAAAGAAGTCCTAATATTTCCAAAGCATTTCAGCCTGAACTGAAGCATAATGCTGAGGTTTGTCCATCAAATCAGCCAACTAAAAGAGCAGCATCCCTGACAAAGCAAAAAATCTTTGCTTGGTCACAAACAAGGTTCAGAAACGAAGGGAAAAGTCAGTGAGACTATAAGCAGAGTTTTTCCACTCAAGAGAGAGGCAGGATTCTGTGGGAGATATGTACAAGACTGGTGGTGACCAATAATGATTCTGCCACTCTTTACATCACACATCCTGTGATGGTCAAAGGGCTGGAGCAACTGCCCTATGAGGACAGGCTGAAGGAGTTGGGGTTGTTCAGCCTGGAGAAGAGAAGGCTCAGAGGGGACCTTATGGTAACTTATCAGTACCTGAGGGGGTCCTACAGAAAGGCAGGGGGAGGACTTTTTAATATGATATCGGATGGGAGGACTAGAAACAATGGATGTAAATTGGAAGGGGGTAGATTTAGACTTGACATAAGAAAGAAATTCTTTACAGTGAGGGTGGTGAAACACTGGAACAGGATGCCCAGGGAGGTTGTGGATGCCCCCTCTCTGGAGGTGTTCAGGACCAGGCTGGACAAGGCACTGGGCAGCCTGATCTAGTGGAAGGTGTCCCTGCCTATGGCAGGGGGGTTGGAACTCGATGATCTCTAAGGTCCCTTCCAACCCAAACTATTCTATGATTCTATCCCAGTTTGAAAAAGTCACAGCCAGTCCCTCCATGCCTGGCCCCCCCATGCATGCAGTCAGTGATCAAACCCTTCCAAACTATCATCTCTGCCTTCCCAGAAGCAGCAGCAGTGCAGCAAGGAGGCATCATTGTCATTTACAAACAGGCTGAGATAGACCATCACTCTAACCCTGCCAGGCCACAGCTTGATATTGGTTAATTTTCCCTGCTGAAAACTTTGTCAGCAGACTTTATGATGACACACCTGATTAATCAATCCCAGCTGCAGCCCAAGCCAATCAAATCCCCCAAAAAAACAATAAAGCAAACTGAAAAACAAACCCAAAAATCTCAATTATTGTGTTCCTTAAGAGGTTAGGTTGCCCACACAGACCCTGACAATGAGAGAACAGCTGAGTCCTGCTCCAGGAAGAAATCTCAAATCTCCTGGGGTGGGGTGCCAGAAAAAATGACAAGAAGGTGGGTAATAGCCTTCTAACAAGTTCTGCTCAAAAAATACAAGTTCTGTACCTGGCAGCTGCATGAGAACAGGGCATATAATAGCTGTTTGGCGACACGGTGATTGACATCAACATCATGACTGGCAGCAGAAAATAAGTGCTGAAAATACTTTTCCCCAAGAGAGCTTTGCATCTTGCTCCTGAACAGGACTTTGCTGAGCTAAGCTGTACCATCCCACCTCATACAGCTCAAGAGAAGGAAGTCACAGCCCTAGCAATATTTTTTGATGATATTTCTCTGTGGAGTTATCAAGACCCACCTTTTAAATCACAGCACTAAGAGCATAAGGGTGTATGATATTCCTATTAATGACATACTTACTGCTGTCACCAGCTCTTTGCTATTGAACAAGTGCCTTTAAACTCCAAGCCTTTTGCCATTTATCTGGTTGACTCTCAATGAGGAGCAAATTAAAAATTGCACCACGAGGGAATTAAGACACCAGGAATTTCCCTCTAGGCACACTGTCAACAAAACTGCTGGAAGCAATGAAATGAACATCAAAAATGTTCAGACTCTTATCTCAACCAGCTCTGTGTCTAAATAAGCACATAAGAAGGAAGCAACCACAGAAGTTAGTTCTCAAAAGATCGAACATTCCTCAGTCCTGAGTTGATCTCAATACTACCTTAACAAATATCTTGTTGACAAAGCAGAATAAATATCTGCTAGTCCAAGCAGCTCCTCGAGGGAACAAGTAAAGTCCCAGTTCTCATACCTGGCTGCTGCTATACATGGTATTCTATGGTATATATTGGCATCTACAGAAGTTTCCAGAATATATAAACTTTCTACAAGCCTATTTGTGTATTCAGGAGAAAGGCTAGAATACAAATTCTCACTGTCCTCTTCATACAATGCATTTTCCAGGAACCTAAATGCTACAAGTTCACAGGATTCACAGAGGATCAATCCTTCATCCCAGCTCTGAGAAGGGCAATGGTGCAGGTCACAGGCTCTGAACCACAACATTCTTCTCATGTAACACTAGATCCAGAATAAGTTTTTCAAGTTAAAATGGACATCCTTTAAATTATCCCATGTGCCACTAATGGAAAGTACTACAATATAAATTTTGAAATCTATATTACCTGTTTTGCTTATAAAGATTAAAAATATCTGACCACTTAACAGCCAGATTACTATTGCATGGCATGGTTAAATGGAACAGGAGTTAAACACCACACTGCTACTGAAGAATTTGGGCCATGTTTTTAAATTATAAAATTTGATAGTTCTCCTCTAAAGCCTTAAGTTTTGCATTTTCAAGTGTCAATTCAGATTTTATCTTCTGTCATAAATCTAAGCTATTTTTCCAGCTACATGGCCTCATGCACAGATTTTAAAACATCTTTTTAATGCAAGTGTCCAGCACATGGACTCCAACTATCCTGAAAGACAGGAGTTAAGTAAGACTCGTAATGAGGTCATGGAGGTTTTCCAATTCTTTGAATGAAACTATTAATGATATTATAAAAATTTAAAATTTAAGCATTCAGCTCACCGGTTGCTGCAGTTGTTGGAATGACAGCTTAGTATTCATCTGTCACCCTTCACAGGTTGCACAAAATTCAGGAGGCAGCATCAGATAGAGATCAAAAAAACCTCAGAAAGTGTTTTAACAACTTCAAGGTATTTCTACACCATCATGCTATATAAGTATTGCTGATAAAAAGAATGCCACATCAGTCTTTCGGCTAATATGAAGTTATACAATTGAACTGAATATAAAAAGGAAAGTTTTACTATCTGTCAGTTAAGTATTACCTTGAGTTAGTCTCAGAAGAAGATTAAAGTCTAATGGACTGTCTTGATCATGGAGATGCAATGTGAGCCCAATACAAATCTGCTTTGATATAGGATTTTTTATATTTTATCTTTAAGCCCATCTTGGGTATTTGTTGTTCTCATATGAATTATTTTTTCAGGAAACCATGTTCCCATTTTCAGCTATAAGAACTGCAGTGGTCATAAAAAACCTAGGAATAATATTACACATTTGTGAACATCATTAGTGGCATTTCAGAAGTTTGTTCACAGGCTGAAAAGAATGAGCCTCTTTTCTGAATCAGAAGAGTGCAGAACTCACATTCAATGTCAGCTAAGAAACCGATGACTCTTATCCCACTCAGTTTCATTTCAGGTGTTGTTAAATAATTGTTGTTAAATTATTGTTAAATGATGTATCTACAATAATGTAAATGTTCACCTAGCTGATTTAATATCTCTGCAAAATCTCTCATGTCATGAACTTACAGAATATCAGAAAAACAAGAGAAATTATAGAAAACAAAAGAGAAATTATAGAGAAGATGGAGATAGCAGTTAAAACAGATTCATTGCCTCGGTGTTGATCAAATAGCTGTCCAGCACATAAATCTCCTCAATGGATTTTCTTAATTGAACAAAGATACATTTTATTAGAGTATACCTACAGAGCCACTGATACAGTGCTGTGGTACATCTGCTGATAGTATCAGCCACAGGCAGCTCCAGGTAAAAGAATTAGTTAAGACATGCAAAGGGGGAACTGACCCCCATGGAGTTACACTCATCTATGCAAAGGCTAAAGACATATTCTGCTTCTTCATTTGTACATGATGCTCTGCCATCTCATTTTTATCCCTTTTATTATCTACTCTAGGTGGCTGCTATGAGTACATTCATGCTTTCCATTTACTCTCATGACAAACCTGCAATGAGTGGTGAGATAACACCACTAGGTGTAGTGTATGGGAAAGCAGGTAGCCATAAGATTAATTGCTGGGTTTAAAAACAGATTAAGAAAACAAAGAAGAAAATACAGGAAAAAGCATTCAACAGAGAGGTGAAAAAAAAAATTTTTAGAGAGGTGAAAAAAACATTTTTAGAGAGCCTCTGTAATGTACCATAATGATCAGTTATCTGGGAAGTAGAACAAACATTCAAGTGTTAAATGAAGTGCCAATGGCAGATAAACATGAACATAAGTCTTTCTTAAACAATAACACAGTGTATAAATCCTAAAGAGGAACACAGGAAAACAAACAATGGAAACCCACGCTGACCAATTTTCACCATGCACAGAAAGAGAGCAAGTATAGACTCGATTTAACATCAAGGTTTTTTTGGATCCATAATCACTCTGAAAAAGTCATGCCACGTGACCAAGGAAATGCGTGAAGTAGGAGGGGCAAACACTTGCTACTGATAAGAAAGCAGTATTTCTTAAAGATTATAGAGTAGATTTTGCATCAAGCAAAAGATATTGCTTTATTTTTGAGGGCTCTTAGATAACAAGTTGCAGCACAAACCCCTTGACATTGGATCTGGAAAAGACCAATGTACAGGCTAGTCCTGAGCACTGAGTTTTCTGGAGTTACACAAAGACATGCTTGAGGACTCTTGAGGTGACATCAGCTCAACTAACTCCCAGACTGAGGGATTTTGGCAATCTAGACTCTCCAGAGAACATGGCAATTGTCCCATGGTGGGACAGTTTAGTCTCTGAAACTGAAATTTGTAATAGAGAACTCCTACCACTGCAAACTTCCCCAGGCTACACAGACCTACCTGTGAAGGTGGAATACTAATTCTGTTATATACAGCTCTCCCCCTGCTACCTGTCTGATGACATTTATTATTGCATTAATGGCCTTCCAGAGCCATGTATGCCACTAAGTAATTATAAGAAATAACAGAAAGGTTTAGGTCCCCACTAATGACATACAATGCATCATAAAAACTCAGAAGAAAGACTGTAGAGTGGGTACATAATGAGGATAGATCTCTGTTCCTCCTCAGATGCTTAGAAGAGAGTTCTTCACCTGCAGTCAGAGAGATGAAAAAGATCTGTAGAGCCCACACAAAGGAAATTACATTTTAAGACATAAATTAATTTGTAGTAATCTGTTTTTACCAAAGATTAAATTGTTTTAAAATTACCAAAATGAGACATTTTTACTTTCCTAAATAAGGTAGGCTTTTTTCCCAATCTAGATTGCCTTTTCAAAACCGTTATCAAAATTCTAATCTTCTATTGATCCAAGAAAAAACAGATCATAGGTAGGAGACTGGAAACTATTTCCCACTCACCTCTATTAAACACAGTAGCTAAGCATCTTCTTTAATGTTATTACTGTAACTGAAAGCTCAGCAAACATGTCAATGATTTGTAAGATACCACCCCAGAACTGTACACTGCAGCTGGATCTATCTGTATAATGTCACATGCTGCCCTTTTAGCAATGGCATCAGAACATGAAGTATGTTCTGTGTGACAAGAAGGGAATGACTTTGCTTTTGCGTAACTCTCTCTCTGCCCAGAAAGTACAATAGATCAAAGAGGTCTTGGATGGATCGTCCATTCAAACAGAAGTATTAAACATATCACTACTAATCTTTCATTCCTTGTTCCTGCTTCAAAGAATGTTAGAATGTCTTTTTTACTGACTCTATTCTCCTAAACTCACTTGGATCTTTAGTGCCTTTTTTTTTGAGGCGTAGAATTTTTTTTTTCCTTCAAAGATTTTAAGTATAGAAACATGATAGAACTGTTTATATGTATAATAAAAAAATTTCATGTTTGACATTGACATGTAACCATCTGTCATGTCCATGATACTGAAAATTTCCTAAGAGAAGCCCCTTTGTAATGCTGGAGTTACAAAGAAATTTAGAGGTATAAAACAAGAAATAAAACCCCAAATGGTACTTTTCTTCTAACTAAGACACTTAAATGAGACATTAATGTTTCTTATAAAAACTATCAGTAATATTATGATTAGCTTAATGGAAATAAGCTAAAAAAGATTTTGGTTTTAAAAGAGAGAATTTTCACTGTGGGTGAGAAGTATTTTCTCTGTAATACTTTAGGATAGAGATTCTGTAGAAATGTGTAAGTCCAAATAAGGCCAATTTGACCAATAACCATTATCTTGCTATTTGAATAAATTTCACTTTAACTGTATTCAGATATATAATATTTACAAAAGGCAGTGGACACTGCAGGGCTTTAAAAAGGAAATGCAGTTTAAAGGCTTCAAAACATTAGTTTCCTTTTCAGTGATTTCCAAACTAGAAATTTTTTTCAAGAAATTAATTTTATACAAACCTTCTGTAATGCCAATCTCAGAAATTTTTTCATGGACAGGCGCCAAATGCTGTTAAAGTTGTGCATCACTGATATTAATAGTGATGTAAAGGGAGTTGTGAATTTTATTACAAGAATGTACTGATGTATTGTCTAGGGGCAGCAATTAAGCACTGGCAAGTACTTCTATGTCCTAATTCCTAGTAACAAAAATTCAGAGAGCTTGAAACTATACTTGGGTAGAATATAAAGTCTGATAACATGCACTTGTTTGACCTGGAAATCAAAAGCCAGCACACAGCCCAAAGTCCTTACACAC
Source organism: Turnix velox (assembly GCA_013400935.1). NCBI lineage: Eukaryota > Metazoa > Chordata > Aves > Charadriiformes > Turnicidae > Turnix > Turnix velox. The sequence goes on along the minus strand of VZTY01001027.1, from coordinate 208,491 downwards.
ACAACCAGTCTCCCAGTCATATCGAACTGAAGTTATTTCTGTGCACTTGAGATTTACTTAGACGAGAATCCTGCTGGCATTAAAAGTTTGTTTGTGCAATTTGACACGCTACTTCGATTCTGAAATCTCATTTTTGCTGTCATTTCATCTATTACCCCAAACCTTCTTTGAGACTTAAATCCTTCGCAAAAGCTAACCAGCTAGAAAAAGGATTTCACATCTTAAGAGCCAGAGCCACACACAGGCCTGCCATGCCAGATGGCTTATATAGAGCATGTGTATTCCTCATCCTTCTGCAACATTTCTCTTTTCTGACATCCACCTCCTCCTGCACTAATATTACAATATCACTAGGCAGGGAACCAGGGAGGAGATATATGGACTTCTGTCCACTTTGAATTCATTGCCTGATTGTTGCTTGTTACTCAGTAAATGAAGCATAAATACACCCTTCACACAAAAACTTCTCAGGATTCCCCATGCTCCTTGGAAGGTACCAATTCAACCTGTGAGAATCTACCTGGTACTGGGGCAAGAGTGAGGAGAGAACCTGGGACAACACAGGGACATCTCACAAACCAGAGTTGTGCAGTTCAAGACAGAAGCACAGCTTCCATGGGGCAGCATACAATAAGCATTATTTATTTTGTTTGTTTTGGATCATTAGCAGAGAAATCAACATATCCCACGCACACCAGCTGTCAGGGGCTATCTAGAGAATGCCTCACTGCACACAGAACTGTACAACTCAGAGATAAAAATGAGTCAGTTCAGGCCTTTTCAGAATAAAACTGTTCCTCATATAGTCACTGTCTATGGCTGCTGCAGCCTCTGATAGTAACAAAAGTGCCCAATACTCTGCTTACCTTTCCCTTTTTCTTAATTTCATCTTGATTCTTCTAATTATATCATCATCTACCACATTAAGTGCTGTTTTCACACAGCCAACTCAGCTACAGCAGGTCAAATTTACTGTGCCACACGTCTCACACAATTTGGGATTCCTCAAAATTCCAGCTGTGTTAGTTATAAAAAGGAAAATACAGCTGCACTATTTTTACAATCCTCTTTTGTTTTTTTTCCAGTGGTTTGTGCTAAAAGAAACATAGGACTTTGATTTGCATTTACTTCTCTCCCCCTCTCCCCTTATATTAATCAGCTCAAACTACCACAGACATTTTTAGGCACTGTTGTAAGAGAAAAATCCCAACGAGGAAAGAGAAGCCCCCCTCTCACATACCAAACACCAAATGCATCTCTCACCCTATTTCCAGGCATCCAGGATAAATCTACTAGCAGTTTTGTTAGTGATTTTTGTTTCAGATAATGGTAAAAACCACATAAATATCTGCATTAGGGTAAAGCTAATGCATCCTAAAACGAGCTGTAGCAATTATGTAGTACTAACATCTCTCTATCAATATAATTCTTTCACAAATTTAAGGTGTGATTGTGAGCTAATGTGACAGATCTGCAATGCAGGCAATCACTAGCAACCCATTTTACAGGACAGAAGGCCAAGTGATGTAACCAAGGTTATATGGACAATCCACATTAAATCAATCTCATGCTAACACCAAGACACAGAAAATTTATTCCCTTGAAAAGGAAGCTAAATATTTCCCATAAATTGCACAAGGATAGGTTTTAAAGACATTTATACACATACAGAAACACCTTGCCACTATATACTACCAAGCCAGCACCTTTCTTTCCCCACCATGAAATGCAGTCATCTCCATTTTCATATGCCAAAGGACACAGCACACCTCTGAGAGGTACAGACTGAGATAAGGTCTACACTTCTACATCAGGGGACAAGGAGTAACTAATGTAGGTTAACACAGAGAAAACTCTGAAAAAAAATTCCCTAAGCATGCTGACTAGAAAATGACTTTTGCCTGAGGCAAGCAGGTGGTTTGTGGGATCTCCTCAGTCACTCGTTCACCTCCCCGTATTTACTGCCAAGTAGCGTTTCCTCCATCAGAGCAGTTGTACACCACAGGAGTCCAGCTTAGAAATTCAAGGCCTGTTAAGCCAAAGCATCAAGGCCATGCTGATTTGGTGAATTCTGCATCTATTTTAGCACCACACAAATTCACAAAATAGGTCGTGGTCTAATCCAGGTTCTACAAGGACAGAATAATCACAAAGCAGAAAACCCAAGGGAGAAAAAGGTACAGCATAACACAGTGAAACTGCAGAAAGTACCTGAGGGTAGACCCTTGTTACAAAAAAAATGGTCTTTTATGGTAACAAAAAAGTAAATAATATTTATTCAGGATGAGGCACTGAGCAACCTGATCTAGTGGGAGGTGTCCCTGCCCGTGGCAGGGCGGATTGGAACTAGATGATCTTTAAAGTCCCTTCCAACCCAAACTGTTCTATGATTCTATGACATGAACAAGTCTTACAGATGTAACAGAGCAGTGGGCTTCTTTTCACCAGGGAAAACAAAAAGGAGCCAACTCCTGGTGTGACACCACTGCAGGAGCTCTGCCCTGTCCCAGCACAGGCACCACCAGCTTTGGGGACGCTGCCAATACAGACACAGGGACAGAGTGCTGGGGATTTTCAAATTCATCTCTTACACCATAACCTCCCAAAATTGTCACACTCTTTGATTTCTGCATCTTTACAGAAGGGATATATCCAAGAAGCAATCAAATAAGCACTTCTTAAATTAAGCTCACCAAACAATTTCATAAGTAATCATGGATACCTAAAGAAAGAAAAAGCAATTTCCAAGAAAATTCCAGCACTCTATGATGCCAGGTACTGAATTACACCACTCATCACATCCCAGCAGTAAGAGAACATGGCAAAATCCCAATTCAAAGGATTGAGCTTCAGTGAGTGCAGCTAAATAAATAATTCTACTAATCAAACACTTTTAGCATACTCATTCTCCTAGAACTATTTGCACAGCTCTGAACTGCTTGGGTGCTACTCAAATGGATTTGAACACACAGGAACTAATCTTTTCCTTTCATTTTTTCAAAATATTTGAGAGATTATTGTAACATTTAATAAACTACCCCTAAGGCTCTGTAATACACCATTCATATATTTTACATTACATGGTACCATTTTTACTGTGCATGCAATATTTTTAATTTACTTTTGCATTAAAGATGGCGATTGGTATTATACATTTTTACAACAGTGGAAATATTCACTCATTTTTCCTTCATGCAAATGAGATTTCAAAATATTAAGGGAAATTTGAAATTTCTTTATAGATTTCTGATCATTCATGCCACCCAATGGCAGCTCTCATTGCCACTGAACTGTAGGGAGAATAAAAAAGGAAGAAATCAATTCACCATATTGAACGTTTCCATAAATCTACTACATTAAAATTAAATTCAAGCTGTAAAATAAATATATTTCACCACAGGGAAAAAGAAAACGGAGGAGGGGGAACAAGGAGGAAAGAAGGATGATTTTTTTTTTAGAAATCATGTAAGAAAAGAAGTGATAATTAAATTAATTGAAATGAATAGAAACATAATAGTAGTAAGCTTGCTGGTGCATACACACTGATCCCAAGAGTTCAACAAACAAAGTGCTCAAAGGAGATTCTACTTTTTGAGCTGCTCCAAGCTCACTGAATTCCAAAAGAGATGGACATCAGGAAAATGTATAAACATCTGAATTTCATGCAGTTTGGTATTTTTGCCTCCTTCAGCTACAGAATCTTATTTAATAAAGTGATTGTCAAACATACTGTGCTTTGATTTAGCAGAGATGATCCCAAACTCTCCTGGGGTGGGTGGGTTCTTGTGCTGTGAGTAATAAAGTTGATACAATGAAAATCCTTCATCTATCTATAAAGTATTTTTTGCTCCTCCATTTCCCAGGGATATGTCTCTACACAAGCATAAAGTTAGGTTTGGACATTGCTGAAGTTCAGAGCTGCCCTGAATTCAAGATAGAATCATAGAATCATAGAATAGTCTGGGTTGGAAGGGACCTCAAAGATCATCGAGTTCCAACCCCCCTGCCATAGGCAGGGACACCTCCCACTAGACCAGGCTGCCCAGTGCCCTGTCCAGCCTAGTCTTGAACACCTCCAGAGAGGGGGCATCCACAACCTCCCTGGGCAACCTGTTCCAGTATTTCACCCCCCTCAGTGTAAAGAATTTCTTTCTTATGTCTAGTCTAAAGATGCCTAATATTTGCCTGATGTAGCCCACTATTATATCTTGACAAAATATTTAGTAGACTCAAAAGGTTTATTGGCTTCTGTGTCGATTCATTCCTAATTTCAAGGCCTATGCCACACATTTATTTCTCATCTTCATTTCAGTCACCAAAGTGGACTGATTAGTTTCTGAATTTTAACACAGTGCTCCTTGGTTTTTAAAAAAAAATAAAAAATTATAATGCCATCTATCATTGGTGTAGAACCAGGAAACAGCAACAGCATGACTGTAAAGCTTAAAGATGATTATCAGACCCTAGGAAGTTAATAATGTGATGCTAGTAGGGACATTTAATTGATTTACAGTGCAGCTCAATATACAATCACTGTGCTGTGTGTATAGCTATGAGGTAGCCTGGGAGTTTTTAGTGGGCTTCCTCAAGAGATTCTTTCCCCCAAGTCTATTAATTAGCTGGGGTCCTTTGGTGTCCACCATTCAGGTTTAAATCACTTGTTTCCCATTACGCTGTGCACTACTCACTGCAGGCTCATAAAATCAGGCATTAATACTTTTATCAGCAGGGCTCCTGCAAGTCACTGTTAATCATTGGAGGTAAAATCTTCCTAATCCTTGCAAACAAAAGTGATTGAAATGCAAGGAAGTTGTAATTCATGGATAGTGTTAAACACCAAATTACGTTTATGGTCAAATAAAATGAAGATTATACCTTACAAAAGAACATTTTTAAACACTTCTGAAAATGCCAGAAAACACAATGATTTTTCAAGCAAATTCTGGTAATTAATTGATAAACTTAAGAGCCTTCAAGTTTCCTAAATGCTGCATTTTTCATCATACACCTAGAGTTTCTGATCCAATTCTCATAAAGATAAGCCAAATCACATGGTTAAAGCTGCTTTCAATATTTTCCAAGCGTGCACATGCACAAAATAACGATATGAAATTATATTTAATTATTTTAAATACTTAGTTATTCATTCAAACTGAATGCTTCCATATAAAAAGAATTATTGCATTACTTAATGTCATGCTTCTCACATTTGAGCACGGCTTTGATTTATGTTGAAAACTAAGATCTACAGATTGTCAAAGTCAGCTTCAACAAATGAAAAAACAGCAAACAGGACAGGATTAAACAATAATAGAACAGTCACAAATCAAATGCTCTCTACACTCCTGGGGAATATAAACAGCTGTTTCCCAGGGTTTTAAAAGCATACTATAATTTAAATCTTAACAATTTGACAAATTAATTTTATAGCACTTCAAAATAGTGTTTGCAAATAAATCTGACAAGCAATGAAAAACAAGTCCTCAGAATAATTTCAAATCATATTTGTTGTATCACACAAACATCAAAATTTAGAATGTGACTTGTGATACCTAGAAGAGCATCAGAGAAAAGCAGTCTTTCAGACTTACACCAGTTCTGAGGTCCACATTCTTCACTTACATTCATTTGTCCAGTGTTTAGCTGCTGGTTTTTTCAGTGAAAATGCTACCACAATAGCAAAATCCTCCTTTTCATCAGCCATGCTATACAAAAAAATACTAAATATTAATCAGTAACATGGAATTTTATACCCCAAACATGCATACACCATCCTGTTCATGGATTCAGTCTTGTAAATTCTCCATCAGATTAGAATTCAGGAAATAAAAAAAAATATGCTGCTATTAAGAACTTCCCTATTAGCACATATTAAGTAGAAAAATATAACCAAACATTTTCAGTGACTTATATTATGGTACAAGCCTTCCAACAGGCTGAGTTAAAATTAAAACCATAACAAAAAGTCACTGTCAAGTTAGCCTTGCACCTCTTGCACCTCTGTGGAATAGCTGGAGCTTGCTGCTCATGGGATAAGGTCATTGACTCCCCAATACCATTGTTCTGATTGCCCACTATCCCATACTCTTTAAATTCATCTTCCTGGAGCACTGTATGCAACAAATAGAGAAATTAAGTACTTTAATTTTAAATGGAACTTTTAGCACTTAACTAAAAACTGAATCTCAGCTGCACTGAAACAACAATTCATTGGGTCAGCACTCTGTTAAAGGCAGTAAATTTTACTGATCAGAGAGAAGAAAATGCTTAGTGCAATATCTCTCAACTACTGAGGATATGTTCCATTTAAACCCATTGCTAAGTAGAATTTAACAAACACTAAAAAGAGACAAACTGAAAGAGATAAAACACTACAACCTGCTATGAAGCTTAATGCAAAATTCCAGAGACACCAAGACCATGTGGTGTAGCAGGTTTGGGGCCAAAGGCAGAAGTACGAAAAGGACTTCTAAGATTACACCACATTTTGAGATTCCAAAATTAAAACACTTCACAGTAGTGAGCACCATGAAGAGTTTGGTTACATTTTGCAAACCATGTGTAATAAAGCTTTGTAAATTTGCATACAGAAGTAGCTTAATCTATCAACCCCCTTGAAGTAAATGAAAAGCCATTGAAACATGAATGACAGTTGTCATTCTAGCTATAGCACTATTAATCAATGCACCAAGCAAATGTAGTAAATAAAATCCACACTTCAGTAGCTGACAAACCTCCCTTACTAGAACAAAGCTTTGTCTAAATATGTATTTTGCTGTTTTCTTTCATGTGCAATTGTAGTCTTGTTCACCAAGAGCTTTGAAAATCTCTAGGAGAAAGCATGAAGTTATTGACTGGGTTGTCCTGTTAGGACTGAGACTGAAGTGTAACTCCATCTTTCCATATGCCATGTACATAGCAGAAGTACACAGTTCTCTCTTTCAGTAATTACTTTGTTCAGGGACATTAAAGAACAGTTGAATATGTATCTATTTGTAATATGTCAGTCAAAGCCTCTAAGTCAAAGCTCCAGCAGCATTCTCACAGGGCAATACTTTTTAGTAAACACTCGTGGATGGATTTTGGAGGTTGTTTCTCTTCACAGAATGAGACAAGTCTACACACTATCACTGCTCACAACAAATAAAATGTAGGGCAGCTGATGTTTCATTTTTGGTGACAGCACGAACTCTGTTTCAGAGCTTAGAAGAAAAAGCCACAGACCTTGAATTAGTTCAAATAACCATTTTAACACTGCTGAAATCTGCATAACACTGATGAGATATTTCACTTGTCCTATTTAGGTGGAAGAATCCTGAAGACTGGAGCAGTAATACTATTTCACATGCTTTCCATCCTTGCCTTCTACCTTCAGCAAAATCATTTACTGTCTTTCACTCTAAAGATTTATTAATTTGATCAAGGGCAAAGGATAGATAGTGTGTTCCACCAGTTAATAAAGTTTATAAAGCACTAGGGGATCTACTTGGATGAGAATCATCACAGAAATGCAAGACTTAATCAGACCAAAACCAGCTGCTAATGCCAGAGAGATGTAAAACTCATTTAGAAATTAGAAAAGGTGGCTGAGCAAGCAGACAAAATTGAAAAGTTGTGTGGTGAGACACAAGAGCAAAACCCTTTCACCTAAGTTAAGGTTAGGCTTTTAAGGCTTAAAAAAATAGTACTGCAAAATGTACCCGAGGTGAGTAGTTTAAGGGATACTTAGACACAATGGATGTGCTGATTCTAAGAGTTTAGAAATGGGGGAACAGGAGTTTCCAGCTGAGAAAACATATTTTTTTAAAAATATTTAAACACTGAAGTTCTATCAACATCATAAACTAGGAATTACAACAGAAGTGAAAAAATTAAGATACCTTTAAAAGAGCACCATATAATCCAATGATGACTAAAAAGAGTAACCTGCAAGCCAGCCTGAGAAGAAACATTAGAGGTACAGTTGTGCTCAGAATGGGTCTGGACTACTACTGACATGCAGACTTAACAACAACATTTCTATATACATAAAAGCAGTCATTTGTCAATAAATACCAGTATCCAAAAGGAGAAAATTAATTAATTTACTGCACCCTGAAGATAACTCCACTGACTCAAATGGGGGTTATTTTGTAAATAAATTGGGTGATGTAACAAGTGTTATTACAGTGCCATCTAGTGCGGACAAAGTGTCTGAATGAAGATGGCAGATGGGTGAAATCCCTGAAGCCCACAGCACCACCAATGCCTGCCCAGGAAGGGAAAAGCCCCTCCACTGGGGCCCTGATAACTGGAGATGCCATCCTGCTTCTTGCTCTAAGTTAGGGAATCTGGCTCAGACAACAATTAGCAAAATTTTCCCATTCTTGCTTTTGAGTGAATTGTCACATATTTGGCAATCTTAAGTATCTGGATTATGTGCTGGGCTTCTTTCCTCCATCATAGTCAATTGCTATCCCCTTGTCACCAAGCTGAGAAGAGCTCTGTGCTGAAAAAACTCTGAACATAAGAGAACACAACTCCTGTTTGCCTGAGTGAGAAAAGGCTCTATGAAACTTCCTATGAATATTCTGAGAGAAGTGCTTTGAGACACATGGGCTGTCCCTGCTACTTCACAGGGGAAGGGCTTCCAAATTGCACATCTTGAGCAACCACAGGAGATGCAATTCCACAGAGAGTTGCTTGGTAACACCTTCTCCTACCAGGACTGTATGGATACTTTTCACTGTCTTGCTATTCCCACACTCGCTGACTTTTTGATGTTAGAGCTCTGCAGCATAAGAGATACAAGCAATGAATCAAACTTGCTTTCGCAAAATGATAAAATTCCTCTTGAAACCACAAATCAGTTCACTTGCTCCTCTCCTGTCTACAGACCACCATGCACTCTTACACGTGTCCACTTCATAAAAGAAGCAAATGATACAATTACCACCTGCTTAACAATGAACACAGACTTCCTTAAGGTCTTTTATGGAGTGATGATTCATAAAAATAATGTAGAGGCCCAACATGCTTTTTCTGGATATTGTCATTGTCCAAAAGCCAAAATAGAGAGCACAAGTGTGTTTGGATCTCTTTGATCCTAAGCAGCTCCGACTTGTTTTAGGCTCTGCTCAAACTGCACTTGTAAGTATCACTCCTTGATGCAGGAAGAAATCCAGCATCTTTGCTCTGCCCCAGCTCCTTCCAATTAGACATTCTGTATACAGAGGTCCCACATAAATCCCAAACCCTTTGTTTTGCCATTTATGGTTCCCAAGAGTCATATTACAATAGCTTTGATTAAAATACAAACCAAGTGAGTAATTGCAGGCTTTTTAATTTTATAGTGTCAGTTTGTCATGGTAATGGATATGTTGGAACACGAAAGTCTCTTAATGAATTAAAGGAAATGCATATTTAGAAGGACTTAAAACTGCCCGTGACCAGCAACCTCATATACTCACACAAAGATAAGAGGAGGAGAACAACTTTTCTTGTCAGTGACACAAACCCCAAGAAAAATTATGAACTGTGTGTCCTCCTAACTACATTTCTCAAAGTGCCCTGTGGCTTCATTGCATATCATTAAATGGAACTTTGGTGTACTAACTTGGAAAAGGCCCTTCCATCCATATATATGCAACATGCTGAAAAGAAGTTATCTTTACCACAGAGTCAAACAGAAAATAAAAAGGAAACCAGACAATTAATATAATTTGTCCCCTCCAATTGGTAACATCTCATCTTAAAAGAAAGAATACATTTCAGAGATGTTTGTTTTCCTTCCTGCATGTTGTTCATCATTCAGCATGCACTTCACAAAGACATGGTGAGAAGCATACTGCAGAGAAAGTGCTGGAATTCCAGTTGTATTCTGAAAATCTAATGAATGAGTAGATATACTCACACTTGGACTAGCCCTCTGATAAGCAGAGCAAACCCATATATGCTTAAGGAAACTGGTAAATTTTTCCTCCAAAAAAGAAGGAAATCCATTTTGACAGCTGCTCTAAGTAGCAAAATACAGGTTTGAATACTTTTGATTATTCAAAGGACAATGGAGTAAAATAATCGTAAGGGATTTTCAGACATATTACAAAAATAATATTGTCTGGTAGAGGGAGAATTTCATAAAGGAGAGACTTGCTCCCATTCCATCTCTGCTACCAGTCTTCTAAAGCAACAGGAGGGAAGAACAGAACTACAGTATTACTGCTGCAGTCATGCCAAAGAGTATTTATGCATCATTGTCAGTACCTCTAGCTATCATTCTTGAGACACCATGTACCAGATTAAACTGAATTGTACAGCAGAACATCTTTCCTTCCACTTTCTGCACAAAAATTACATGAGTGCAGATAATGCAGAGATGCTTTCCCTTCTTTCAGGAAAGGCACTTCTGGGCATTGGAAAAGGAACAGGGCCCAGGACAGGGAGAAAAAAAAAGATAAAAGAAAAAAAAGTAACAGAAAAAGATGAAAAAAGATCAGAAATAAAGCATGTTTTCCCCAATATTCCAGCACTACCATGGCAGAAGCAGGGCTTGCTTTCTGACCCAATGCCTCTTGGTGTATACAGAGGACTTAAAGATTTCTGTGTTTGGTGGTCTCTGCTTTACGTGGAAAAGCAATTTCTTCAGCTGAAGAAAGCAGAAGATTATACAACCCTAAGCTGTTTAATGCAGCTCTAACTCTTGCCTAGACTTCCTTGGAAATTTGCCATTTGCACTCTTAGAATGACTCAATTTTTTTCCTGATTTTTACTTAAATCCTCAGACATGACAAGCACCTGCAATTCATAGTGATTAGAAAGTGGGAAATACTCACTAACTCTTCTATTCCAGCCCTGAGATCATAAGCTTACTCCACATACTAAGGATTTTTATTAGCTTTTTCTTTGCACTTAGGCACTAGCCTTTTAGGAAAGCATTTTTCATCTGTGAGAGAAGGAGTTGCATCTGTACCTGGCCAAATAGAGTGGTAGGGAAGGGCAACACTGGATCTAGAAATAGGAAATACACATTTAAATTCTCCATCTTCTTTCCATAGGGCTCCTCCTGCACTGACTAAGCACGGTCCAAGATATCACTCTGCTACTTTCTACCCACATCCCAAGCCCTTTTTCTTTGGATTTACAGCTGATTAACAGAGTCAACAGTGCTCCACTGTAGCCCCCAAGTTTTACTGAAATTGCTATTTACTCACATTGTAAGAGACCAATTCATAAAACACTTGTGCACCCACTTGATTTGAAGTATGCACATGGTCCAATTGACTTCAAAGAAGTACAGCATATAGAATCACAGAATAGTTTGGGTTGGAAGGGACCTTAAAGATCATCGAGTTCCAACCCCCCTGCCATAGGCAGGGACACCTCCCACTAGACCAGGCTGCCCAGTGCCCTGTCCAGCCTAGTCTTGAACACCTCCAGAGAGGGGGCATCCACAACCTCCCTGGGCAACCTGTTCCAGTATTTCACCACCCTCAGTGTAAAGAATTTCTTTCTTATGTCTAGTCTAAATCTATCCCCCTCTAATTTATATCCATTGTTTCTAGTCCTCCCATCCGATATGTTAAAAATTCCTTCCCCTGCCTTTCTGTAGGACCCCCTCAGGTACTGATAAGTTACTATGAGGTCCCCCCTGAGCCTTCTCTTCTCCAGGCTGAACAACCCCAACTCCTTCAGCCTGTCCTCATAGGGCAGTTGCTCCAACCCTTTGATCATCTTCGTGGCCCTTCTCTGGACCCTCTCCAATAGCTCAATGTCCTTCCTGTGTTGAGGGCTCCAGGACTGGACGCAATATTCCAGGTGGGGTCTCACCAGTGCTGAGTAGAGAGGTAAAATCACCTCTCTTGACCTGCTGGTCACACTCCTCTTGATGCAACCCAGGATTTGGTTGGTGCCTTCTTGGCTGCGAGTGCACACTGTTGGCTCATGTTGAGTTTGTCATCAACTGACACACCCAAGTCTTTCTCATATGGGTGAGCACAGGGTAAGGACTAAGACTGAACACAAGGTATGTTCACTGGATGCTACCATACATTTCTTCACTCATGGTGACTAAGCTTAAATAGATTTTTGAACCTTCACATCCACATCTCTTACTCCAATTACACTGAAAAAAGCTATTTTATAGAATGTCTGTATTAAGGGTCCCCTCACAACTTGTATTTTTTAAGTCTCGCAGAAATAACTTAGTCCTCTATTTGAAAAACAATTTCTAATGCATAAAGGAAAAAATCCAGACTTTAACAAATTTACCTCCCTTCATTTGCATTTGGCTTTCTGCTAAAAATCAGTCCTTTTCCCAAATATGTATGTTTGATAAGCTTAAATTGACTCTGCTTCCATTTTTCAGCAGAGTTGCACATTAAGAAATCAAAATCCAAGCAATTGTTCCTCCTGTTTGCTATTCATTGCTCAAATACCAAAAGTCTCTTTATGAATAACATGAATTGATGCTCTTGTCAGCAGCAACAATATTTACAGAATGTATGTGACATTAAAGAGGAAATTGAAAGTAAAGATGCAATTCCTCTAAAAGAGACACTGAAACATCCAGACTCTCTCACCTTTACCAAGTCTGCTCACCTTCTGTCGAGATGTTTTGCTTTAGTATTCATAAACCTTTTGTATTTGATGTTGACTATTTAAATTGCTTATTATCTTTCAAAGTGGATCTCTGCAAACATTTGTGGCATCAGAAAGAAATAATCAGCAAGTTATTATAAAGCATAAAAAACCCTGGGATTTTTCATAAGCTATAGAAAGTTTCTGTCATTCAACTGGGGATATTCCACGCGGGAAGCACAGAGAAAACCTTCTGAAAATGAAATATAGAACCAAAAGAGCTATTTTGTTTCACTAAAGTTTTCCAGAGTATCTAAGGTGCTACAACAGGCTCCATTAGCCTAGCAGCATAGCATCAAATAATACTAAAATTGGCATAGAGATGATCCTGGTGCAGACTAGAAAGGTCCTATCAATACCAGTATTGATGAAACCTCATCTGAATCAAAGTATTGCCACAATTTTCAAGCTGGTGGAATTACCATGCTTCATTCCTTTCCAATTTTCTTAAAAAATAATAAAATAGTTCATTTTCCTTTTAGTAATTCCTGAACTCATGAAAGAAGAATAAAGAACTCAGCACGTAGTTTCCTGGGGAGGAAAGAAAATTATTACATTTTATTATTTATTTGGAGATCAATAAACACACTTCTAGAGAAGTGTTTACACCCCCACAGCCATTGAAAATACAATCAAAACTCTCAGATCATAAAATTACATTTCCTTTTCTCCATACACAGAAGCACAAAAGCCCAGTGAGAATCTAGCTTTTTTTTACATAATCCAAAACTACTTCTTCAGAAGCCTTCACTTATCCCCTTTAACCAAAAGATCAGGGGAGAGAATTCCAGAGCCAGAGACCCAAGACCAGTGTACTCTGTCAACAAAGTCTTCTCCTCACTCTAGAACAGCAACTCCCTTCTCAAATGAGGGAAGGAATTGATTAAGGTGATTGCTGAGGAGCCTTGGAGATTCACCATAGAGAAAGAGTAAAATAGACCCTATAAAATAAGTATTTTGAAATCACAGACTTTTTGATAAAGACCACTTAACAGAATTTAAACATTAGATATTACCAGAACACACCTCTGGGTAATCCACTCCCTTCACCTCAAAATACCTAAGCCAAGTAATGGAGTGTAGTGAGTAAAATAAATGAATAAGAAAAAAAGAATAATTATGACCAAAAAAATTAAATAGATCACCTCAAGTAGGAGGAATAGTGTAGTTTCAATTTCATCACACTGTATCACACTGCTATAGCAAAAGACTTCTGCAATTTTTTTTATTTTATTTTAAACAATAATTTTATAATGATGCTGATTATGTGCAGTGGGGGTCATGAGCAAAATGAGAGGTGATGCCTTTAACAAGTTTTTCTGGTATGGTTACATTCAAAGCAGACAATTATGCAAATACAAAGAAGGAAAAACTCTGTAGAGGAATATACTTCTCACAAGTATGAAAATGAAAACATTATTAATTGTGTGGCTCAGGAGAATTCAGTATTAAGCACTACTAGTGACAAAAGATAAGAAACAATAATTCAAATGCATTTCAACTATCATATATAGCCATTAATATTTTTTTCCTCTTAAATTTTACATTTCTCATTTCTTTCCTCAATGAAACAAGAAGATGCCTTATGATGAGGGATGGAAGGCAAAGAAAGCAAACCAACAAGAACTGCGACAGGTAAGTAAAGAGCCAGGCAAACTTCAGGGCAAATCAGGTTCTTGAATTAATTCATATTATTTTGTAATTGCAACACTATGCCATGATTTTGGGTATATTTGCTGAGTATATTCCCAAAGCCAAAAGGAAAATGCACAGCTACCCAGAAAACATCATAAGAAACTGTTCTAATTTGTCCAGAATGATGCTGTAGCACTAAAAATGCAAAATTTGTATTTTTCAGTAAAAACACACTCTTTTCCCCCCATTTCTTCTTTTTTTTTTGTTTTTTCTGCTTTTCAGCAGACAATTTCCAGAATTGACACTGGCAGTTTCATATATCTCACGGCAATACTTGGGAAAGCAGACTTATCCCTAAGACACTCTCTCTTTTTTTTTTTTTGAGAAAAACATCATTTTGTTCTTACTGGACAGTGAAACAATGCACAAGTCAAATGAGGATACCTGCAGTCAGTGCAACATGTAAGAGAGTAACAGCAGAAAAAAATAATGCATTTTTTTTATAATAAATATGGAGAGTTAAGTTATTCTTAACTAGAGAAACAATCCAAGTATCATCCAGGGGTGAAGAGTCAAACCCCTTTGTGTACAAGACAATTAAAAAATAGACCCCAGTAAAAAAGCCACTCTTCCTACCAGCACTTCTGTCAATGCTGCTAAGGGGCTCTAACTTTCTCCTCTTCAGTTCCTCAAGCAAGGTGCTCTGTCTCAAAATAAAGACAAATGTCTATACATATTCTCCCTCTGTATGGTATTTGGAAACAGCCAGAACTTTATGTACAGCCTGAGTAAAAACTGGACACTAAGAACAGATCTTGCAACAGGGAAGAGAACCACTAATCTAGGAATGCGACATGTTTTATCTAAACCCTGTATCTGCTTCATGAAAACAAGATTCCCTTCCTACCAAGCTGTTGACTGATAACATTCTGCTTCTTTTCACTGAAACTTAGCATCATGCTGTGTTTTCGTGTTGAGATGGAAAATCAGAAAACAGGTACACAGGTTTGTTCTGTCATCTTGGCAATCTTTCTTTCCTTGTGATATTTTAACCCAATTTCCATGCTTTCAACATTAATAACTCATGACAAACTTTTCTTCTCCCAAGAATATAGAATACTCATAAATGACCTTACACTATGTCTGAGGCTTGGAACATGAATTTGTTCCCTTTTATCACTTTGTACTAAAAAGGGAGAAAATGAGCCATTAATAAAAGGGGCTTTCCTCCCCTTATTTTTAATTCTCCTTAGGAATAACAGTTTCTTCTCCTTTTATCTTTTCATTCTGAACTCCAGGTACAGTCCTATTGCTGATGCCTTTAAGCATAATATCTCAGCTCAAATGCATTCTAAAATCAATGAAGATGAATTAAATGAGTACCTGCAGGCAGAATAAATTAAATAAAATGTACAATAATATAATTCCTACACATTCTGCTCTGTGCAAAACTATTAAATATTCTGTGCCTGGCATTCAAATACTTTTATCCCTCCAAAAATAAAATATCCTATTTTCAGTTTTTTCTTTACTTATTAGAATTTAAGATTTTTTTGAATGACAGCATTCCAAGGTAAACAGTAATAGTCTATTTTCCCACAGAGCAAAAGAAAGCAGAGTATTCTCATTTACACTTTAAAGAATTATACCACTTACAAAAAACAGTGGTTTTGCATAACAGAAAAGTGAATTTCTTCCTTTATCTACAGAACAGAAGAAAAATCAACAGTGGAAAAAGTGATCTGCATTGTTTCACACACACGTTTCTGCTACCAATGTTATATTTTTAGGAGCAAGAAGTTTGTACACAACCTGGTTTCTGCTTGAAACACGAGTAAAGGTCTGAATTTCTGATAGAATTATCCACAAGAGGCAAGGCTGAGCACACATACACATTTAAAATGAGACACTGAATATTCAGTAACATTGACATCTGTGATTATTCTAGATAAAATGGGGTTTGTATCAGTTCTTATTCTTAAGTGTTTGGCATCACCTCCAACATCCTTGCTTATTGTTTCAGAGCTATGTTTTCCAGATGACCTACAACAGCAGCAAGAAAGAGCCTCTTGATTCAGAATTAAGGTCAAACTGCATTAGAAATTCCTTAGATAAATAAATTGTGAAAATGAGCTTTTTGACAACAGCTATTTTCCATAGCATCAACAGCCTAATCTACGTGAGAGCCATAAATCCAACAGGAATGAATTATTCTAGGAAGCAGTAAGGCTGCAGTAGTGCTGTGAATGGCATGCACCCACTAGGTCTACATCAGGCAGCAGTCCCAAGGGACACTCTATTGTTCCCTCTCTCTTAGAATTATCTAAAAGGAGAGAGATTTATGCATTTCCCAGAATTCATTTTTCCTTTGAAAAATAAGGAAAGATAAAGAATCCTGAACAAAAAACGAAAAGCTAAGCTTTTAGATGTGCTCTCCTTTGCTCTTTTCTGTCAAGAGTCTATCTAATTACCTCATCTAAACCTGGACTCTTAGCACATCATGATTTTTCATGTATTAACAAGGCACACTCCAGATGAGGCACAAGGCAAAGCAATTTGCACAAACTGACTGCAAGCCCAGGGGTTTCTTAAACTCCAGCCTAATGCCATAGCCAACAGACCATCCACTAACTTTGCAATAGCATTTTTTAAATATTCATCTTAAATTTCATTTTAGCATAGCTAATGCTGCATACTAGAGAACTCAGAGAGCAGGGATCTTCTGCTGACAACTCAGCTGATGACAGACAGCTCTCCAGAGTCCACTGATAACATGTCTGTGGAAAGCCAGAGCCTCCCCGCTGGGTATGAATGCACAGCATCCATCACCCTGCTGCCAAACAGGGCCTGGCATAGTGAGAGAAATCAGAAAATACATCCTAGCCAAAATGAAATCAATGACAAACACCTGTTCACTGGCAGGCCCCAGATTAAACCTCACACCTTGTAAACCTTTCTTTTAGCAGAAAAAGAAAAAAAGACAGTATTTGTGGTGTGTTTCTTTTAAAATGGTGGTTGTTGTCTTTTTCAAAGACTTCTGGAAGCATCTACTAATTTCAGGTGATGTTACATCCTAAAGTGAGTGAGCTTTTGCCTAGGACTTGAAACAGACTAAAAAGAAAATTTTTTTCCTCTTATTTTTTAATTAGAATTGCCCACACCCCAGCAGGTGGAGGGACACTGCCTGCAGGAGATTTTTTTGTTGGCTAAAAACTTGGTTTATGTAATCAGCATGGCAATTAGTGCACTCTTTGCTATTAAAAGGAACTCATTACTGCTATATTTTGCTGATTGATCCATACTCATGAAGCAATTTAAAAATGTAAAATGCATTTTGTGAAACACTTAAAATAAAATCTTTGATATTAATATTTTGAAAATGTAACTGACAGTTGTCTTTGACTCAACTTCAATCCAACAGTTCAAGCAAATCCATGTGAAACTGGAAAATTAAAATAACTACTTGAAGTCAGATTATTTTCTGCTACTTGTCATCTTTCCTTTGCAAGGGATGGGACCTGTTAGATCAAGTAAATATTTTTCTCAGATTCTGTAACATTTTCACTGATCTTCCTATAAGACAAACAAAGTGACCAACTTTCTAAACAAGTGGTTGTAGTCATTGGATTCCCCCAGATGACTCTACAAGTTACAATGATGCTGCTCTTTTCCCCGAGGACACTTGGGAGTCTCGCCATGTCCATGAAGTCCTATGTCCTATTAGTCACACAGAGAGACAGGCTTCTGAGAAGTAATTTGGGAAAAGAAATCACCTTTACTCAAAATTAATGATTAGTATCTGTTAGAGAATGAGTTACTTCAAACTTTGTACTCTCTGCCAAGTTTGCTCATACTTCAAAAAGAACTGATAAATTATCCAACAATTTCTAATATTGAAATGCAAGGAGGAGGGAGAAGAATGAGGGAGAGATGACAAGAGGGTGGACACATGTCAACTATTGAAAGAATTTCCCTTCTTCAGGTGAATTTCTGCCTCCAATGAAGTCAACACAGAACTCAATAGTGACAGTATTTCAGTCTTGACCTACTGCCTTGAACTCCATCTTCTAGTGCTTCTAATAAGCAGTTTTTTCCTTACTCCCTGACCAGCTCAGGTGCCACTTAATTTCCAAGCTAGCTGTGTCTTGGAGACTGACCCCATTCTATTATAGCATAAAAAAAAATAATAATTGATTCTTCCATCACCATAGTAATCCAGACTGGTATTTATAGGCTTCTCTACAGTGCCAAATCATTTTACAAACTGAAAGGACATCAGCAGTAACTGAAACAGATACTTTTTTGGATAGAGATCATAAGGACCTGTGGCTGACCCAGTTCACCAGCTATTAAAGTAAAAAGCAGGCTTCAGTGAGAGCTCAGCCAGGGCCTAAAATCATGCAGTGTGGTCACAAAGTGCTTGCAATGGGAAGAAAATATAGATTTCAGTTCAGACTCTCTTGAGCATCAAGGAAGGTGACTGTCCTGGAGGGCATTAGGACAATCATATCACCACTCATGTTCTTCTGTGTAAATTTGAAGGGGATTTCACATGGACCAGTCATCTCCACAATTTATTCAGATAATTTTCTTTCTGTGCTCCCACAGACACATTCTCCTGCCAGCACTAAAACTACCCATGTGCTCTTTCACAGCAATTCCTTTAAGATAACAAATTTCAATATTTAAAGGCCTATTTCCCTACTCTGCTCTTTCCCATTTCCATTTTTTGAAGAGGAAAGGATTATGCTATTTCAGCCTTTGCTCTTGTTTCCTCAGTGCATTAAGTATTTTTAGGCTCTCTTTTCCTTCCACAAAAATAGTGCTTATAACATTCATTTTGCTTTAAGAAATTCATTCTTGCTTTCAAGCTATGGAAACAACTCTTACTGATATTGTTTTTATCTTTCTTGGAGATGGATGATTTACTTTTAATTGGTTCTTTGGGTCAGGATGCTGCTTACCAGCATGCCTACATTTACTGTGTTCACTAATTTAAACTTTTTTAAAAAATAATATGTCAAATTACTTCTTTTCTCCTGGAAAGGGAAGTCATGGTAGATAGAGAGATCAATTATTAATCAGCATAAACCAGAAGTAAAAAAAATCTGAGAAGCATCTTAAAGCCTCAAGTGCTCTTGAGTGAAGGAATTTATACCAGATCATACTCTCCCAGCAGAAGCTCTTCCAAGAAATTAAAGCTTGGGGAGACAGAGTCCTCAGAGCTTTATTTTTATTTCAAGTCAAAAACCCCTCTCATTCAATATTCAAAAAAAAAAAAAAAAGGAGGAAATGAAAAAAGGAAAAAAAGAAAAGAAAATGAACAATCTCCTGGGTTACACAAATAGGTACATGAAAATAAAAACCAGAGAGAACTCCCAAATATTCAACTCCAGTTAATCCAAATCCAACTTAAATCCAACAAAAAAAATTATCTACAGACTTCAACAGGTGCAAATAAAGGCACCCTTTGTTATTTCCTCCATTTTAATTTAACAAGTGATGACTAGGAGCTGCAGCTTACTTTGGGAAAGTATTCCAATTATGGCACTATGTTTGATTCTCTAAGGCAAACTCAGGAAAAATATTTCAATGAGGCTCACACCAGTGTTAAAGAACCAAACAGCATCATCCTGTGCACATTTAAAAGCTTCTCTGCCTACAGTGTCCCCAGAGTGAAATTCAGAAAATATAAAACATCATTATAGAATTCCAACTCCTTCCCATAATCAACATACTTGCACACACTTGTTGTGCCTAGCAAAACACAGGCTGAAGTAGTAAGCCTAGACAAACTACAAGACTTTTTTTCCTCTGAAGTAAAATTTTAAATTTAGATAAGGAATAAATTATTGCTAGTCCTGCTACACCATGCTCATGGGGTTCTCCTCACTCTATTCTCAATCCTAAAGAAAGATACACTATTTTTTTAAGATTTTATATGAGTGGCATGAAGTGCCCCACATAAAGTAATGACAGGAAAAGATCTAAGTTTGGGATTAGTGGATCTGACAGCTTTAACTCTACACTGCTTCCACTCTGGACTGTAAGATGCCTGCCAACACTTTCTCTGGTCCTTTTGCACCTCTTTATACTGTTCTGAAAGTGAAGATCATTAAATTTAGAAGAGCATTTGCATGTTGAGAGACATGGGATGTACCTTCTACTTGTGTGGGTGTGCATGGTGGCTTTGTATAGTAAAACAAGTGTTTTCTCTATCTACTGAACAGCTCCTATGTCCTAGTATTCTACCAACCTATTTAAGAGTTACACTTAGATCTCCCACTTCATATGTAGATAATTTTCCTTCTCCTGTCACTTCCTACAATAAATCTATAATTTGTGGCTGAAACATTTGCTATGAACCCCTAAATAACCTTGTGTAACCTTGTCCTTTGTGTAACTAAATTTCATCCTAACTTCTGAAGTTTTCTAATTCTTTTAATATTATATTCTGATTTTTCCCTGAATAGAGAATGCTTTGCCTCAGCAGATTTCATTAGTATACGTCTATTTCTTGCACCTAGGGTCACTAAAATATGAAAATATGAAATATAACCAAGCTGAAAATTTGGAGGAACTCCACTGGGAACCATTAAGAACAGCCTCAGTACATGATTATTCTCCTAACTATGCATAAAAAGACAGGAAAAGGTTCTTATTTATCATTTCTATACAGAAGGACAAAAATAAAGGCATCACATGAAAAAAAACAAGCAGAAAATTAAAAAAATTTGCATGATAGGCAGGTTTCCACGAGCTGCTCTTGAAGCAAGTGCTTAGTAATAGTCATAAGAACATTTAGATGATTAAGACAAGAGTGTGCAATCAGCTCAATTCAGGTTCACTTTATATATGTATTGTTCCTGATTCCCTGAGGCACACACAGATCAATAACACAGTTTGAGGCCAGGGACAGCATTTTTTTTTCCCAGCACAGTATTTTTAAACTAGATGCTCCCTACAGTAAGGCAGATCTGCATCAATCCTAGCTGAAACCAAGGGAGGTAGATGTGTTGCAAAACAGTTACAATTTATTTCAGAATCAAACCCTGAAACTCAAGTTAATCATTCAGATGAGGAAAGGCTACAGGCAAAGTCTCTGCAAACCTACTACGAGGGGGAGGAAAGGGAAGAAGTTATCACTTGGGCACTTTCACTGCATTAGCTCTTAATGGCAGGGCTCTTTATTGCCAACAGCTCTAAGTATTACAAAAAGCTCTTCTTTTGCCATTATCTGCTTCATGGTGATTTTAAGGTAGTTAGAAACCAAGGTCCAGCAACCTTACATCAGGGAAAAGCTTACAGGAGAGTCTAGTGATGATCATGATCTGTATTACATACCCTGTCATTCTTTTTGTGTCACTCTTCTGACACTTCAAATAAGACAGGCTTCATAGCAGTGCATAGAAATACACACACATGTAGGAGCAGGTGAGATTCTTTGGCCCTGCAGCAAGCAGCATGCTCAGCTCTGGTGTTGCTACTCCCTTTCCCTACTCCTGCTTTTCTTAGTCCTAGGAAGATATTTATTATGACTATCCAATAATTTAAGGCTCTCTGAAATGCTAGAAATGCTCAATTTTTGTAACATTTATACTTAACTGTGCAACTAGAAGAGATCTGTTCTCAAATGACAGTGTTGCTCCAGCATGTAGAGCTGAAGTTGGAAGCAACACCTCGAACAGCAGAAATCAGTGCAGCACCACCTAGAGGAATGAGTAATTTAGGGGACAGTTACTCCCTTACTCCATGCAGACATCACAAACAACAGTCAGTAGCAGAGGCCAGATGTCATAGAATCATAGAATCATAGAATAGTTTGGGTTGGAAGGGACCTTAAAGATCATCGAGTTCCAACCCTCCTGCCATAGGCAGGGACACCTCCCACTAGACCAGGCTGCCCAGTGCCCTGTCCAGCCTAGTCTTGAACACCTCCAGATAGGGGTGAACACCTCCAGAGAGGTCAATCAAACACATGCCCTTCAAGAGGCAGAACTGTCAAGGATTTTTCTGGAAACATGAAAATGCAAGAGAAAGGGAGAAATTACTAACCCTCACACCACTGTCTGCACTCCTGGTCCTTGATGAGGCTCCCAGCATTTAGCTCTCAGCTGCTGCCTGGCCAAGCAGCCTTTGATGTTGCCACAGGCAATTATAATCTAGCCTTTGGCTTCTGCTTGGTTGGAACCTTTTGTTGCCATTTCTGACTTGGCTGATCACATTTTATCAGTTTCACATATAAGGGACTCTTTTTGTCCATCTGGACAATTATGTAAACCTTTAACGTAAAGTTAGGTTTGGGGTTTGTTGGTTTTTTTTCATTTTTATTTAATTCACTTCAATGGTTTTCTTTCCTTTCCTCTCTACAATAGAAGCAGAAAATCCCATTCTTCCTGCCCAGTGAAATGCCTCATCCACTTTGACTTTTCTATTCTTTATTTGGGCCGGGAGGAGAAATACCCTTTCTTAGCATTTATCTCATTTTACACTCAAAATGCTGAGTGTGTGTCTGCCAGAGCCAGATATTCCATGCCCTTCTGCTCAAGGCAATATATCTTGGCCTTATCAAGCAGGTATATGTGAGATTTAGAGTAAGATGGCTGCTAAAGCCCTGAACTCCTGCCTGTTGCTCTTGCATTAATGGAAAGAATAGTAAAAAGCCACTGTCAGATTTCTCATGATATTTTCACTTATTTCTTCCTTGACTGTGAAAAAGCTGAATTTAGATTAGATTGTACCATTGAGGTGTCACAGTTTCAACTAATTTGGTGAGTGGGAGAGGAATATTTGCCTGAACATTAGTAAAATTTTTATCTCATTTTTCCTGTTCATTTTTGATCCTCACTTTTCATAGACATTGTTTTTGATCACACCTTTTCCAAGCATTAGGGACACTTCAAAGAACAATGATGGCTAAATATCAAAAAGTCTCTGTAATTTTAACCTCAAACAAACTGTATTGCAGGCACAAATCTACCTTCAGATTTATTTGGCAGCTTGCCTAGTCCTGCTCCATAAGCCAGAAATCATGTAATGAACATTATTTTGCAGAGGTACAAACTGCAGACATTTGGAGCCACTCTAAGGGTGCTCTTATCTGAACAGTCAACAAACTGAAGGGTCTCATTAAACACCTGCAGACCCCAACACAAACCACTGCATTAAAGATACATTCCCTGATCTGGAAAGTTCACACAAGGAAATTCCACCAAAGCTATGAAAAGAAAGATTATCATTAAACAAAAAAGCATGAAGTATTCTTGCTAGAAATAGCTTATAAAGGGAATGCTATACAGTGCTATGAAAGCAGGAAACTCAAACTCTTCCATTTTGACTTCCAGAAACTTCTCCCTGCTCCCAATTTGCACACCAGTGCTCAGCAGTGGCACCACAGAGGCAGCAGAGCTGTGGGGGCTGCAATGGTTGTAAAGTATTTCCCAAGGATCTGTAGCCACTTTAAGCAAGCAGCTTTCCTTCCCTCCTTACTAAACACACAGAGGTCAAAATCCGAATGTTACAGTTACTTTGGGTGGATGAGAACTTTTAAGATCACTTAGTCCAAACTCCCTGGCACAAGCAGAGCCAGCAAGAGCAGCCTGGACAGCATCCAGTTGGGTTTTGAGTATCCCTGCAGATGGAGACTCCACAACCTCTTTGAGCAACCTGCTCCTGCACACCACTGGTCTGTGTCACATCATCTGTGCTCTCAGGAGGTCACACAATATGACCAGAGACTGGGGAGGGAATCACCTGGGCCCCATGGCACTTCTCAGTCATCCTCCATGGCACAGCATGAAAAACCTCATCTTCCAGCACAATGAAGCAGGGCATATCTGCTTTACTAGCTCCACAAGTGCAGCGCTGTTTTTTTTCTCTTTTACTTTCTGAATAATGTTATTCAGGGAGAAACAAAATTACCAACAACACAAAAGCAAAAAGCAAACGCAAACCCTGAAGTCTCAAGTTTAGTACTGCTGACTTTTCAGAGCATAAAAATAATGCAAGATGGCAAAGAACTCAAAGAAAGAACCTTCCAGTAGGATCATATTGCCTGGGGTGACCGATGTTTCAGCAAAAAGCCAGCCAAGTTCTGCAGTTAATATCTGAAGAAAACATAAACAGGAGAATAAAATGCTATGTATAGAAAAGCACTGAAGCACCACTGCACATGCCCAAAAGCATTATAACAATATGCTGCAATTATTTCATACCACTGCAGCCCTGACATCTTACAGTGTTTGTGTTAATGCAAATCAACTTTTAACTCACTCAAAAATTACAGGAACATTAAGCAGTATAAATTTTCATGAGGCTAACGCTTTGTGAATGCACAAAAGCAATCACAGAGGTCTGTTTAGATGGTTTACGTGATACTATATTGGCATTTAGCTTCAAGATTTGTCTGAAAACACTTGCTTGGTATTGATACTCAGGAACATAAACCTAACAGCAGAATGCAGAGAAACACCTACAGAGAGAAGAATATGCTTAGTCATTTTTAAATTAAAATTACTCTTTTTTAGACTCTGGTAACAGAATATGGTGCCTCTTTTGCTGAAACATTTTCATGTTAATCATCTCCAATCACAATGTAATTAGAAATCAGTCTTGCATCTTTAAAATTTACAATAATAAAATACCAAGGCTAACTCATTTTGTCAAAAGTCTCTAAGAGCAGCAAGCTCATCTTGCCAAATGTCTCTTGGAACAGCATCCAGACAGAAAAATATATTGTCTGGGATGAGTTCATGTCTCCCCCATCCCAAACAGCTGAGCTGGGTGAGCAAATTCAAAACTTACATCACTGTTAAAACACAGAATCCTTAAAAAAACCCTACAACAACAACAAAAACCCAGCAACAGGTAGCAAGCCCTTCTACAAGTAGCTCAGATCCACAGCCTCATGGTGGAACACCAAATACCTATAGTGCACTAACATCTGACAGCCTTAGTAGAGCCACCTCTTGCCCTGTTAGAAGTTGTTTGGTTCTGATGAGATCTTAACTGTGACTGTGATACTTCTGGAATTTTTCAGAGAGTTGAAAGTAAGATGACATTTCTGGAGATCTTTTCCTTTTATATGAAATATTTGTAAAACTTGTGTTGTTAAAATGGCAGCCATTTGGGTCTTCCTAGTTTTCACTCCTCCTGCTTCAAAATTATTTCCACCCATACACTGAGTCATAGCCCCAGCAGCTTCTATAAATTACCCTTCCTCTAGAATATTATTATGGTGTCCTACATCAGTACTAACCACAGTTACCAATAGTACAGCACATCAGATTGGCTTAGATATCACAGACTTGCTGGGAAAGAAATAAATTATGGATCAATGCTACTGGAAATAGATAGGTTAATAAAAATGAAAACAATAAGAAATAAAAATGAGTAAAAATCACTGTGGAGCAAAAAGCTCCACAATTGATAGAATAGGATTCCAGAAGCAACAGCTTTCTTACAAGTTATGTTTCTCAGTAATCTTTGTGCACCACCCAATAACAGGGAAGTGAGGGAAGAGAGCAGTAAGTTCGCCAAGGGGTTTTGGGATCCCCTTGCTTAATTGAAATTAATCCGTATCTTGCAGTAAAGGCACAGGACCAAGGTGTCTCCACAGCATTTTAATGACTTAAATTGGTTCCAAGCATCACCAGAGGTACTCTAGGGTAGAATTTGATACACTTACTGTCTTTTCAAAACATTACATGAGAATATCACAAGGCACAAGGTACAGGAGAGTGGCTTGAATGCAGCCCTAAAGAGAAGGATTTAGGGGTGTCAATGGATGAGAAACTCAACATGAACAGGCAGTATGTGCTTGCAGCCCAGAAGACCAACCCAATTGTGGGCTGCTTCAAGGCAAGTGTGGCCAGCAGGTCAAGGGTGGTGATTTTGCCCTTCTGCTCAGCTCTGGTGAGAGCCCAGCTGGAGTTACTGGAGCCCTCAATATAAGAAGGACACTGAGCTACTAGAGCGGGTCCAGAGGAGGGCCACAAAAACAACCAGAGGGCTGGAGCACCCCACTTATGAGAACAGGCTGAAGGAGTTGGGATTGTTCAGCCTGGAGAAGGCTCAGGGGGAACCCTATAGTAGCTTCTCAATATCTGAAGGGGGACTACGAAAAGGCTGGGGGAGGACTTTTTAATAGGGTAGAAGATGGAAGGACTAGGAGTAATGGATGTGAATTGGAAGAGGGTAGATTTAGGCTGGATTGAAGAAATTCTTTACTGTGAGGGTGGTGAGACACTGGAACAGGTTGCCCAGAGAGGTTATGGATGACCCCTCTCTGGAGGTGTTTAAGGCCAGGCTGGACATGGCACTGAGCAACATTGTCTGGTGTGAGATGTCCCTGCCCATGGCAGGGGGGTTGGAACTAGATGACCTTTAAGGTCTCTTCCAACCCAAACCATTCTATGAAACTGTAGTAAATAAGAGGGAAGGTATGTTTATAACAGTGCTTAGCCACATTGTGTGAAATAATGAAGAGGAAAATCATAAGCCAGACATCGCGCCGGCCCTGCAGTGAACGGCACTAAGGGGATGGCTTCAAACCTCCCGGCGGCAGGACCAGCCCCATCGAACTGAGGGGTCCGGGGGAACAAGGATTTGGACCCAGGAGCTCCCAGCGGGAGCGTGAGATGCAGCTCCATACCGGGACGCTTCGAATGGGGACATTTTCTAACAATTGCTTTCTTGAGATTAAAAACTGCTGAGAAGATGACTTGTTAAAATCAGGGTGAGGAAACAGCCTTAATTCTGGCGGTTCGTGAGCGGGACAGACAGCAATGCCTGGCTCAGGAGCTGACAGCGAGGTCCCTCACCTTCCACACACTCCACCGGCTCCCACCGCGCATCACGGCACCGGGGCGTTCCCGAAATCTCCCCACCCCGCCAGTGCGGCCACTAATCAGTAATTAACGTGGAACCAGGACTGGAGGTCTCAGCCCCAGGTGCGCGGTAGCACCGCTTCCCCCAGGCAACCGCAGCCACACCCCGCCCCGTGACGTGCGGCACCACCGCACAACGGCGCGGCCGTGACGCCATCAGCGCGCGACAGCACGCCGGCGTGACGTTAAAGCGCCTGCGCCGCCTCCCACCACCGGGAAGGTCGCAACGGTGACCGGCTTGTAGCCGTCGCTGCCGCCATGTTGTCCGTGGCCGCTCGCTCCGGGCCTTTCGCCCCCTACTTATCGGCCGCGGCACACGCCGTGCCCGGCCCCCTGAAGCCGCTAGCGCCGGCGGCGGCGCGGCGGGCCGAGAAGGTGCCGCTGGACGTGAAGCGGCCTCTGCTGTGCCGGGAGTCGCTGAGCGGACGGTCAGCCCGGGGGGGCCTCGTCGCCAGCGTCAGCCTTAACGGTGCGGGACGGGGTCGGGGCAGGGCCAGGGGGAGCTGCTCGGGTGGGGGCGGGCGACGGCCTCGGCCTCTCGTCTCTTTGCGGGCGGGATCCGGGCCCAGGGCGGGCCGGGGCGGTGGGGGCAGGGGCAGCGCAGGCCGGACTTACTGAGGGGGTCGAGCTGCTGCTGCTGGTTTTATTCTAACTAATTAACGCTGATGTGTCCTCATTGCGGTAAGACGCGTTAATAACTAGAGTAAGGGCCTGTGAGAGCCTGCTTCGATGTGAAGGGTGGGCTGCGTGTTGGGCTGTTGGGAACACGCAGGAAAACTGTTCATCAGGTGTTTGCCTGAGGTGTGAAAGCAGAGGTCAGGGGGGTGAAGTGTTTCAAAGCTCTTAACAGTGAGCTGACCCTCTGAGAACCCACCCTGATTCCCCTCTTGGAATTTCCCTGTTTCCCCCAGTTCATGCCCTGTTCAGGAAAGCAGGAGCCAGGTCAAGTTCACCCCAGAGCCCAACATCCAGCCAAAGGGCAGTGGTTGCCCTGACATTTGCATTCCATGGAGAACCACTGCCCTTTCCAGGTGAAGTTGGGCATACAGTCATTTGACTTCTGACTGCTACATCAGATAATCATATAAGTCTTGGAGGTGGCTGTACCTGGTGGAAGATGCTCCATAGTGATCAGAACTATGTACTTCACCTGGCCTTTACCTATGAAGGATGTGTTCAGCTGAAAGTTTGCAAGTCTCTAATGTAGCAGTCATTTAGTCATACTCTTCATATCCAGCATGCTTCTCACTGAATATAAGGTATTTTTTTAGTTGCTCATTATTATATTGCTCATTACATTTAAAATATTGGTACCCAAAAAAGGTAGTTTAGAATTCTTAGAATTCTGAATTGCATTTCAAATTCTCTGCGGTCAAAAATCCTACAGCAAATACCTTTTCTACAGTAAGTTACAGATAAATGTAAATATTTTTCTCACTATATTGCATATAAATCCCTGAGTTGCTGTAAATAGTTTGACAGAGTGGTTTTTCTAGATCTCCATTGTGGAGAAGAAGTCTAAATAGTCTCCTCAAAGGAGAGTTTGCACTTTGGCAAGCAGTATGTTCTTTGGCTTGGTCTGTTACTTATAGATTTTCATTAAAGGAAGCAGCTTGCTTTCGCTGGAGAAAGTAATGGAAGGCCTCCTAGTGAGATGTCACACCTTGTTAGGTTTGCACACATAAGAATCCAAATTGAAAAGCTTGGAATTGGGTAGTTATTAGCTTTACCCCTAAATCCTCCTTCAGAGAGAGCCTGGTAAACAGGAAACTGCAAGTTTGAAAATTTACTGGGGCTGTTAGCTTTGGCAACGACTCAGTATAAAAGGGGATGCCTAATAGTTGCATTTTTAGTCTTAAAAATCATTAGCCACACACTTAAAAATATTAAAAAGCACAGAAGTTAATTAAATAGGAGGAAAGCAGAAAAGTGTTAAATCACAGATGTGTGAACTTTACTAAATCAAACTTCTTCCTAGCAGTTTTTTTCCGGGAAGCACTTGAATGGAGAACAGGTTTCTTTTCCTAACTAGACATGGTGTCCTCTGGGAGGTTTTCCTTGAAACCTTCTTAAGTAACAGTTCACTCTAAACTCACAAGGTTTTTTTGTACTTATGTCAGGCTTTAGGTAACTTTCAAATAATGCTAAAATGCTTTCACAAATCACCTGTTTGTGTACCCAAAATACCTTCTGGAAATCACCTACCTACAACTTAAAAATTTAAATGTATAATCAACAGAATCCTACACAGATGTAGAAACAGTTACTCCTCATTATTCCAGGAATGCAATTAAAAAATAGAATTTCAAATACAAATGGGAAAAAAGAAAGAATGTAATGTTAGATTTCTTACCTGCAAGTGTTGTCATTACACATTCTCTTTCTTGCAGCACCTGCCAGTGTTCGTTGTGTCCATAATGATGTCACAGTACCCGACTTCTCTGCCTACCGACGTCAAGATGTGCTGGATGCCACCACGTCTTCTCAAAGCAGCAGTGAAGCTAGAAAAGGGTTTTCCTACCTGATGACTGCAACAGCATGTGTAGCAGCTGCCTACACTGCTAAGAATGCTGTCACCCAGGTGATTTCCAGCCTGAGTGCCTCTGCTGATGTGCTGGCCTTGTCCAAGATTGAGATCAAGTTATCTGACATTCCAGAAGGCAAGAACATGGCTTTCAAGTGGAGAGGGAAGCCCCTTTTTGTTCGTCACAGAACCCAGGCAGAGATTGCTCAGGAAGCTGAAGTTGATGTGTCTAAGCTGAGGGATCCACAGCACGACTTAGACAGAGTACAGAAACCAGAGTGGGTCATACTCGTAGGTGTCTGCACTCACCTTGGCTGCGTGCCCATTGCTAACTCGGGAGATTTTGGCGGTTATTACTGCCCTTGCCATGGGTCCCATTACGATGCCTCTGGCAGAATTAGGAAAGGTCCTGCTCCCTTGAACCTCGAGGTTCCAACTTATCAGTTCCTTAGCGATGATGTAGTGGTTGTGGGCTGATACCAAAGTGCTTGCTCATTTTCATGTTCCTGTGAATGTACATTCAAAGAAAGTTAACGGCTTCTGCAATACTGTAAAACCAGAAGATCCTGAAAACATGTTTAGCTGTCTAGATTCTCAACCAGAAGTTATGTTCGAATACTTCCTTGTGTTCAATTTTAATAAAAATTGGGAGTGAGCACCTGTTCCTTACAGTAATGTGTCTTCATTTGTGTACTGAGTGGTAGCATGTCTAGTCAGAGGTACTGCAGCAGACACAGGATATGTTTATGGAGCCCTTGTGAAGGATGCTTAATCAAGGTAGACAATGAACTACAAAGCCTTTGTTTACTTAATACCACATTATTTAACCTTCTTAGTTGTATTATGGCAGAGAAAAATGATCTAAAAAGAATCTTGCTATTGACTTCTAACTGCACAAAGTAAATTTCATCATCTTAAATGTAATCCTTTTCGTTACAGTATATTTTTTGTTACTTTTTCCTCACTTTCTTTGAAAATAAAAGGAAAACCAACCTACAAAGGAAACTTACATGGTTGATACATAGGTTTATAGTAATTTGTGTAGAATTGTAACAATATAACAACAAAAAATGTCATGTTAGAATTACAAAATTACTTTTTTACTTGCAAGTAATGCTTGATTTATTTGTATCTAAGCAAAAGAAAAGATGCTTGGGACACTGGAAGACATTTGGAAAATAAATGAGAAGGGTAGAAAAAGAGAAGTCCAACTCCTATAGAGGGATAGATGATAAAATTTGAGAACCAATCTCTAACATTACACATAGAAAAAGGTTGTGTTGACATCAGAGATACTTGGAGATTCAGCAATGTGTGTAAAAACAGTTTCCTGTTGCCTACAGGCTGAACTCAATAAAGCTGAAACTTTGAAACCTCTCTTACCTTGATGCTGACTCCAAGGGCACAGAGAAATGCAGCCTGAAACAGACTTTTCAACCAGTGCTGGTCCTGCCGAGACACAAAACAAAGGGAGCCATTAATACCTGCAGTACTAGAAGGGAAATTTTTGCTGTTTTCAGAGCAAGAAAAAAAATCCCAAGCGGCCACCAAACTCTCTCATCCTTCCTTTTTGCTTCCTCTTCCTTACTGAGTCTATTCTATAAGTGCTTCTGTCTCACACTGAATTCATATGCTCATTCAGAATATACAAATCCTTATAATTCCCCAGGACTGAAGTGTTCAGCTTCACATTTATCTCATGGAAAGCTGTGAAGTCAGCTGGGTTAAGGCTGAAGATTTAAATGGGGTTATTCAGAGTATTCAGTTCAGACCAGTGGGTGAAAAATAGGATCTTAAATGACACTACTCCTCAGAACTGTCTGGGATCAGAAACTTCAGGAGACCCAAACTCACAGAGTTTGCCAGTAGTGACCTCATAGTTACCTTGTGAGCTAAGATGTCCTTGGAAGGAGCCCTCAGTACTGACACCAATTAGACATCACCACCATACCAACTGGTAGTGTCACCTTTCTCATGGCCATTGAGACCTGTGGGCCTTGCAGTGCAGATATTCACATTCATCAAAACATATCATTTTAATAATTTCTGATGATTCACTCTATTCATTAAAAGCAACTGCTTGTTGAGCTTTACTACATCTGTGTATTGCCACATCAACTCCCTCCACTAATGGCCCTACCAGGCTCTTTCCTAACCTCAGGTCCTTGTCCTTCAAAACTGTCTGACTGTGAAAACAAAAATAAAAAACTTAGAGATTTCCCAAAGCCAATGGGGCACCTTTCCCTTTCCAAAAATATATGAAGCCCTGACCCCTCTCTTCACAACTGGGCTTTGCTCCTGATTTTAATAAGACAACTCTGCTAGGCATGGGTTTGCTTTTTGAACACAGCAGGTTGTCACACCTTTCCCTGTGCCTCTCGCTGTCACAGCCACAGCACCAGCTGGCTTCGCCCAGCCAGGCCAGCCTTGTTCTCTGCTGCTGCCTTGGCAGGGTGGCAGGAGCTCAAAGAGTTCATGTTTATTTACTAAAGAAAGCTCTTCAGATAAGGGGAATAAAGATACTAAAATCAAAGCATTTTTTTTAATGCTTGACAACCCCAAAATTGCCTTTCCTGTATCTTCAGAAGAAGAACAATATTTTTAATGATTACTGCAGCAAAGGACTAATGAGTGCAGAGACTAAAGGGAAAATCATAATATGGAGACATTTTCATGGCTAATGACAGAGGTTTTAACCCTTCTGATTTGTCAGTGCTTAAGGCAGTTTCCCACAGCCTCTGTACAGTCACTAATGTTTGTTCCTGCAAACCAAGTGAGGCAGTGTCCTCAGAGATGCTGCAGCAGCCAAGGCATCAAGGGCACTCTTGCCACTGATCACCAACAGATCTATATGAAGAAGATACTCTGTGAAGGGGGGTTTGAAGCAGTTCAGGTGTATCTGTCAGTTCCCCAGTTAAAGCAGAGTTCAGTCTCAGGGAAAAACATTTTTCATCAGCAGAACTGACAAGTGACAGAACAGGAATGATCCTTCTCCAACTTTAAAAAAAGGATAATGTAAATATTTTATAGATAGAGTTACAAAAGGCTGAATGCCCTCCATGGATAAGATTTTTCTCAGCTACCTACAATGATACTTATTTTACATTCTTCATTATTCAAATGATCCACATTCTAGGACAATTTTTGGTTGTTTATCATGTTGGGAAGCTCTGGCTGTGATCTATATCAGCTGTGCCAGACTTCCTGCTTTCAAGTAATTACTTTTCCTTATATTTCACTAATAGTTTTCAAGAGGTGGCTAAGTGAAAAATACCTTTCATGTTAATAGTGCAGGTGATCCTGTCTTTAAAGGACAGTGGCACTTCATGCCCATTAAAGCCTTGCAGTTTTTGCTGATCAGGACACGTTTTGCAATCACCATAAATTTTCTCTCATCAGAACCTTTTAAAAATAATGCTGTTTCCACAAGATTAGATCAAAAGTATCCATTAATCTTAGGCCTTGCTTTGATATACCCAGAAGTCACAGATGAACCTGTAGTTACATATTAGGCAGGGTTTATGCCCAGAGCCCATCAGCCTAGAAGTAACTGCCTGAATTAATCCAATGTTTTTCTACAAAGGAAGAAGAGATCTCTTCAAAGAGTCCTGGAGTATCCTACAGGTACAATGGGAGCCTAAACCTGCCTCATTATATGCAACAAACTGAATAGTGCTGTGGTGCTTCAATCTTAAGTGGCAAAATAATGCACCATGAACAGTAATGAGCAAGGTTTCCTGGTGGCCAAAAGCCCCACTGCACACAGCACAGTCAGAGTCACTGCCTGGGTACCTTTGGTGGAGAAGATTTAGCATCCTGTGAAAAAAAAAATCTCTTAAAACTGCTACTGCATTTCTTCCCATGATACTTCATGGTATTTAAGCCATTTCCCTTCCATTTACTTTTCACAAAGCTCAGAGACAGCAAAAATTGCCTCGTTCTGTGGTTTTCAGCTGTCTCTCATTCATCAGTAGTCTATCATCAGTAATCTTCTCCCAGGTGAGATATAATCTATGAACATTTTAGGCAGCTTATTGTGTGCTGGTTTTCCACTATCTTCACAGGAATGTTTTTTTAGATGATTTGTATGTTTTGGGACAATACAGAACTGTTTTCTCCATTTTTTCCCTGTAATTAATTTTATCAGAATCAGTTTCTTTTTGAGAAGAAAAAAGTACAACCACTGCAC
Source organism: Turnix velox (assembly GCA_013400935.1). NCBI lineage: Eukaryota > Metazoa > Chordata > Aves > Charadriiformes > Turnicidae > Turnix > Turnix velox. The sequence goes on along the minus strand of VZTY01001027.1, from coordinate 174,641 downwards.
ACATGGCCTCTACCTCACATTCTTTAGACTTAGCTGCAAATGCTCTTCTCGTTTCCTGTGCAGCTTTTGGAATCATCTACATTTATCTTCTGACATTTCTATGTAGAGATAATAACAACTAAATATTACTGGAATCCTCGACCAGAATTATCTTTAGCAACTCATTTAAGTAATGTTTATAAAACCACTTTCATCTAATGATCTTGGAGACTGCTATTACTGTTATCTTCTAAGCCTCATGCCAGTTGCACTGCAGTGTGTATTCCTGAATGACACACTGCTTTGAAGTCTTCAAACTACACAAGAAAAGCATGGCTTAGGGATGTTTTTGACAACTAATTTGATAAAACTCTTCCAGCTCACTCTGTGAGAACATAAGTCTTCGTGTTTTCATTATTCTTGGTTCATTTTTTTATTTAGGCCAAAATTAGCTTGTCACTCACTCATCTCCAGCCTCTGACCACAGCAATGTCCTTCCTTCAGAAACTTCTGTATTTGCACCGTTATTTAGGTTTCATGTGTGCACTAATCTTTGACATATTCAACTCATTCTGCCTAATAGTTATACATAATGTTTTTCAGACATGTTGGTTTAAAGTCACATTTTCTTTCAGCTGTGAAAGGTAATTTAGATATGACTATATCTGCTATTTAGACACGACTCTGGGAAGTGCAGAGAGGCTTCTTGTCCTTTCCCCCACAACCACTTTAACCTCATAATGACACTGTTTGATAAGGAATGGCAATATTTGGAATACAATTACCTGCAGAGAAGAATGGAGAACTTAGAAAAAACTGCTTGAAGTGATTAGCCAACCCCTATCCAGCTCAGTACACACTTAGTCATTCATACTCTTGGCAGGTTCTTCACAGACTTGCACCAACCTCCCACTGGGCCAATACATTTGATCAGTGATTGACCTGAATTTAAATTCCTTTCAACTCATGTTTTATGCAGCACAAATCATGGGAGAATAGTAGAGCAGAGTAATTGACAGGAATCTTAAGGACATATGCTAGAGGGTAGGGTACATCTTCTGCCAGTGTAGTATTTAATGCCATCCCCTTTCTCAGCCTGTAAATTGTAATTGGATGAACCTCCCCATACAGAGATGGAGAACAAGTGGGTGGGAAGATGCTCAGGAAGCATTTCACAGCTCTACAGCTTGCAAAAGAATCTAACACTGATCTTTTACAGATATCCACACAGGAGCAGAGGAAAACTTTCTGATTTCAGGATGAAGCACATCTGCTGTAACAGACACTGTTTAGCTACTAGTTAAATCTTTCTCACACACCATTTCGATCATCTCCAAAATCATCAACGAATAAAAGGACAAAGAAGGTATCAAAAGCATTCAGAGAAATCATCAAATCACAATTGTAAAGCAAAAGGAAGAAAACATGGATTACACAATGTCATTGCCTCAAAATGTGAGGAAGGATGAAAAGTGGAATAGAAAATTCATAGAGAAAGGTCCATCTGTGTCTTTTGAATACAGTGCTCCAGGCTCAGTCTCTTGGTTCCAGCGAAGGCACATGGCTCTTGGAAACTGGGACTGCAAACGCAGAGGAGGGACAACCTTGTTTATTTCTTGTGTCCTTGCCAAAAGTATTTGCTAATGGCTGATGCTTTAAGACAGGGTGAGCCAGCTGTGACCCCAAATGGCATTTCTTCAACTCTGAGAAGAGCAAGGAGCCCAGTGGCACTGGTGATTATCTTTCTTAGTGGCAATAAGCTGCCCTTCTTTTTATGATACCTGGGATGAAGCAACAGACTTCTACAGGTTTATTTAGAACTCTTTGAATAAAGTACCCTGTATATAGCAGGTGACAGTTACTGGTAATGTTATTGTTATTATTATTACTGTAGAGAAGGTTTCAGCATAAAAATGTTTATAGAGCCAACGTTTATGCAGACTGATTTCACATTGCACCTCCTACACTAAAGTACTCCTCTCTGAAAAGAAGAACACAATAATTCTGAGACACACTGAATACACAGGGTTGAATAGCAACTGTAATGGCTCCCTTAGAGCTAAGCCAATTCCAGAGCAAATATATAGCTCACATTTCATCTCCCAAATGAGACAGGAAAAGGCCAGTAAGAACATTCCTCATAAGTGAAAGGGTTTAAAACTTGAATACAGACTTTTTAAACTTGCATATATTTTAAAATATTGCTACTTGGCGGCTCTGTAATGAAAGCTATGGTCAATAAATATCTCTGAGTAGAGAAGGGTGATCTTTGATATACCCAACAGCTAGAAGAATATCAACACAGGATACTATTTGGCTTTAGATCAATTTATTTTTACTGTGCTCTTCAGCTGAAGCTCCAATCCCTGCTACTTCAAGTATCACAGGTAGATCTGATACATCACAAACTTCTCTGATTTTCTCCCATTTTTAACTCCAGTAATGAGATGGGCTTGCATCCCATCGTGGTTTACTTAAATGTCTTCAAAGCACTCATTCTTAAGCAGAGACCATCACAACTATAGCCAACATGTAGCCTTAATCAAATTAGCTAGAAAATATGCACTCATTTGCTTAATAACATTTGTTGCTAGTGTTACATACTGATGCACCATTTCATTACAGAATTAGCTAGGTTAGCTCAATGTGTGACAGAAGTTGCTTATGAAAATGATTGAAAAACTTTAGACCAATCCTTCAGGACAGCACCAACCTCCAGATTAAATGGGAACAAACTGCACCTGGTAATATAAATGTCTAAGAACTGCTCCAGAGTTTTGAAAAAAAAAAATTTTAAGCCATTCCTTATTTAATCATGCCTTACAGTTATTATCTACTTATTTGAATCTTATGAATGGAGTTATTTTTCAAGCATTTATTAAAAAAATAGGTAAACTATCTCATTCCTGTAAATAATATAATAATACTACTTTCTTCACACAAAATAATTCTTCCTGAACAGTAACACTGCATTATAAAATGATTCTAAAAAATAAAATGCTCTAATTATAATTCCAAAGCTTACATTATTTTTAAACTTGTGTTGGCTTTTAGATAGATTATAATAAAAGCAAATCACTGTATGTTTTAATAAGATAGTTGTCAAATAAAGCTGTAATACACAACTGATGATTAACCACAATGTACAGTTCCCCATAAAAGCTAATTGACAATTGATTTTCTTAAGTACTGAAAGAATTCATCACGATTAACTCTGTTACAATGAAATCCAAAGAAATTAGAAAAGATTTAGCTTTAATTGAGCATTTCTGCAAATATTAGACCCACTGAAGAGAACAACTAAGCAGGTTAGAAACACAGCATCCCCGTCCCTAGTTCAGAGACAGAATACAAATAATTAGGGTGTAACCAAGGAGCATTTTCACTGCTTTTCTGTGGCTGCATCACTGTTTATACACACAGTAGAAGCACTTAGAGTACAATGAATGCTCTTGGCTCTCTAACTCTGCCAACAGCCCCAGCTCTGGGATCATCATTTTGCTCTCCATGAAAGTTTTTTGGGGAAAAAAAGTAGCATGTAGCACTAGTAGAACAAGAAGATGAAAGCAGCAGGAGCTATGCAGTTCACTCTTAAAGGCAGCTGCCTCAGCTGCCCTCTGAGCACAGGGGGTGGTTTCATACTGGAGGGGAGCTGACAAGGTGACAACGCAGCTCCTTGCTGCTCCACATCAGCCCTGTGCAGGAAGCCCACAGCCTCAGGGGCTCAGAAAGAATCTGTGAAGCTTGCTGGAAACAACTGTCAGTAGAAAGGAAGAAGCAAGGTAATATGCAATGGAAGCTAATGAGAGAGACAAGACCCCCACTGCCCTGGAAATTGGTAACTGGAGAGATAAATGTTTCAATATCATATTACATACAGAACAAGAAAGTCAGTGAAGATTATTATTATGTATCAGCTTGTCTAAGGAACTTTTAGAGGTTATTAAAGAAAAAAAATACCCTGTTCTGGAGAATTTTTGGTGTGCTGCTCCCCAGTGTCACAGCAACAGGCAATTCACACCCTACACTGAACTTCACTGGGTTTCTTATGGGGAACTCTGAAAAGTTGCCCCATCAGAAGGTGCAAGCAACACAGAGAACAACATAATAACAAGGTGAAAGTCTATTGCTGTACGAGCATATAACAACTTAATTATGCACATTCAAGGTTGCTCTGTACAGCCCAGAGAACTTGCAGCACAGTGGCAGGAGAATGCCAGGCTGGCTTTTAGGCTGCTTTATCTCCTTTTTAATGCTTCAATCCCCGAGACACTTGGACAGCCCCTTTTTCTATCCAAAATATTCATATCTTCCCTGGTATTCAAATACAGATCTGTTACTTTACACTTTTTAAAGCTGCCTATTCAAAAAGCCAGTCTGATAGGAATGCAAAACTGACAATAACACAAACAACTAATAATCCACTTATTGTCCAATATTCTACAATAAATGGTTCAAATGGTCAGATCCTTTAGAAAATGGTAAAGAGCTTTGCATAACACAGTAACTATAAAACCATAATCTGATTTACTGTTTCCCATAAAACAAGAATATGAGAGCACTTGCTCTCATATTTGCTTTGAAATGGAAAGCCTCACATATGGTTATATGAGCTCTGTGCAAGTGGATAATGACAGACTCACATATTCCCTCTCCTCCATCACTTCTGGGAAACTGAGTTTGGTGTGAAAAAGTACAAAATCATCCATATTGGTTTCTCTTCTTTGCATCTACTGTTGCATCTGTCATTGTCTGTGAGGAAAAGGATCCCTGGTTTAAATTCATGGTTTATGACAGCCACTGGGAAATGCTTAAAACATAAAGCAAACTCAAACACAGCATAATATAGGAACTGCTCGTGGATGTCACTGTCAGAAAACAGTAGTAAAGAGAGCAATTTAGTTAAAAGGAAGCCAATTACTGAAAACAATTTCCACGTGGAATAGTATTAGCTCTATAGCACTACAAGTCCTCATATTTCCAATTAACAGATGAATTTACCAGAGTTATTTTTCGTTATTTAGCAACAGGGAAAAATGCCCACTAAATAGCTTGCTGGGTAGCTCCTCTGCATCCTTCTATGGGAATCAATGCACTGACCTTGCTAGAAGTAGAGGAAGACCAAACAGACCAAACAAGACCAAACCAACCACAGACCAAACAAGAATACCCAGGATTTACATTAAGTTGGGTGTCCAGTATAGCACACACATAATGTGCATGTGTCTGTTTGTGCCCACATGTACATACAGATACTCACTTAAATTGTATATTTTAACAAGAGGATTGCTACTCTCTTGAAAAACAAGACCTTCTCTATCACATGAATCACACACATAACAGTCTGCACTCATGCTTCCACAAAATTTGGATTTTGTTTTAGATTGTTCCCTGTAGGTTTTTTTCTGGCTATAATTAGAGTTAATCACATTTCAAAGTACCAAGATAATTATCTCCATGTCAAATTAGCTATTTTCAAATGAAAGACTATTTCTGCTTAATTTTTCCCATCTTGAAAGCAAAGCAGTGATCCCCAGATCTTTCATGTCATTTCTTTATGAACACGAGGTTACGATAAGCTACTTTCTGAACCACTGCTTGAACACAATTTATTTGCCATAGCTTTTGCATAATAAAATGGCATTTTAGATAACTTATTCAAAGGGCAGATACTAATTCTCTGAAGACTTCATTAAATCACTCTTTTCATGTTAAATTAATGTGCCAAGTTAATTCTGGAATAAACAAACCAAGATATTTAATTGCTTTGTGATAAATATGTACTACTTTGTTAGAATTTTCTCATGCAGCTTTACATTTTGAACTCCATAGACTTCTCTGCCTCTCCAGAGACTAAAATTTATATGTATTTATCAGTACAAACAATAAGGTCTAATAAACTGTGCACAAGAAATGTAATTTTCTCTTGAATATTTATTTTTATCCTGTGTTTTCCTAAAGCAGGAATAAATGATAAACTGTGTTTTCTCACAAGTCAGATCTAAACAAATTAACATGGGGGAAACAGAAGAAAAATTATCAGCTTTCACAAGCAGGAACTAATGTTGCAAAATGCCAATGCACAAGAGCAAGAGAGCAATACTCAGAACTGAATCAGATATATTCCACCTCAGATTTCACAAAGTCACTCCCCTCTTTTTCCTGCTCAAGTGAATGTAAAGCTGTGCTCAAAAACTGCATGATGTGAAATAAAGTCAGTTGGAAACAAGCTCAACTGATCTGAGTTTCCCAAAGTGGTTCAAGTGCACACAATCAAATCCCAACATTACACACCCTCAGTTTTAAAAGTTTTAAGATGCTCCATGTAGTTATTTCATGACTGATCCTGTAAGTTCTCCTTTCAGCCGTTATCACCAGGTAAACAAATCTACCACCTACTAAATCTACGGTTAGAAAGATAAGGAAACATTGCTAAACAGCGATTAATAAGAGGAAAATTTCAATGAGCTTCACTGATGCAAAATCAGGTGAGAGTCCAGCAGCAACTATTTACAAGCAATAATTATTTACAACAATTATTTCTCCTCTTAACAAAGACTTGAAATAACAAAAGGTATCTCTGATATTCATCAGTATTATTCTTGCTCTAACAATATGCCTGGATGCACATTTTTCTTTTTTTCTTGGTAATATTTCATATTATTTTTCAAGAATACAAAAATCCATTGCAATGCCAACACTTCACAGTGATTTACACAAGCACGATGTTGGAATTAGTGCTCTTTTATGTTTTCTTCTGATAGGGTTGTAAAACATTCTGGGGAGTTATTTCTTTTTTTTTTTTTTGTATCTTTTCGAGAAAATTATACTCAGCCAGAGTGAATTATTTCATTTCTTCAGTTACCAATGAATAACAAGACTCTCATTTAGGGTAGTTTTTCAGCAAGCACTACAAACCAGAGAAGGAACACACAAGCTGAACTGCCATAAGGATATTAATAGCACCTTTTTAATGAGAAAATTCATTATTTCACAGTTTTTTAGCTGAAATGTTTCTAGTGAAATCTATATAGAGAGGATGGGAGACACTTGTTATATTCATGGAATTCTTTTTCTGTGTGTGTAAAAGAACAGATGCTGACATGTTGCTGGTATGACTCTCAGTAGATGTAGGGTGAAGGAGACCAGCCTTTAGTGAGCCACGAGTTCACAAATTTCACCAGTGCATCCTTTAGTGCTCCAGGAATCCCCATCCTGTTGCACTGGATGGGAAATTAAACCAACTTGGACCTTACTTTGTGAGTTCAAGAGAAAGAAGGACAAAGGAACAGGGTGGCCAGAGAAGTTGTGGATGTCCCTTCTTTGGAACTGTTTAAGGCCAGGCTGGATGAGGCACTGAGCAGCCTGATCTACAGGAAGGTGTCCCTGCCTATGGAACTAGATGATCTTTAAGGTCCCTTCCAACCCAAACTATTCTATGATTCAATGATTCAGTACCCATACTCACCTGGCTGATATTACTGCAGCCTCTTTTAGGACTTTGAGCCACTCCAGCAGTCTCCAGTGGAGACATGAGGGTGCAACATAACCAGTCAAGACCATGAGGAGGAAGGGAGCTGGAATCTTGTCATCCTCTTAAGATTTATGTTGCCATTTTTCCATTTACAGTCTAACAACTTCTTAGCACCTCGCTATCCATTTCACTTTGCTTTCTTGTGTGACATTCATCGTGCTCTAAGGGTGTTTACCTCAGCAACACACACAAGGAACGCCTACTTGATGGATCACAAGCCCACTTAAGCATCATCTACAATGCCAATCTCCTCTGTTCTGGTGGGCCTGAGTGTATTAAAAAGAGCAATGAGATTCATGACTAATTAATTAAACTACATTAATACAAGAAAGTACCCGGTATAAGCTGCATTCATGAAACTTCAGTGAACTTTGTTTAAAAGCAGTAAAAGCACAGAGCAAAGACATCTCATGTTTCTTAACAGGACANTACCCCAGCCTTTCTGTGGGCACCTTTAAGGTATTGACAAGTCACTATGAGGTCCTTCTGAGCCTTCTCTTCTCGAAGATGAACAACCCCAACTCCTCCTGTAGGTGCTCCAGCCCTCTGATCATCTTTGTGGCCCTCCTCTGCATCCACTTCAATAGCTCAATGTCCTCCTTATTCTTTGCTTAATTTTAATTAAAGACTGAAGTCTCTTTAAATTCAAGGGTACTACTGCTCACCAAATCCAACCAGTGAGTAAACTAAAAATCCAGTATAATCTAAACACAACTGAGTGAAGTGCCTCTGTTCAAGTGCTTCAGTGGCTCAGGATGAAATAATGTGCAGGGGGAGCTCACAACAGATATAACCTCAGATTTTTACACGTATATTAGTACTTCTACAAAAATATGCAAGTATTTGTTAAAATATTTCCTTTTCCAGTGGTAGAAAAGTATGATCACATGTTCCAAATTTGGGCATTGTGAGAAAAAGCAAAAGCAGCCAGTTTTCCATCCTCTACAAACTAAAGCAGAGGGCACAAAGTACATCTATGGCAACACAGCTTTATGCAGGGAAGTCCTCGAAGAGTAAGTCTGCAGAACACTTTCTCTTCTTTTGATCATGAAAACTCATTACTTATTTGAATGAGGAGGAAGAAGAAGAGTAGACGGTCAAAGCAGGAGCAGAAAGAATACATGCTAATATGTGACCAGGTCCTGAATAGCATCCAATTGTGAACACCAGCATTTCTCAATAGGATGAAAATTTGATGATAGGTTGCATGTGCAATTGAGCAACACAAATACCCTATTCTCAGCCACACTAAGGGCCAAGGCTGCACTTCTGAAAATAATTATTTTTTTGGAATACGCAATTTTGAGGGTCGTTGCCCACAGATTGCTGAAAATGCTTTCTCTGGGAATCTAGACTTATTTGTTTGGCCATGAGTTTCTATTTCACAGAGCAAGATAAGGCCTATTTGCTGCTATTGCCCATCACAATGTAATCAGCTTCTGTTATTATCATCAGTTTATTCATTCTTCTGTAGCATACTGTGCCGTGCTCAAGTTCAATCAGAAGAGATTTATTGTATGAGTGACTTGTTTGTTGATTTGCTTGCTTTCCCTTCTCCCAGACAGCACACACATGGAAGTATATAGGTGGGCTACAACACATTGTTTTCAAACTCTAAATTGTAGACTCTAGAAAAGTCTTTAAAATTATATCCAACTACAGTGTCTAATTTTTTTGCAGCGTGGGATTAATATCTATCAGCTTCTGCCTCTTTACATGAACAGAAATTGTTTCAATGCAGGATAAACAAAGTGGGAAAATGAGGGCACTGCTGCCTACATTTGGGAAATGCTGCCAAAGGCATCTGGCCAGGGCCAGAGAAACTCAATTCTCTTGCAAGCACTCGCCCTGGGGAGAAGGTTAGTTATGAGATAGTCTGGCTGAGCACATCACCATCTTAGTGTAAGTGGAAATTTCTACTGTAAGCCTTCTTTCCTATATTTACAGCTACCCTGGCACTTTTTCCTATTACCAGAAGCACTTCAGAGGTTTGCTAATGCATTGGAAAGACCTTTCTGATATGCCAACGTGAATAGGTACAGCAATAAATCAATAAACATTATGGTACTCCATGATGTGGAGAGGATCATTTCATTATGCTGATTTTAAAAAAAAAAAGAAAAAAAGAAAAAACAATGCTCATCTTAATACTATATGAAGGTGCATTTCTACATAAATTCTGAAGCATATTATACCTTGACAAGAAAGTAAAGTGATTGTAGGACTTGCTACTCACTGAAATCAATCAGCATGGCATGACAACTGTCAAGATAGGCTTATTAGGGTTGCATTAGGAAACAGTATGGCTTAGGAGGAAGATGGAGGTACTATTAAAACAAAAAACACATGCAGAGTGATGCACATGCACATGCATTACACTGTGACAAGCTAATGCCTCCCAGGGAAATATATTGTTTTAAACAGAGCTTTAATTATTTAATTTGCCATTTAAGTGTACAAAGCTCTAGCCAAGAAAGCATCTCCTTCTCTATCAGTTTAAACAGCATCTTTCTCCTACTCAGTTGGTATTTCCTACTAATTCACTATCACTAGAAAAATAAAAACTAATTGCATTAACAAAAAATTGCATTAATTAACAGATATTTGAGGGTTAAATTTCTATAGCACAATGAAAATTGTGCTTGAAAAGCTGGGCCAACATGGTAATGGTCCTACTTTTTCTTATTTATTTGGTACAGTTGTTCAATAAAATTGGCCTCTTCCTTTAATTAAACACATTTTAAACTTTTATTGCCAGTGCATAAAGTCCAGAAGTCACAACAGGGAATACATTACTGAGACATAACACACTTCCTAGATGACTGAAAGCATTGAATTTCACCTCAAACGTCACAGTGCTCTAGAGAAGGTGATTGATGGTGATTGTTAAAATTAATAATCAGTTAGCATTGTGCTTTTTTGTTGACAGTCTCCCAATGACTCTCACCAGCTCTGGCTCCAACTCACCAAGCCCTCTAATTCAACATCTGCTGGCAGGTTGCCCCTCATAGAGCTCCTCTGCACAGAGTGGAACATCCAGAGTCCTGTGCTGCCAAAGCAGCTTCTCTCCAGCAATAGGCACAGAAGCTGCATTTTGGCAGGACTGACCTTAATCTTGAGTAAATGAAGTATTAGAGCGAGGTAATGCCCTATCACAGGCTTTGCATCTGGTTCAACTGAACTAAACACTGAAATAAACCTAATGCAAGCAGTTCTGGCTGGTATCACAGAATACATGAGGTCCAGAAAGTGTTTTCTAAACCCTGCAGAAGGCTATTCCAAACTGAAACATTGTCATGAAAGGAAGGAGGAAGAGACAAAGGATGGAGAATATTATTCAGGTTTTGTTGGAGATGTCCAAGTCCCACAAGCACAAAACTCCAAACAAGCTGCTTAAGTCAAACTACTTTAGGTAGAATTTCAACATGTAAACAAGCTTTACAGGACAGTGCTATAGGCTTGCAGGCCATCACCTCTCATTAATTTTAACTCCTTTATCATCTGAAACACAGAGCTCCCAAGCCTTTGCATCTCCATCACTTCTACACTGAAGTCTGGGCATTATTAACATTTCTCTTTATAATGATCTCTGTATTTGAGATGGTTAACCAAAATCTTAAGGAATCTTGGGGTTTGGGCTTTGGTTTTGGGGTTTTTTGGTTTTTTTGTGTTTTCTACCCCACTCCCAGACTCTATTTCCTTTTGTAAGAGTACATGTGAGTTTTGCTACTCATTAGTACATCTCTCCTTTTTACAGCCTGCCACATCTACTGCTCAGTCTTCCAAATGAAGAAACTTTCACCTGCCTACAAATAGTGGAGATGGTTGGACAAGCACAAGAAAGCTCCATTTTTTGGGGTACATCATTAGTGCATGTGCTGACGGACTGGGAGACGTGACAGAATTAAAGGAAGGGAAATAATTTCAGCCAAATTGTTAGGACTTGGTTTTGGTTAAAAAGAGAACCCCAGAGAATGCCTATATCAATTATAATTTAATCACCTATGCAGTCATTTAAAATTTTATCCAATTACAGTAGTTTTTGCAATAGACCTCAAAAAACTTCCTATGTGCAAAATTTCCCCTCTACTTATGCTCCCTGGTTCTAAATGCTTCTGCTGTATTGATTACTATAATTCAGCCCTAATTGCACTTTTACAAAGCAGAATGAATAGATTACAGTGGAGCTAGGAGGAAGCCAAACATCAATTATTAATATAACAGACCTGGCCTTTACCATGTCTGTATTATTTACCTTGGGGAGTTGAGGAACCTGCTGAATAATATTTATTCTCGTAAATTAACCACTTCAAAATATTTGTTTCCATTAAGAAAAGTAACCAGGCTAATAAAATACACTTTCAGCAAATGCAAACAAGCCTTCGGTGTCTGGAATGATATGTGAAAACCCAATGCACATCCTCAGAAGGAGACAGCTTTGGTATTTCAGAGAGCAGCCCATAACTTCTTCACCAAGAACAAACACAGCCAGGGTTGATCTCCAGATCAGTTTGCAGCTCAGGGACTTTGTTTACTGTCTCAGACTCTGTTGTTATGAGGATGCAATGTCAATGTCAATGAGGATGCAAAAAGTGGACTGTCTCAACCAGGAGTAGAAGCTGGGGTAAAGCTGGTATTCCCTTGGGACAATTTTTTGTATTTATAGGACAATTACCCTGAGTTCTGTTTCCCTGCCACAGTTTGGCCAGCACAGTGGCTATAACCATCCTATTGCAGGCTCTCTCCTTGGCCCCTCTTCCTACCTGTGCATCTTCTCTGCTCCAGTAATCTGTGTTTCCATTATAGAAGGTAATATTGACACAGCTTCTACTTTAACCTTATGGCCTATGGCTCTGGATGATGATTTGTCCATATTGATTTGAAAAAATATATATATTGCTAAGCAAGGAAAAATGTAAATTATTCCCCTGACCTTTGCCTCTTCTCTTTGGATACTTCACCTGCCCAAAGTACAGAGTCATCCCTTTTCTACCACTAGTTCTGTTATTGAAAGTGAGCTGAATTATCTGACCTGGTGCAAAGCACTGGGGCTGTCAGTTTGCAACCACATGCACAGACCCATCAAGATATTCACCTTAGGAGCAAATGTCAGAACAGACCTCGTGTAAAGGGAATGAAAAATTACTAGGGGATCTCTGAAGTCCAGGTGGTTGTTGTTTTTTATATTCCTTTGACTCCTTCACAGGTTTGTTGGGTTAAGATGTCCCTCTCTCCAGCCCTAATGACTACTGGGAACATATCAGCAGGCAGCTAAAAAACTGGCAAGGGGGAAATAGAGGCTGGACAAACAGGAAGAACAGCTTGTAGCTGGCCTTCAAGGCAAAGTAGAGAACAAAGACACCCTGATGGGAAAATAACCCCCACAGTTAAGGTGGGGGGTCATGCACACAAGGCAGGAGCAGGACTTGGCAAAGTTTTTTGCCACCCAATCCCACAGTCTGAACATGCACGTGCACTCATGTGCCAGGACTGTGGAACAGGATAAAATCCAAGATCCTGGGCTACATTTTCTTCCATGGGGACCATGTTGTCTCCAAGAACTCCTGCAGAGAGATGTCTGTCAACCCCAGAGCCCTGATCTCCAGATGATTTGCTCCTGCCTGCAGGGAAGCATCCGCTCTAACCTCTTACCTTCCAGCCCTGCTTGTCCTGTGTGGATGTGTCTGTGTGGGGTTATGAAGTTAAGAAATCAGCTTAGCCATATAAATAAAGTATCATCTGTATGTTTAATACATGAGCTACATGCCTTTTAATTGTGAACCCCCAAACCCTTCCAGTTACACCACAAGCAGACAGGATTAGCCACAATTCCCCTTCAGTATTTAACTGCTACTTTGAAAGCAGCTCATACTGTGCACAGATTCTGTGGCTGCTCTGCAGGTAGAGACAATTCCTCCAGTGAATAAATACCATGCTTAGAAGTTATTGTTTCTGTAATTCTGTAAATTTCCACTGTCTCATAATCAGGGATTCACTGTACAATAATTAATTAGGCAGCCATTTGCAGCTAGGGCTGGAGGCATTCATCATCTCTCCAAAGGCATGCGTATCACCATCTGTAGCATCCACTTTTCCTTCAAGAAATGGACAGAAAATTTAAAACCAGAAGAAATACTTCAGTGTTAACCTCAGAAACAAGACAACAGTAGAACTACCATGATTTATTAAAATAAAAAACAACAAACAACACACCCAAATTCCAAACCAAAACAACCCAATTAAACCCAAAACACCCCAAAAAAAATGCAAGGGAGATATTATTGTTTAGGGCATACTGTGCAGAGCCTTTAAAGAATATTCACTTTACTACATAATGCAAAGCACCTTTACTGCAATATGCAAGTACCAGCCTGTTATATCTACAACAGATATAGTGTTATTAATAGCAAATTCCTCCTCCTAAGTGAAGTCCTCCCATGAATATTTATCTACATTCAAATAGCAACGTCTCTCATCTTTGAAAAGAATTCATGAACTTTAATAGCAACTTCAGACAATTTGATAGGTTTGTATTTCCCTCAAGTAAACAGCTTTGCATTAGCATATGAATCCTATTATCTATCCTTTAACTTTGCCAGATACTGACCACTTTGTTGCATTTTTAATAGCTTGCCCATGCATTTTTTTCATTAAACATTTTTGATCTAGTGTTAGCTTTGATGTCAGCTTGAGAAAGAATTTTGCCTGTTTGCATTTCACTGAGGTAAAAGTTACCTAGAAACACTTTATACCCAGCCTAAATTACAAAAAAAGGCCTTTCACAGCCAAACTTACTTCTCTGTTATAACACAGGTATCTGAGGAAAACACATTAAGTACCATGAAGGATGCAAAGATATTAGATTCTGAACTGCATGTGGCATCCTCCTTATTCTTACTTACTGCAGTAGAGCTGTTTTTGAAAAATCAGAATGCTCACTTCACAGAAGATGCACTTTAATGTGTTTTTTCTAAATCCCAAGAGAACTTAAAGTACATAGACTTAAGGTATCAGAGAGAGACAGAGAAATCCCCCAGTATCTTTGAAGATCAATTAAGCTTATTTATTTACATCTTCCCATTGTCTTTGCTATTATCAACACAGGTCTGATACCATGGTGATGGACAAATTTTTTCCTGCATGCAGGAGAAATTACACCAAGCATGGTAATTTTTAAAGGTTTTGTTATGGCTCTCTAGCACCATATGAGACTCTACTATTGAAAGCGTATGAAACTCTTCCTAAAGAGGGAAAATACAGGGATGAAAAGATCCTTCCCTTCCATCTTAACTTTTATTTTGAGTTTAGTTGACTAATTGAGAAAGCAGCAATTGAGTGGGTTTTTTTCATTAGAATATTGTTATCATTAATTGAAGGCAAGGCTACAAAGAACATATTTCATGCAGACCTAAATTATCAAAAAGTTCAAGAAAACAATTTTTTTATTCTGCATTTTTATGAGTTTATAAAGTGATTCCTACCACCAAAGATCTACGTGCTCTTGTCTAGCACACTTTGTGCTACATTGCTTGAAGTCTCAGTCCAAGAAGTTACTGAAAGTGACTCTTTCCCACAAGAAATGCCACCCATCAGACACAGGCAGATGCCTCAGAGTGTTGACAATTAACTAACTCACCCTGATATAAGAAGGGATTTGCATGTTTTTCTTTTTACACCTACTGTGATAGATGCAGCCACAGAGCTTTCTCGGATTAACTCAGTTATTCATCTGTTTATCAGTCTGTTTATGTCTAAAAGGAATTTCAGAGTGAAGTAAAACAACAAAGACCCCCAGTGGACTGAAGTTTTCCACACGACTGCTTCAATTCCAGATTTACACAGGGCAAATGGGAACTGCCATGTGAATCCACCTATTGGTGCATTTCATCATTTTTCTTACTGTGTCCTAATTAAGGACAAAATACAATATGAACCAGCAGGCAACCCTTCAAGAAAAGCAGGTTTCCTTATTCTCCCACTCTCCAATTGCTTCTAATTAAGCATGAGAGCTCACACCCCTTCCAAAACAAAGTTAAGAGTACAATTCTGTTGGTTACTCTTGCTATGACTTTGGCTAAAAGCCTGCAGTCCTTCTTGGAGTTTTTCACACTTGCCAGTTTCCCCTTCTGCTCAACATTTCTTCATTATTTTCAGTGCTGGTCAGGAAGTTAATCTTAAAGCAGTTGAGTAGTGTGAATTTTTGCTGGTTGTTTAGCTTCTCCCTTTTAAAATGTCTTAAAAATCAGTAAAATTAGGACAAAAACTTGGAAGAAATGCTGATTTGTTTTCCTGTTTATGTACCTGGAGAGGACAGGGTATAGAATCATAGAATAGTTTGGGTTGGAAGGGACCTTAAAGATCATTGAGTTCCAACCCACCTGCCACAGGCAGGGACACCTCCCACTAGATCAGGCTGCTCAGTGCCTTCTCCAGCCTGGCCTTAAACACCTTCAGAGAGGGTATGTTCAGCTCCCATTGCTAAGATTAAGTTAAAACCGCCTGGTGACATCTAATTGTTTCACATCTTTACGTATCGATAGTAGGAAGAGTAAAGCAGCTAAAAGCTGAAGTCCTCTATGCTGATTTTAATTAAGAGTCTGTCACTATCTGAATTATTGCTGTTACTTTAGGAATTACACTGCAGTATAAATTATCCTAATTAAGAAGCCTGGCAATTGAGATCTTAGCCAAAGTACCCGAAACAAGGTTTAGCTTGTGTTTTGCCTTTTGGGCCACTTGGGAAAAAGAAATTCAGAGATTGTTTCCATTTCCATTTGGAAAAGGAGCTGTGATGATGCCAAATAGTTCCATAATTAAGTGCTGTGATGAACCCAGAACATCACACCTCAATGCCGCCATCCCCACTGACTTGAAAGACTGGGTTCTTTTTTTTTCCCATTCTTTATAGCTTTTAGAGAAATACAAGCAATGAAACGAGGAGGAACTGGGTCACAGCTGTACCTAGTAAGTACTTGTGTGACTCTCTGTTAACAGCAGCAGTCCCAGATTCCACTTAATGCAACTTTCTGGAATCCAAAGCAAAGTGATGCAACAAACAGAGCTGGACTGTGATCCTTAAGCTCCCCCTACCTGTATCTGCAGGAGGGTGGTTGTGCTCGAACCTCTTCTCTTGAAAACTAATCAAGGGAATTACTTTCTGCTTGATTCAGATTTTCCTCATATGTCCTGGTTGAGATTCCTTTCCCTTTGCACCACAAAATGCACAAAGTTCTTTCATTTACAAAAGCCTGTGGTTTGGCCTGTGAAATGCAGATGCAGGGAGTTTTTCAGCAGACGGATGCAATGTTTTTACTGTACCCAGAGGCCAACTAAAACTACAACAGAGAACAAATGAGTGCAATAGAAAACTCAAAAACTAAATAAGAGAGAAATAATCTTGGCAGGAGGTTAAGTAGATTCCAGTGACTAACAAAAATGTGGAATATTAAAGGATGTTTTAAGGACAATTGAAGATTTTTTTCATATTTGGAACTTCACTGTGTTTTTTGCTAAGCTGTAGTTAATTACACAGACTTCTGTAATTCTGGATATTAATTTTAAAGCCCATGCAAGGCCAAGTCCTTAAAAACTGCAGTTCAAGTTACAGCATTTAATCCTAGATAGCCAGGAATGCAACCTTCAAAAAACAGAGCTCTCAGCTGAAAAAATGTCACTGCCTTAGGACATGGCCAGTGTTTCACTTCTGCATGCAAAAATAGAACCATTTATATCTTTTCTTTCAAACTGCTGGAATGTGTCAGGATGTGGAAAGCATTAGGACCAACCTTCTTACAAAGTAATATAAAAAAATAGTGTAATCTTACTGTATTTTTCACCAAGGAAAAATATTTGTGATCTAGTGGGAGGTGTCCCTGCCCATGGCAGGGGGATTGAAACTAAATGTTCTTTAAGGTCCCTTCCAATCCAAACTATTCTGTGATTATTATTATTTTCATATGCTTATTGAGGCTTCCCTGTCATCTGAAAAACAATCTGGTAATATTTCAGACCCTTGGAGCCTGCCCTGCATTACTTGAGTTTTGCTCCAAAATCAGCATGATGTTGGTAGAAACCTCATCCAACTGCTTGTAGAGCTGATGTCATTCTTCTCCAGTGTGGGTCTGCACAGTTCATACACACCATCACCATCATCATCAATTCACAGCTCTCTCTCCAAAATGTGTCTGGCAAGAAAAGCTTAAAGCAGTTTCAGGAAAAATAGAGCAAATCTTCACCTTTCACAGCTGGGTCTTGTCCAGTGGATTTGATTAACTGGTTTGACAGGCACTCTACCAGAAAGCCAGATACACAGTGTAATGCAGTGCTACTCTACAGCTTTATCTTAATGTAAATCATGAGATTGTTTACAGATACTTAGAAAAAGACAGATACTCCTAATCTTCAGTTCAGAGTCTCTTTCAAATGAGCATTAAAATAACGGCTGCTCTCTCTTCTACAAACAGAGCCAGGCTTTACTAAGCCCTGAAAACATGAGAGTAAATTCACCCCAATGCCAAGAATCTTCAGAGACTCCCACGTAAAATGGTGCCAAGGGCTTGTACTTCCATCAAGTATATTTTCCAAGGCAGTATCTCAGTTTGCAACTCAAAACATGTATCACTGCTTAATGCTATTCTCTCAAAATCTGTCTCAAAACACATTATACCCATGGGCAAATCTACTGTTAGTTTTTGTGCTTCACAAAAGGGACAGCTCTATCTGAAGGATGTGTGCTATGTACAAAGCAATATGGCACCTTAGAGAAAATTATTTTTGCACAGTCTCACATTTAACATGTAATAAAAATAATTCCAAGGAAAAGGATTCCTACTCAGGTCTGTATAGCCACATCAGCCATTTTTAAAGAGTATTTTTTTAAAAAAAAGATAAACTCAAAGTAAAAATGCATCTTTAAATCTACCCTGTTCCTTGTCTTCTATCCAACTCCAAAGACCTTGAAATATAAATAGCACTAGGGTAGTCTGGGCACAGAAACATGCACTGGCTCTTTCTGCAGGCATAAAGAAAAGTAACTTGCTTATGACAAGTGTATCCATTTAGTCATTACCTGAAAACATTCAGAATGTGCATCCCTAGGAGACAATGCATCTTCCTAGGGCTGAGGGCTGTCTTATTTTATGCAACTCAGGTCTTCAGTGAATCAAAAGTACTATATCCACCAATCTAAGCCTGAAAGGGGAAATCACAGCACAGAACTAGGCTTTAAATTTTCTCATTATAGGGAAGCCAAAATTTTTTTCTGGCCCCAGAATCCCCCCAAAGATATAAGGCATTCACAGTAAGTCCCCTAGCACAGCATTCTCTGCTACAAACCTACTACCTACTCCACTCTTATAGTTTTCTGAAACTCAGTTCCTGTTATATGGTGATCATACACCTTGGGTAACGTCAGAATTAGTCTCAGCTAGGACAGGACATGGCCACAATATGTGATTATGTGGTCATGTGAATGATGACCATCCACATGGTTTTGTCCATTACCTTCTACTTGTGAGGCCACCTGACAGCTGGAGTAATTCTTCAGCTACACTTAGCTCCCTCATTCATTACTTGGCAAGGGCTGGGTCTGCTCCGAGAACTGCCTGTTTTCAGAGATGCCTTAGTTGAAATTTGATGGAATACATGTTTCTTCTGCACTCAATTGTCCCTATTCTTCATGTGGAGTCACAAACTAGCATATATCACTGCATGAATACATATAGGCTTCATTAAAATGTTCACAAGCTACTTTCACTTTGGAACTAGTCACTGAATGACTTAGTTTTTCTTCCCCTGACCTTGCTCTCATTTCTTCCTAGCCACTCCCCAACAAGCTGGCAACTGCTTCTGAAGGAAAGGGTTGGCTCTGGCAATCATGTCTCTTTAACAACACTTAACAGCACTGCATAAATTCTTGGAAAAATATGGAAGAAGTGTTTACAGTAGCTGGATACCATAAGGGAGATTTATAGACCTATTAAAAATTATTAGGCTTTACTACTTCTTCAGTGACGAAGCTGTTTTCATAAACGTCTCTCAAAAACTTGATACCAGGAGTTTGCTGGATGTTTATTTTCACATTTTCAAAGTGCTCTATTTCTTTCTCAATTAAATTTTTTGTTTTGCTGTTTAAAACAGCAAGGCCCTAAGTCTCCTGACCTAGCAATTCAGTATAAAATTATATGATACCCTGGAAACAGTTTCAAATGGACAGCATGGCTGCAGGTGCTGCTTTGAGTGCTGCTGTAAAGCCTTCAAGTGCCTGAATAACTAAAATATAAATAATGGGAAAGTCTTTAGGTGTGAACATTTCAAATAGGGAGGCAGGACAACAAAAACATTGCCTTTATGTTGGCTATAACACCAGCTCTCACCCTTCCAAACCCTGTGCACAGCACATACTCATGATGGCCATGATTCCTTCCTTCTACATCCACATATCAATTCCCACTGGCTATATGGAGAAGTCTGACGTGTCCCCACTTGCTAATCATCTTAGATTTTGCTTCAATTGTTTAAACTGATGTACTTTGTACTAGAATGCCAAAGCAGAGAATCACATGCAGCATTTATACTCTGATACACCTGGAGAAAGACAGTTCCATTTGGGAGCGGTTTTGTTGTTTCATTTTTAATCTACTGAAGTTAAGCAGAAGAAAAAAATAAAATTTCTCAGAATTTTGAGTTGAAGTGATAGACTGAAATCAACCTGCTCCCCAAGTTTCAATTGGGTTGGCCCAGGAAAATAAAAATCACATCAAAGCTTGCTCAGACCTTTGAAATGTTCCTTTTTCTGCTAACAAAGGCAGCTCTGTGCAATGCAGACATTTTGAACTACAAACGAAATGACACTAAAAAAAATAATCTAGCTGCAATCTATTACTAGCTTACATAAAGATCACAAATCACAATACAGTTGCCAAAAGAAAAATGTTTCTCATTCCAGGAGAATACTAATGCACTGTGTTTGCTGTCAAGTCACTTGCAAAGATTTCTGTCAATCACATCCCTCAAGTCTTCACAGCTGGACAGGTTCTTTGGGTTCCAGACAGCAGTCAGAGCCAAACTATGTAAATGAATTAAGCACAAGGCTGTACAGAAGCATTCATCATATTTTACATGATAAAAACAGTGAAAAAAAAAATCTCAGTGGTAAATCACAATGAGGGGGGAAAAAAATGGTTTATTCAGGTTAATCCTAGTTTAACCATCTACATTTTTTCAACATATCCCAGTAGGCTTTTTTACAGAAAAGATGGATGTGACCTGAATAGGAGAAGATTGATTTCAAATCTAGCTGAACCCATTAACAGGAAGAGGTAACAAAATTCCAAGCCAGTAGGCAAGAGACAAAACGATTTGAAGCTTTCTTTTAGACTTTCATCTCTGTGATATATGGCTCCCACTGTGCAATCTAACCTGCTAAGACTACTTGGCAACAACAGCAAAGCACCACTGACCAAGAAAGTAATTAAAATTCAGCACTACTTCTAGTATTATCTGTTGTCTGCCATTGGCTAGGATAGAAAAGATGCTGCAAAAACAAATGCTGTAATACTCCAGAAGCAGGGAGGATTGTAAACAGAATGACAATAACCTTCAAAATACTTTATTGTTAAGCAACTGGATGGGATCTACTGCTTTGTTTTTATGGAGCTGAATATCACCTAAATCTGAATTAAATTGGGCGTCATCCTTTAATGCAACATCTATTGTTTCCAATACTAATCCACTGGAAGAAAACTATTAGCCTAAGATTATCTAATGTGCATTCAGCTACATGAGACATTCTATTTTTCCTCTAACATTAAAGGAAAATAAACCTCTCTAGGAAGGTTCCCTGTGTGCAGGGAATGATAGAACTCTTTTCCTCAGCTAGCTACCTCAGAATGGTTCTGCAACAATGAAGAAAGTCAGATGATTTGTAGCAATAGTGATTTTTATGGGTATAAACACAATGAAATCACAACTGGAGCCACAAAACTGCTACTATTTAAATAAGTTAAGCAATAGAAGATAATCTGAAATAATCCAACAATCCAGGCAAAGGTCAAATGTAACGAGATCTTGCAGATGAGGCACAAAAGCCCTGACCACACAGCATCAGGATAACATCACTACAAACGTGCAACTTTTGAGCAGAATCTTTTTATGCCTTGAGAAGAATCTGTGCAAGCCTACAAGCAAGGGACAAGAGTGCAATGAGAACACAGTCTCATTTCTTTAAGCATCTGCACCTTCTAGCAAAGAGGAGAACACAAAACAAGGCAGACTCATTCACTGTGGTTAGGGACTGCACATCATACTTCTTGCTCAAAACATAAGAATCAAACCCAATTATTTTACAGTGTGAAAATCACTTAGCTAAAAGTAATGTTCCCTCTATCCAGTGATATTGTATGCACTTCCCTCTGTGAATCCCACATTGCTTAATGAAGGCTCAAGGAACTGAGCCTTCCACCTACAGGAGGTCAAAGTCTGGAGTTCTCAGTGCACAGATGAATTCAGAAGAGAACAAGCTTCAGGATATGCCACACAAAATTAAACTCTTAAAATTGATTCAGTTGTAGGATAAAAACCCTCTAAAAATTTCATTCTGATGTTGCTTCCCTTTCATATGTAGCAATATTTTAAAATCACTAATCAAGCATAGAGCTTGTCAAAATTCCTTGAAACTTATTTAAAAAAACAACTTCGCCACCACTTTTTTATTTTAGTATCACAGAAGTAGCATTTTCTAAAGAAAAACACTTTGAGGAGGTTTTTCAACAAGGTCTTTTCTCCAGCACTGAAGAAAAGAATAACTCTAGGCTCTGAGAAAAAAAAAACAAAACACCACATCTCCCAGTGCTAGTTCTTATGAACAAAGCAGCAGCCACCACATAGACCTTTCACACAACCAGCAGTACTGCCACTGGTATTTCTTGGGGAGTAGACAATTATTCATGCCCTAACTAGACCAAGAAGCACCCCTCTGAAGATAAGAAATTATTTTTCATCAAGTTTTATTTCATGTACTAGAAAGAGCACAGCAGTAAATATCCTGCACAGAGAGACTGAATGCAGAGCAGCAATGCTGTGTTTTGTTTACACAGAGCTCATCTGCTACGCCTTGCTGAGCCACAGCTTTAAACAAAGATTTCAAAATTGAATTTGAAATTATCAAATTACCATCAAAGTCAGCTTTCTTGGGCACACACAAACCCACAGACACATAGCAGAAACACATCAAATGGGAAGAACTCAGACTCATCCTTAATTTACTTTCTTGCCTGCTTACTCCAATCCTGGCTCGGTCCCACAGGGTCACCACAAAGCTGCTCAAACCCTCACTGCTCAAAGAGAAGAAAGGGGACTGTGGGACCCCACTGGTTTATGGAGCAGCAGTGGCAGCTTCATAAAACTGTGGCTGTAAACTGCAAAGAAGGAGACGACAAAGCTGAGGTAGGGTGAAAACAAGGAAGGGACATGGGCCACATGTTCCATGGCTGCTTCCTGCACTGAGCAGGATTAAAACTGCTCAAATGCCAGAAGTGCCCATTGAGCAGCAGTGCTCACCCCCCCAGTGCCTCAGATACACTTGTGCCACCATCCCTCTTTCCCCCAGGAAGCTTGTGTCTGGCATTACGAGTTCAAAGAAAAAGCAAAAAATCCCACTTCTGCTGAACTGAAACCGTTCCAGAGACATGTAACGTTGCTCTTATTGATTTATCTATTTAAAGTAATGTCAGGATTTTGTCATTAATATTTGATTGGTGTTTTTAAACCTTTACAAGAATTGCACAGACCATAAAAAGGTGTTACAGTAAAGCACCACAGGCAGAAAAGCATTATCCTAAACCACGCGGATATATGGTTGGCACCACCTTCTACATCTTAAAGCTCTCACAAGGTGTCAAAACAGCCTGACATCATTGCCAGGACCTGACTACTCAGCACAAACAGATTTGAAGATGAGATGAAGTAAAAAGACTAAAAGTGACAGTACAGAACAGAAATTTGAAGTCATAGATATTCATAGAAAAAGAAAATACGATGTATATTCATTAGTCAAAGTAAATTCAACATAACATGCACCAAGGATTTACACATTTTAGCAGGACTTTTTATACTGAAAGGTTTCCACATAAGAATGTGCCATCATATAAGAAAAGCTCCATCTTGTTTCTTCACATTCAAAGAAAGCAGATCTTGAGGTATTTGAAAAGGTATGCAGATTTAGTATTCTGAAGACATAACTCACAATAAGAACAATCATACTTTTAGAATCAAGGAGAAGATCTATGAAGAAGTCTCATCAATGAATATATGCAAGGCCTTATAAAGTAACAAAATTAAAATGCATTGGTTCTTCAGAATACAAAAGTTCAAATGGTGTCAGGAGAATAACACAGCCTAGGAAGCTTATTAGCAGCCTATTCATACTGATGACATAGAAGAAAATTCAAGCTTCTAGTATAACTGCTTAAAGAGTTGGAAAACAAGGCCAGACATCTTTGATGGGGAAGCATCTTCCACAGTGTGACATCTGGACCAGCACCCAGAACGTTTGACAAAGTGCAGAGTGTTCCAACTTTTATTCAAAGTAACTGTTTAAATACACCAGCTTTTACTTATAGAACAGAAAGGGTTTTCATGTTAATTTTAGATAAAGGAAGTATGGCTACCTATACTTTAGGTAGCCCAAGTCACCCCAACATGTGACCTGACATTATATAACTTCAGTGGATGGAAGTTTTCTGCCATAGAAATACACTCTTTATCTATGATCAAAATGCTCAATGCTTTTCTGCTGGAAAGTTCTAATCCAATATAACTGGGACCTTCAGCAGGGACATGAATTTGAGCTACAAGAGGTTTCTGAGCAGTTGCCTTTTCACTCATTCTCCCAAATGTGGCTCAGGTGTAACCCCCAAAGATACCTCAGTTTTACCTTCATGACATTCATAATACAGGAGAATGAAGAAGATTCACACTGATTTAATTTTCTAAGTCAATACTACAACTTGAACACTAATTTATGAAAATCTAATAGAGAAGCAAAACACTATATTAAAAAATAAGTTATCACTAGGGATTAGAGCAGGACCACAGGAATTCAAGATGTAACAGTTGAGCACCAAGTAGATGACACTGCAAGTGCTCCCAAAATACTCAGTAGATCTTGTGTCCTGAATAAACAACAGATGGTACAAATATTAGAAAATCTTGCCAAGTTTACAAATTCTTGTGCCTCACTGAGGTTACAAAGCACACAGCTCCCAAATGACAAGCTGCGTCCACTTGATTGGGATGAAATTTCCCATAAAAGAGGAGTTGTCATTGTTCAAATTATTTCTCCATTTTAGGGTTAAACCCTCTCTCCTCCCAGGATGTTTGTGGTTTGTGCAATGTCTATGGGAACTTAGACATATTCTACAGTGGAACTGTAAGCAAACTGCAGTGTATGGCAAGAGCTGCAGTGGGTATTATCTGCACTCTTTAGAGCTAAGGCTCTTCTGTGAAATTCCTGTGAAGAACTGGATCAAATTATTTAAAATCCTATGCTTCTGTATTCTAGATTTCTACCATTTTAGACATCAGTATCTTGACTTGCTCCCTGCTCCACAGCCTTATGTGTTTTCCTCAGAAAAAGACCACTTCCAAGGAATTCTACATTATGTTCTCTGTTGTAAATAGTTTACCTGATCTCCTGAAACTGAATATTATTTCACTGTAACATATGCTTAATTATCTTAATATCACATATGCTCATTGCTTTACTGCTTATACAGGGAAACAGGAGATGAAACAAGAAAAAAAATCAAGGTAGTTTTGAAACTGTCCTATTATAATATTATATCTGCAGCGCATTTGTGCCATAGGAACTGCAGCACATCTCCCAGCATACCGTAATTGATACAGTAAGCTACTGGACTGGAAAATAGCTATTGGAAACATATAATCAACCTTTTGAACTCTGTAAACCCAGAGAAATGCGAGATGCAATTCCACTTCCTCAGGTCACATATGACTAGTCAGTTCACACTTTAGCCTCAGAAACTGAAGGTGAAAACACTCTTGGAACTAAGTTTGTTCAGAATTCCATCCTCCCATATGTAAACTCTTTCAGAACCCTAAGCCTTTTGAAAGCATATTGACCATGCAATGACATGGGAATACTGACAATTCTCCATTACCTTGTAATTATTATGAGATACAGAGAGATTTAACATATAATCATATATTTAAAAAAAACCAAACCAAAACAAAAAACCACTAGAGTTTGTCTTTGGATTCATTTGACTTTTTACAACCTGATCTGTATTGCTCCTGTTTATTGATAGGTTGTGACACTGTGCTGCAGGAAAACACATCACCTACCAGTTTGAGTTACTGCTTTGTTTCCCCCTTTGTACATGCCCTCTGACTGTAGATTCTTTTACATCCAATGTTACATCATAAAAGGCAATCCATTCTTTGTCCTAGATAGGAAAAAAAACCCCAATTCTTAACATAATTTACTGATCTGTAAGGCTTTATCCCACAGTAAATGATCCAAACTCTTACCATTAAAAGGCATGCATCTTCAATATACTTCCATTGGCAAAATCCATAAACTAACAACTGATTGTTGGTTTATGTTTGAATACATTTTGGTAATGATTAGACCTACTTCCATCACTTCAAAAGATCAGGAGGTTAAAATTCCTCTTTTCATGCCAAAGTTCTAAAATCAACTTGAGATACGGCTCCTAGTTCAGCTTCTGACCTGCCTCCTACAGCAATTAAAATTGATTGGAAATATTGATCAAAAGGTATAATCATTTGGGTTTTACTTTTTATTGGAGTTTCCCAATGTCATCAGCAGATCATGAATCTGACCCTAACAGAGGAACTGGCTTACTGAGGTGAGCACTTACCCACTTAACACCTTTGCCCTTTGCAAGCACTAATTGCTTCAGAAGGCAAAGTCAGATCCAGCCTTGCCAGAATCCTCAGTTACCTTCCCAGATGACCTAAAGCTTTTGGAAATCTATCACAGGCAGACAAGGCAAAAAAAGAACAGCCAGGCTGTATCACAGGACTTTCACTTGACCCTTAAATCCATAATACTACATTGTGCTTCATAGTTCTTGTTAGCAATTTAGGAATTCTCAGATCACCACATTAAGAGCTCTTGGGCAGTATTTTAGCACCATCTTAAAGAGAGACTGCTTTAAGATAGCTGTTCAGAGGGCATGGATTTCTGGTTTCAATCTTTGTATTTGGGAAAACCCCACTGAGAAGATACAATTCTGTTTTAACCTACATCTAACCCATCTTAATTATAAAGCAGTCTTCTCAGAAGTACTGCACTTGGTGGCAAATTTGAGATGGGAACTAACTTTTGATGCAGATTCCTGGCAAAAGTCTCCTTCATCTGTGCTGAGGCAATTTTACTGCTATATCAAAACCTTGTGTTATCTCAACCCACCACAACTTGCTGACTTGAAAAAGGCTTTTTATCTAAAGATAGAGGTATGCTCAGTGTGACAGGTTTCTGGAGCAGTAGAGGTAGAATGAAAAGATCCTATAAAGATAACTATTTTCATTCAGTAACTCACCATTAAAAGGTGATCCCAACTTAGTGCATGGGTTAAAAACCTCAGTCAGTGCATTCCGATCCAAATTCCCCACCCAGAATTTGGCTTCCTGATTTTTTAATTTTTTTTTAATAGCATATGGAGCTTTCTGGCCAGACATCTGCTGCTTGTTAGCTCATCAACATCTCTGGAAAACAGTTAGAATATTATTGTCCATTCACAGTGTTAGATAGCTAGCACATGTAAGACTTATGGGGGTGCATTCATAAATTTTAGCCTTCCTTTCATCTATGAATTGTAACATCAGTCCACGTTTGCTTAATCTACATGAAAAATAGTCTTCAGACTATGACATGTACTGATGTGACAGGACCAGTCAGGATTTTTCACATTCTACTCACATTTGCTTCCAAACTCTCTAGGTCATAACTTCAGAACATATCATGCAGAAGGATCACATATAAAAAATTTATATACCCATATATGAAGTTATCAGAATTTACTTATGAATAGTTGTATAATAAAATAAAAATGTTCTGGAGTTTTGCTAATTTATTTAAGGGAAAGCTGTGAATTAAGACTATGAATTTTAATTGCTTTCGAGCAAGTGAGTTGCATGAAAAAGAAGATGAAAATAATCCCACCAACTCTAGAAGCTTTGGATAAGAATATCAGAATTAGGAAATAACCAGAAAGTCAGTTTGCACCTCCAATAGGATTTATATAATTCCTCCTTACATTAATGTTACCTCTTAAAGGGTCAATATAACAGATGGCAAAAAATAATTCAGTCCAAAACAGGTGACAAAAGGGGCTAATACATGCTCCACCTCTCAGACAGTACACAGAGTGGAAATAAATATAATGTCATTCTGTCATCCCATAGATGTTACAGAGGTCACCCTAAAACAAGTCCAAGAATAAGGGCTGTAAACCTGAGAGCCTTTCTCTGGGTCCACTGAAGGATCTCAGTGCATTTACTGCCTCCCTCATAGGAGTACCACTACAGGCTGGTCAGTGACCATCATGTTCTCAGACTGCAAGGAAACTTCAGTGATGCAGCTGACAGATAGCAGAGCTTTACAGTTAAATTAGATCATGTTTTCTGTTAAAATAACCTGTACTTGCTATTATGGATGGGCAACACACAAAGACAAGGAAAATTCCCTTTGCTGAATTAATTTGATATTGATGGCAATGGACAAATGAGACTAGGTAATAAAATGCATCATGCTGTCATGTTACCAGCTGAGCTTCATAATACTATTGCATCATGTGTCATGATTACGTTTTTTTCCTCCTGTTCTTCCAGCAGTAATTCATCTTGCCAGTTTGGCCATAAAGCTGGGTTTAAAAATACCTTCTGCAGATGAACGGTTACATAAATTTATTTTCCTCGAAGCAGACAATACTTCACATCCCGTCTCCTCTGCCATGGATTGTGTTAGTGGCTCTGCTGACTAACGAGACAGGACACTAAGTCCATGTTTAGATCATAATGACTGGAGACTGCTCTGAGTGATTTGCAGAATGAAACATGAATGAAGGATGCCATGTTTCACCAGCAATCAGTTTCTAGTCTACACACATAACTTCAAAGGAAGCATGTTTGTAGAAGAGCACCACAGCCTGCCAGGAACCCTGGAGACTCAAGTGGGAGATGTCCCTGCCTGTGGCAGGGGGGTTGGGACTGGATGATCTTTAAGGTCCTTCCAACCCAAACAATTCTATGATTTTATGTATTTTAGTTTTAAAATGGTTAGGAAGGACTGAAGAATTAAGTCAGAACACATAAGGTCATCTATACTATCCTAAATTAAGTGTTCTGTTTAGTGCCTATATGTCACTATTAGAAAATATGTCACTATCTGGATACTAGCAAAAAGCCTAGTTTTTTGATTTGCAGCTTTTCAAAACCAGGAGATATTACTCATCACAAATTTGACCTGATCTAGGTGTTCCTACTCCAGCAGGTGGATTGGTCTAGATGTTCTCTTGAGGTCTCTTCTAATCCCTGACATTCTGTGATTCTGTAAATCCACTGTAAAAAGAGAAAATGCAACGTCCTTTTCCATTTTCAGCATCAAGTTTTCTACAGCATATGGCTTAGCACAAGACAAAACCCAAGCACAGACTATTCACGGGGGATCTGCACTGGTCAAAGTAATTTCAATATAGTAAGGGTTGTTTTACTGTACTATTGATGTAATGTATGGTTTAGAAGGAAATTAATTTAAATTGAGAGCAAAAAACCCACCTCAAGTCATAGCTACTCTACAGTTCACATGCTGTGGACTGTAAATATTTTTGTACTCAAAGACATGCAGCAATTTAGCTAAAAACAAGCTTCTCAGGTAGGGTGACCTTAATCACGCCCTCCTGCAGCACAAAGATTAACTGTTTTCTGTGGTCTTTAAAAAGCAGTACATAAGAATGACTTAATGTGAGTTTAAATTAACTGGAGCTGAATTACATTGATGATAATCTGTGGTTTTAATTATTCCTGTCTCTTCTCAAATTAAGTCTGTAGGATTTCCCCCCATATTAATGATTTTCTTAAATTTATAATTTAATAAGCCTCGTGGCATAGCAGCAATGCAAAAAGTTGCTGAACAAAATGCAACACCCATACACACCCCTGAGTTTTCATTAGGGACATTTACAACTTGAGATTCTACATTTAAGGGAAGATAAGAAAATACATTTCCTCTACCTTTTAAAAAAAAAAAATCTTGAAAAGAAACATTCCAGAACTCTGACTTTATCACATATATAGGTAGATAACTGTACCTTTAGCAGCCTGGAGCTTCAATATTCTGAACTGCTAACTGGGGAAAAAAGTAGAAGCAACAAGCACCCTGGCAAGAGGTTGTTAGAAGAGCATCTCAGAAGGACAGGTACATGTCCCAGAACTGAAAACACACTTAAAGATTATGTAGAAATCTCTCAGACAACCTAAGGCTGTTATCAGTAGCAGCACAGAAGGTTATTTTGCTCTGGACTTGAGCAGAATTGAGAAAGCTGCCTACAGGTTGGTTTTCCCAGCCCTGTCCAAAGCAGGTGTTCACTTGGACCCAGGGAAGGTGGGTGAGAAGCCAAGGAAGCAATCCTGGACCATGCTGGACACCTTGCTGCAACCACAGCCCCAGCTGCTGTACAAAGATATATCTTAGTTCAATCTGAACAGCTTTTAAAAGACACTCTGAAAACATCAGGCACCTTAAAAGGATTGTTAAACCTAAGGAAATTTTAAGTTTTTTGGTCATTCATTGGTTCAGCTTTCTCTTGACTTCATTAGCACATTGGCTTATGCTGAAACACAGTGAGAGAGTGACCCCACACTGACTGCTGTGGGCATAGAAAAGGGGCAATCACAATTTACATCCTGCCTGATGCACAAATCATCCTCTCACTGCAGAGGTAGTGGTGACCATCTGATCCAGTAAGAACTGTGTCCTGGTTGCACAGAAAAATCTGTAAAAATATTTGTGAAAAAAAGCTTCTCCCAAAACTCACAGCAAGAGCTGGGCATTCCACAAGCAAAATGAGGATGTTCAAAGCCCAGAACCAACCAACCAGCCATCATCCACAGACTCTTTTTGTTCACCCTAAGTATTCTCTTGTTCCCAAGGAACCTAGTTACATTTTTTTTGATTCACTGTTTAAACTTCAAGGACAGATTTTAATCTCCTTTAGCCTGACTTAAATCCATTTAACTTACACTGTGGCAATTCAGAAGTTGAAAATTAGCCTGGAGCTTTTCTCTTAACATTTTGGAAGAAAATTAAAACCACCTTGGTTTTTCAGAGCTATGTTTTCTTTGGAAGTAAAATTATTACTATTGTCTGCACATTTCGAGGCAAAACTAAGGACTAATCATGAAATAGTCACTATTTAAAGAGGTTTTCTTAAAAAAAATAATTGACTTTTTTCCACATTTTGCATATGTGTATATATATATGCATATTATCTTTAAATTTTAAACCTCATTTGCATTTTAAAAATTATACTGTAACTTGCTTTTCCCAGATGTCTCACTCTTAATTAATCCTAACAGCTACCCAGCTTTTTTACTTTTCTATTATCACTATTTAAAGTTAAGAAGACTTCTAATTGATCCAAATTACATATTCACATTAGCATTTTATGAGCTCAAATTAACATACTATAGACATTTTATTTAATTTGCTTCCCGAAATGTCACCAAAGTCATTTGGGTTTAATATATTAATTAGTACAAATTCACAAATTACTAAACTATAATAAATTCCTCTATCTGAATACTCCTCTACAAATAGCACTCTAAAGTTACTTATAACACAATGTGATGTTAGACATTCACAAGTCTTGCTTCCTTGGGTTCTTTAACTTTTATTTATGCTGATGCACTTCTGTTTGCTGCATCACAAGAACTAAGAAATTAGAAAAAGCCTTTGGAATTCTCTGTTTAGGGGAGATAACTTCAGCAGCCTTGTATACCTTTAAAATTCACCTTAGCTCAAGGCAAGTTATTCCAACTCTCATCAAAAACCTTGAGGTTTATGGCAGAGTAAGAAATACAAGCAAACCATCACAAACTTTCACATTTCTGCTATCACTGGATCACAGCAAAGAAAAGCACAGTTGCACCAAAGCAAAGTGTATTTGCTCTGTAACTGAGGTGAAGGAAAGTGTGGAATATAAAGTCTACAATGCCACAAGTCCAGAAAAATCAATAAAGAAACTGCAACACGGAATGATACATGTGTCAGCTGATGTTTTTGAAGTACAAAGGTAGAAAGTTATTTTTTATAAAAGCAGCTCAAGCGGAAAAAATATACTTCTCTGCTCCCTCCAGGATTATATTAAAGCTTTCTTGAGTCATTGCCTTCTTGGGTTGTTTTCTGAAATAGCTTACTCTGGGGACCAATTCTCAGTCCCAAGATAACCCACACCTTGATTTCAACAAAACTTCCCCTTTGTAGACAGCATTGGGGATAACTTTTACAAGACTGAATCATTCAAAAGTTTTGAGAAGAAATTTTAAAAGCCACTCGAAGTGGAAACTAAACACCATGTTTGAATTTATCCTGTTCATGGTTTAAAAACTGAAGGGATTTTGTGTGTCTTTCATTATCTACACAGTCTATATTAGATGAAATACTTGGTTAAAAACAAGCCTATCAGAAAACTGTTCAAAAGAAACACCATCGGACACAAAGCCACTGGGTTAAAATCCATCTTTGATTACTGCTTGGTGACACTTTTTGACAGTTTCACATCAGAATGATTTGAAACCCCACAAAATTCTCTTAGGTCACTTTGTAGATTCTTACTCTGCTCACTCACAAGTAGATTCATTAAAATAGTCCAGAAAGGACAGTGCACAACCCTAATTCATAAACCATTTTCTCACCATTGAAAAGTTACCTTTTTGCAAGAAAGTAACAAGTGCAGACTGAGAAGCTAAACAAGTGTTGTACTTGCACTATAAAGATCTTCATTCATCAGTATTATCAAATTTCATAGAATTTGAAGTGACTTAAGAGATAGAAACCTAGCTCAAAATTAATCTTTCCAAAAAGCCCATCTTGAACATTTCTTAACAAGTTCTCATTAAACCTTTTTATTAACTCATTATCCCAAACTAAGAGCAATTAAGTAATGGCACTGCTCTGGTAGGCACTGAGAACAGAACAGACTACTTCCAACTGCCTCCCCAAGTTTAAGCATGTTACTAAGGGCCAGGTTCAAATGCATTATGAGTCTTCTTGTGTTTAAATACATAGATATATATACACAGCAGCATTGAATATACAGCATGTAGAGTACAAAAACTCTGTATATTCTTACTAGAACAATGCTTTTTGGAAGTCAGCTGAGCAACAATAAACCTTTTTAACCTTGAATTTGAGCAGGTAGGTAATAGCAGCTAATCTGCAGTAGCAAAGCTGTCACTGATTATAAAGTGATGCATATCTGATGGTCATTTTATTTCTTATTACAGCATGTGTTTAAAATTAAATATCCTCCTAGAAACTAAATCACTTTAAGATCGTTCTCCTTGGACTACTTTTGGATCTGGCATTGCTACAAAGTATTAGACTATTCACATTTAAACACACTTATCAGAAGCCACACTTGCCTCCTGCCTAGGACTGAGAGATTCCTGGGGGCAAGGAGCCTGTTTGTTCTTTATTCCCAGTACTGAGCCCAAACCTTACTCTCTTCATATTTCCTGGGCTCCTGCGTTGGGAAATAAGAATCCTTGCCTTTATTCAGGAAAACAAGTAGCATTGGAACAGTAAATTGATAAAATGAGATGGGCTGGTTTAGTTTTTTATGCATATACATTTATATATACATAAACCCTCAAACAAATAAATAGTCATGGGCATTACTGAATTGGAATCTGTATGAAGAAAAAAATCAGAAAATTCAATCTGAAGTGACTTTGTTGTGTTCCTGTCTTTGCATATTTACTAAAAGCATGATGTTCTGCATCAAAATAGCACAAGAACAAAATGTTCAAGACATGAATACCTTTCATTTGTAATATATTTAACTGAGTGATGGAGACTGCAGCTGTTACTTACATATCTTATGTAGCTCCATAGAGGAAGTCTGCAAGGAGAGAAAGTTAACTTAGCTTGGTTGTTTGAAATAAAAAAGGATTAGTCTTCCCCTAGACGTGTGAAAGCTGCACAGAGATTTTAATAGCTCTCAAAATATTTGCCAGGTACCACACAGCTCATCTGAAGTTCTCAGAGGGAAAATTTACCTTCCATCAGACACCTAAGGAAACCACTATTTTCACAACATTGGGTTTGTTTTGTTTTTCCTCACTTGCATCCAGTACGTGTTGTTTACCAATCCAATTATGCCAAAAGCAGCCTGAGGTAAATCTGCCAAACAAGCTTTGAATGGTGAATAAGCTAAAACTCAGCAGATCTGAACAGAATTTTTTTTTTAAAGCAAAAACCTCAAAAACCAAAATTTAATCAAGTTATTGCTCAAATTGCCTCAGGGTCTGAACTTCTATTTTAAAGTGTCTAGACAAGAAAATAGGTTAATTCAGTACTTTGACTGAATATGAGGATTAATATATAAATATATATGCACAAAAACCTAAACCAACCCATCTCATTTTATTAGTTTGCTGTTCCAATACTTAAATGTCTATCAATAGTAAATAGGAAACAAAGTTCACTTAACAGCATACAGCCAAAACTATTCACTTTCTATCCAAATTCCCAAACCTGGCAAAACTCCATAACTGGGTAAAACTCTCCTGGTGTTGTTTTCAAACAACTGATGAAGCTGTGCCTAATCTATAGCAACAGACAGCTCTGAGCACACAGAAAACTTGCCTCAATTTATCCAAAAGCATTGTCAAATTAAGCAAAAAACAGCTTCTACAAACTCTTACACCCACTCTTACTCAAATCAAGGATGACATAAGCCTGATCCACCAAAATTAGTAATTTATGAGCAATTTCTCCTATAAGCAATGCAGCAGCAGGTAACAATTTCATCATTACCACCATAAACAATCATAACTTTGTCAATTAGACATTACAATTGAGCTCATCAAGGGAGGTTTATTTAACTGGGGAAGGTGCTGCAAGTGTTTCCAGGTTTGGAGCTCACATCCCTGCTCAGTACTGCCCTGACTTTGCAGGGCTGCTGTGTGCCATATCAAAAGGCTGACAGAAGTCACTGAGATTGTTTTAATCTCTTTGTTACTTCCCTCATCTCTTATTGTTTTTCTCCCACTCATCCCCCTCCTCACTTGATCTGAAAATCTGGAGCTGCAAGTTTCATCAGGGCTAAAATCAACCTGATCAAAACAAAGAAGTCTTCTGCATTGGGTAGTCACTGAGGGAAGAAGATTGGTTTAACCAGGACAGAAAGAAAAACTGTGAAGTTTTTTGGAAGCACAGTGCCATTTCTCAGAAAACCAAATCTAATGCAGATCTTGTTGCACAAGAGGCCTCTGTACAAGCTGTAGAATTCATCTCATTTTTTAATTTGGGTGATCCTTTTTTTTTCCTTACAGTGATCCTGCCCCTTAAAATTATTAAACCAGGCTGCAAGGGGGGATGGGTGGTGGTGCGTGGCAAGAAAAGATCTTTAATAGCTTATATACAAAACACACTTTTATCTCGATCAGTTTGATCTCATATACTTGCTTTTGATTAATATAAGGTGGGTTTTTTTCAATTCTATCGCTTGTCCTCTTCAGTCACTGATTTAATTAAGATTAGGAAAATGAAAAAGTACTTAGAATTAGTAAGATTTTTGAGACAACATCTGTGACAATTGTTCATCCAGGGCTATCCAGAAAAGATTATGCATATAACACTTTTTGAGGGGAGAGAATACATGGCTTTCTAATTTATGGAATACAGTGTAGCTAGACACATGTCAAATGTGACTAATAATTGTTGTGAAAACTCATGGGCCCCTTTTCTGTGGGAGATACTGCAAAAACCCCATGGGTCAGTTGGCTTAGACACACTAACACATAAAATGCATTCCACTCATAGTTAATGATGATTTCTCCCCACAGGTTGAGAACTCCATTTACTTCAACATTCTCTAGTTTTCTTAACCAAACATCAGAGTGATGGCAAGAAAAAAGCAACTGAATAAAATGGATCAAGATTTCTGCAAGTATCCAGTGACACTTGATGGACCCTCTTGCACTGGCTGAGAAGGCAGCAGGACACAGGCTTGACCAGAGCAACTCCTCATAAATTAGGCATCCCTGTTCTCTAGACTCAGTGCAGCCAGCCTCAGGAACAAGGAGCACTGGTAAAATATTACCCTCTGACAGTTAGTGGCACTTACAGACAGCACTGAGCACACTTAAGCATTGCTCTAATCAGTAAGACTTCATACAGTCCCACTTGTTCTCTGAAGGCATTTTTCCCCCAGTCAAATCATGAAATCTTCACTATTCTCAGATTCAATTTAGATTAGAAAGAACAAAAGATAGCAAATGTTTGCAAGTATATTCAATTAGGACTGCAATAATTCCACCTTATAATTCATTTTCACATAGTTTTAAGTAAAAGGGGCAGGTACTGAAATAATTATTGCTGGAAAAATTACTTTTTTCAATTTTTTTCTTCAGACATCTGGGCTGTGGTGCAGTTTTCCCCTTCTTTGTAGAGGATGAAAGTGCTAGGTCTGTGCTCTTTGTGGTGGAGCTCAAAGTGGGAGGAACTGGGCAGAGGCTGCACACAGCAGCACTAGGAATGGGGGAGAGGAAGGCTCAAGGCAGAGATGGGGTACCCTGAGATATTATGTTCACATGAAAAATTTTCATCTCCATTTGCAGGGACTTGTACTACTAGAAAGCAGCAGTCCTTTTACTGCTCGAATGAATATGGCTACAAGCAGCAGACCAGCTGAAAAGGTCACTTAACTTGTTAAAAGCCAAGGAAGAAGAGTTTGGGGGCAAAATAAGTGAAATATTAAGAAAAGAAAAGCTAAAATTCAATTATCTATACAGTTTAACAAGAGTAAAAACATTAATTTCATCCTAGTGAAGGACAAAGTTAACGACAACTGACCCATAAGTGCAGATAAGTACAAGAATAAGACTCAGTGAAACCCAAACATAGAAAAATACAGATCTCTACAGCTATTGAAAACATCCACAAAGATTTATCTTGCAAAATTTATACCATTTTCCACCTACACGTTACATAAGCATGTTTTTGTACAAGTGTATCTTATTACTACTTCCCTACTCTGCTCCTCCTTCCACATTCACAACAAATACAACAGAAAATGGAATTAAAATTCACAGCACTCATTTAAAAGACTGCATAATCTGAGTTGCAAGCTCACAAGTGAGTCATGGAAGATATCCCAAAACACTTGACAACTGATGGAGAAATCCAGCCTCCACCCACCACAGATTTGTTAACATGAGTTTTTAAGCATGATAATATCACACCTGCATTACTAGCAGGTTAGAGACATTTAAATCCTTCTTAAAGTACCAAAGAGAAATACACTCAGGAAAAATAATTATTTCATCAGAGCAGGCTGCTTAGCTGTATGTTTATATCTGAAAAAAACAAGGTCTCACAGTAGAATTTTATAAACAAAAGGGAATTGCACTCAGCAAAATGCCATAGAGAGGAATGCTGCTCATGGCCACCAGGAACTGAATAGAACAGACCCTTTGCACAGTGAAACATTGCTGTGTTCAGCTGGGAAAAACCTGTTTTCACAAGTAATTTAAGGTTTAATATTTGCTTCTTAATCTACAATGTTCTGTAATAAGTTTCCAGTGTCAAACTGCAACAAGGCTTTATAACCTACACACTATGAAGAAAGAAAAAAAACACAGTCAGTTTCTCCTAACCTTGTGTGCCAAAAATATTCATTGTTGTGAGTGATAGCGATGTCAGCAATATTTTCCCAGGGAGAAATTTCAAATTTTATATTTTCAAATCTTCAGTCTAGGAGAAATTTGACATGCAGGCTTTACACTGTACTTGCCCTTTGAGGCAGAGGAGGCTAACTTGCCCATTTCACAGGCTGGAACGTAGGCTCAAAAATAAAGTAAAAATTCAGAGTCCATTAGAGTAATAGAACCTTTCAAGAATTGCATCAGTGTCCATTAATATTATAAGATGTCTAAATATGTTCTGTATAAGCATAAGCATTTTTTCCTGTATTTCCCCAGGAAACCTAGAACTGAGTAATGAGCCTGGGTCACATCTCTAAAGGAAAATAGTGCTTTAAAGTGAAGAGGTTGCCCAAGAGGCTGTGGATGCTCCATGCTCCCTGGAAGTATTTAAGGCCAGGCTGGATGAGGCATTGAGCAACCTGGTCTAGTGGGAGGTGTCCCTGCCCATGGCAGGGGGGTTGGAACTAGATCATCTTTAGAGTCCCTTCCAGCCCAAACCATTCTATGATTCTGTGATAAACAATGAAGCTTAACTGGGAAACAAAACCTCTTTGTCCAGCTGGCACAGAAATATGCAGCATAAAGTCTGTTGTAAAAGGAACTAGATGATCTTTGAGCTCTATCATTCTATTAACAAACAGCAAAAAGCAGCTCTATAATTTTAGGTATCAAACCTAAAGTCCTTAAGGACTGCAATCCCACATGCTCTGTCTCTAGAGCATGGAATTTAACTCACAGCACATGTTGAATAGTAAATGGACACAAATATTTTTGTATTATCATGCTTAAAAGCTGCCTTCAAAGAAATGTTTCAGATAAATATGGATTGTATACATTAAGTATAGTATAATTTTGATTTAATCTCTTTTGTATGCTGTGTTAATACATATATTAAGAGCTTCTTATTCTGCAGTTGACTAGTAATAGTTCAAGATGAAAGTACTCAATACAAGAACAAGCCTCTGTATCTTTAGGAAGGTTATTTCTCTGCACTGTAGCACGATGTAGTGCTAAATCCCCCTCAGCCATGCTAATAAATACACTGCTGGTATTTCTGCAGAAAAATGTTACATATTCACATACCAAAGAGCACTAGTTTGTTAAGATATCAGGGGCTCTGTACTCTCCAGAGGAGGCAAACATAAATATTAAAATTTAAACATGAAATGGAACCATCTGAAAAATTACATCTGGACACAGAACAGCAGTTTTTATGAATAGAGGGATGAACAAAAGAAAATATATAAGCAGAGCATGTAGATATCCAATACTATCTGCTGAGTAACGTCAGGAGCCTTTATATTTCTACCAGCACTGTCAATATAATTAGAAAAGGTGTCTCACAAACATTCAAGCAAGGTAAGAATAAAAACTGATGTTTCATAGCTTTTCATACAAATTTGCCTTGTAATTTCTCTGCAGTCAACAATTCAACCCTGAGTAGTATTTTGTACACAGGAGGAGACAGACTAAAGGAGTGACAGGGCAGCTCAATAAAGACACTAATCAAGAGGAGACAGTCTCATCAATGGGCAAATTTATTTTGTAACACTTTTGAGGATGTCATTCATGAAGGGCAAATCCTGAGTTTGTTAAAACTCCATCTGTATGAGCAGAGAGGCATCACTGTGTTCCTCTATTGCTCATCACTGTGATGAGTATTTTTTTCCTGGCCCTCTTGCTGTTCGGTTATCTCTCAGATCTAAGTAGTCTGATAGGTACCACTTTGCTGCCTGACACCAACTTAGCCACATCAAACAAAACAAGCCAACACACAGCAATTTTGTGTATTTTTTTATATTGATATTAGTC
This sequence comes from Turnix velox, assembly GCA_013400935.1. Taxonomy (NCBI): domain Eukaryota; kingdom Metazoa; phylum Chordata; class Aves; order Charadriiformes; family Turnicidae; genus Turnix; species Turnix velox. The sequence goes on along the minus strand of VZTY01001027.1, from coordinate 135,340 downwards.
CTTTCTCTTCCATTACTGTTCTATTAAATAGCCTTTATCATTTCTCCTATTAGTCTAGTTTTAATGACTGAAGATATTTCTGCAGCACACTGCTGCCAAGATGCTGCTTTTTATTTAAGCTTAGCAAGCATTTGTGTTTGTCCAACATGAATACCTTTCCCCTAGACTTCCAAATCTCTCCTCTACACTATTTCCCACATCTGGCCTATGCTTTCAGAAGAAATACTTCTCTCTGTTTTAGTTAAAGGTAATATTTGGTGATTCCCCGAGCAAGTACTTTGATGTGTCTTTGGCTTGTATTTTGGCTAAGAGCCCAGAATCAGAAGGAAGCCTTACAGGCAATCTAGCAGAGCAAAAGCAAAAGGAGAACAGGAGAAGTATTTACTGGAAGTGGCAGCTCAAGCAGTTGCATGCACCAGCTATTTAGTATTTTTGTGGAAGTTTCAGCTGCAGCTTTCCCGGGGCAGAAGACAAACAGGAGGCCATCATTACAGCTCAGGGAGGGAGACAGCCAAGGTTATGGACTGAAACAAGGTAAATTTTCACTGGAATCCTTAACAAAATATTCTATTGTGTTCCTAGTGCATTTAATTCACAAAAAAATCTTAATATATTTATAACATTTTTAGTAAACCTATAAAGATGGGACCAACTTGCTATCAGGGTGGAAACAAATATCACATCCATAGAATGTTTTACATGCCACATGTCCAGTCAAGCATGTCACCCAAAGGAGGAAGGTGTAAGGAAATGAAGGCTCCAGTGACAGACCAATCATACAGCGATGCATGTGCTTTTGCTAAGAAATCCAGAAATCTCTTAATTCTGAATGACATTTCTATCACCCAAAAAAGTGCTCATGTTTTTACAGCAGCACGTATACTAGACAGCAGGGGGGGAAATGGAACAGACAGCTATTAAAAGCTTCCTTGGAACCATCATAAATACCCATTTTCACTTTTGGCTTAAAATTTCTCTAGCTCTGCTATCAAAAATGATTTATCTTCTTTCATTTTTCACATTATCTGTAAATAGGTTATTCCCACTAGCGTAGCTGTAAGAAACATTTGTCACAGCTGTAAGAGGAGGGAGCCTGGATAACTTGTGGATTCAGAAACCAAGATGAATAACCTTTCTCATCCCACTAACACCCCTTAGCATCAGTCAAGCCCTTTCTTCTGAATTAAAATAGTATTTTGAAATCTGACAGGTACTTTCATCTTGTTTTTCTATCCACATAGGGATATTTAGGATGTTATGTGCCACTATATTTACTATTAATTATGATGGTTTTTTTTTTTAAAATCAACATTTTAACAGGTATCAGAGTATTGATGTCCAATAATACTGTAATATATAACATATATTACATATATATAACATATCAAATATGTTAATATATTTTAATAATAATTGTTGGACAACTTTAAACTTAAGACCCACTAGTCTTACTTGAAGTTGATTCACCTTCCAGTGTGCAGAGACACATTCTTAGGCCTGTTTCATCTACACAGACTACAAACTTGTTCTAAAAGACAGTCCAAAATGTTACTGGATACCCTTCCAGCTATATATCACAGTGGTATATATATCCTTCCTATATGTAGCATAGTGGTAAAAAATATATTACATGTAAGGTTAGAACACTAATCAAGGCAAAACGAATAGACAAACTTGGACACCTCACTACTGATATGAATTGTATTTGTCAGTGTTCTTTTTAAAAGTGGAAAATTCTCAATTATTTGATAATCTGCTGCTGCAAAACCTTCTTTCAGCACTGAAAAGCTGAAAGCTGGATAGCAAGAAGTGATCAAAATGAGTCTTTTACAGCTCATACTATTACTAATTGGTCACAACCATCCTGCAGAACTCCATTTGTGACACTACTAGAACAGAAATTATAATGCTAGTTTAATAACCTAAAAGAACTTTGCTACTAAAAGACTGAATCATTTCTTTAATATTAAACAGTACATTTACTCTGTAAATGATGAACCAGTATTTCAGCAGAATGCACAGTGCAAGCCAGCCAAGACTTTTCCTTATTAAAAAAAGAAATCACTGTGGGCTGAATCCCACAGTCCTTTCTCCTACAAAGCTCTATTTGAGGTCATTGGAAAAATTTATCTATTAAAGACTGATGAACTCTGACCTCTGGAATCACACAGCACAAATCAACTTTGGTTTTGAAAATTTCCCATCCTAGGTCTGGCAAGATTTCACAACAGGATATTCTTTTTGTATTACCTATTCCTTAAGTTCAGAATACCTGACAGGTTACAACAGAATAGCCTGGCAAATCATCTCAACCTCTTTGTTCACTGGCTATTATTGTCTTTAGGACATATGAGAAGCAACAGAGACCATGAATCTATTTAATCTAGTAAGAGTGAAGCAGTATTTATCATTAGACACATGAAGCAGGGCAAAAAAGGAATACTGCCAATGAGTTTTAAATCCTTTTTGAAGTGCTGCAGGTGATCATGAATAAGGAGATAAAGCAAGCCAAACACCTTTCTTACTATTCTTACAAATAGCAAGTTCAAAAATACTACTTTCAAACCCCAGTGACACTTTATTAATACTTTTCACTACTAATTTTTTACATCTATTAAAAGAACAGACTGTACAATGTTCTTCCACAGCTGGAAATCTTTACTTGACCACAGCTTTGGATGACTGTAGATTCATTGTTTGCAAGCATTGAATTTCCTTCAGATCAAACAGCTATCTATTTTCACATCCAATTTATGTGTCTTCAGTCAGTTCTTCACTCTATGTCTAATTTTATTGCTGTCAGAAAGTTTCCCATGGACTCAAATTACTTGCATTCTGCTCAAAATATTAACTTTCACATAACATGATATGATGAAGCAATTTAACAACTCATTCCTTTCTAACAGTTAGTTATAGAAGATTAATCTTACTCCTATTAGGTCTAAAGAGTCCCTGAGCATTTCAGTTTATCTCTTCTAGACTCCTCAAATTGAGCTGGGAACATATGAAATAAATGCTTGAAACAAGATAACGGCTGGCCAGAACATTTTATGCTTCAATCAAATCTTGAGTAGTTCACTTCTGATTCAGAGAAAGATCAAGTACAAAACACAGTTGGAATAGTCTCCTGTCTTGCCTGGAGATCCCTTCAAAGCCATGAGGATCAGGAGTGGCAGTGCTGAAGGGAAACACCAGTCATGTTAACAGTAAAATAACAGTCAGAGCTTGTGCCCCAGAGCTTCGTTCCATCAGCATCCACTCATGGAGCTTGAGGTCCCACTGCCCTACAGGGAGGGGTTCCTTATTACTCTTCCTTGCATCTTAGCATATAGGTGTGATTTTATATCACATATGTAAAAAAATTTCCACACGGTGTCCAATAGGAGAGTTCAGCAAGGGTGACATAGATCTTTGCTTCCCTATTTCCTTCTATCATAAAAATATTAAAAAAAAAAAAAAAAGGAAAAAGAAAAAAAAAGGAAAAAGAAAAATAATCCAACATGATTCAGATTAGAGAATTCCTTTATAAAATACAGTGGACTCAACCTCAGTGCTGCCCCTTGGCCAGCGTATCATACCCAGACAGCCCTTCATCAGATCCTTTCATTTTGATGTTGACAGAGGCAGAGCAGCACACACGGCAGCAATCCAGTCCCATTAAGGACACTCCACCACGCACGTAGAGCTGATGGGAACTGCTGTGACATCCAGGGAGCACAGGCAAGGGCTGGGCTGTGGGGCACTGCTCCCACTCATGTAACCAGAGGCAGAACTTTACAAAAAAGAGAGAGGAAAGACTTTGCCACAAGCATTGACAGAGATTCAAAAGCAAGTTTAGTGATTCATTTTAAGATGTAATCATGACCTTTGTTTCTTCCTCACTGTGACCACTTGAGACCTGAAGCAAAATACTATGCAAAACAAACTGTAGTTTTAAAGTATATCCTTAAATGTCAACTTCTAACATTAGCACTGATTATAATTCATTAGGAGTAAATTACTGCATGAGAAATTCAAGGAAGATACAAATCTGATCTTACATGACTCGTGCTTACTACAAAACGAGCTATAATGCTGTCAGTAATGACAATGAAAAGCAAACAATGTTATTTCTGGAAGAAAAGAATACATAATTTTACATGTATTCTTTTTCCTGTATCTGACAGCATTTTGATCTCACATCTTCCTGATGCTGAAGATGAAAAGCGATTTTTTTCCTGTGTGTGAATCAAAAAATGCACACTTGTCTTTTAAATTATAGCATCATTGTATATAGACATGAAATAAGGCTAACTCGAGACCCAGGTTCCTTCCCAAGAGAGAAAGGAAAACTCTCTCAGAAAACAGTGTGCACATTTTATAAGCCAGGACAGAATTTAGGATATTGGGCATTTCATTTCCTCAAACAAGATCATTATTAAGTCAAAATATAAGTCTTGCTCTGTGTAGTTTTATATGATCATGAGCTGATTGGCTTTGTCTTGAATATAGACAATCAATCTGAAATATATGCCTACGAAAGTAAATAAATGGGTTGTTCTTTTCTCTTCTTTCCTGCTTTCCTGTCTCAGCATACACTACAAGCTTTACTTAGCACAGAATGTCAGAGATTGGAAGGGACCTGGAGAGATTGTTGAGTCCAATCCCTCTTCCAGAGCAGGAACACCCAGATCAGGTCACAGAACAAAGTGTCCAGGCAAGGTCTGAATGTCTCCAGAGAAGAAAAGCTCACACCCTCCCTAGGCAGCTTGGGTCACTGTTCTGTCACCCTCACTGTGAAAAAGTCTTCACATATTTCTGTGGAACCTCCTGTGTTCCAGCTTGCACCCATTGCCCCTTGTCCTACCATTGGATATCATTGAGAAGAGCCTGGCTCCATCCTCTTGGCACTTTTACCAAACAAATCTTGGGAGATGCCAGTGACATGCACACACTTCCCCCGTAGATTCACAAGGCAAACAGGAGCCAGAGGGTGCTGCAAGCCGAGCTGCCTGAGCAGAGGACTCTGCCCATGTGTTGCCAAGCCCTCCAGTCCTGTCTGATGGATCCACAAAGCCAGATGCCTCAGCACCACAAGGGTGATTTGTCCCAGGGTGGTGGCAGCCCATTGCCTCTGCAAGCTCGCTGCAGGGGACAGGGCTGCCTTCAGATTCACAGGTAACAATGGGGCTGCCACAATTGAACAGTGGAAAATGCTGAGGACATTAAAAGCAGTAGGTACCTAATAAGCCTGTACACCTCCTTATGTTATTCACAATATATATGTAATTAAAAGCCTATTGTTGAATACTAAATACAGTTTAAAATTATACTACTCATATTATGCAAATACATTAACTCAGTCAACCTAAGTGTAAACAAGTCTTTCAAATAAATATTTTCATGCTTCAGAAGGCAGTGCTAGGGTGACTTATGCATTTGTTGACCCTTATTTAAGATGACGAGGCATTACACTGCAGCTTTGTGCTTGCCATAATTTCTTACTTCTTCAGCCACTTCTATAAAGAATTTTGACTATATCAACAAGAAATAATCTCCATTCTAATAGCTACATTCAAATTTAAGAACACTTATGTTTCATGTATGACTAATTTTGTTTTCTGCACATAATTATCACACACTCTTACACTCCATCAGGTTAGAATAACCCCTGAAGAGGCCAAAGTCTGCTCCCCTAAACTCCAGACTAGGGATCTTGCTGCATGTCCCCCCAAGGACCTTCAACTCTCATTTCATGGTCACTGCCCTTGAGCTTCCCCTTCCTCATCAGCCCCTCTTTGCTGATGAGAAGGAGGTGCAGCAAATATGTTATATTTAGAGGTAACTGAGCACTACACGATAATGGTCATCCTCCTGTCCTTAAAAGTGATAGGATTGAATTATCTAACCTCCTATTTCATAGAAGCCAACTCAGAAAACACTGCATACTTCAAACATTATTATTATTACACTCTCATTCACTAGCATGAAATGTCAACTGTATGAAAATCCACAAGGTAATCTCACAGCCAAAGAAAGTATTTCTGTCCTGCATATGACATGTTATACTTTGCTCTTTGTGCTGTTTACTTATGTCTCTAATAATACCCAAAAATAAGCTCCACTGAAGTCAATGAGATTCTACATGGATTAGTCAAAGAACTAGATTTACCCTAAAAGCAAAAAAAGGGGGAAACTTCAAATTACTTCATTCAGAATCCAGAAGTTTTAAAATCTGTCAAGAATTATTTAGGTGTACAGGAATCTGATTTTAGAAACTTATTTGTCTAGCAGCACCTAGAAAGCTAAGCTGTTTTTGAAAATAGAACTATGTCAGTTTGACATTTTTGACAATGTTACTCTGCCTGCCTTCGGCATCTTTTTCTTCTTTATCCTTTCAGATATCTCACAATGTATAAATCTGAGGAGAGAAAGAGACTTAGGCAACTGATAATATATTCACAAAATGGTACAACAACAGATAAAACCAACTAACTATCCTAGGATTTTCAGACAAGTAGCTATAAATCATGCAGACACCTTGCCACATCTGTTCAACAGACATGAAAAGTAATATATTGCTCAAAGAACAGTCAGTAGAGTCCTAAAGGACTGTAAAAGCAATGATATAATTTTCACCACCAGATTTTCTCTCACAGTTTCATGATTCTTGTAATAAAAGTTAAATTATTTTTGTCTGAAGCAATCTCAGTTCTTATGAAAACATTTAGGGGATGAAAAGGTTTGTCAGTGGGATCACAGTTTGTATTTGCTGAAAATTTCTGACTTTCAGCAACCAACTAACCTCAGAATATGAAGGGTTTCTTTTAAGGAAGCTTCTCATTTCTTTGACTGCTGAATAATATAATACTTGTGCAATAACATCCTTATGTATATTTGCATCATCCAGACTCATACACATATTACTTGTTTCCTAGAGACAACAGGTCAAACTTTCAAATTCAGCCTTTCTCAGAGTCTGCTAAGCTAGCCAACAGTTTCTAGGAATTCCAAACAGGATAAGTTAAAATAAAATACATTGCCAGCTTCAGGGGCACAAGGATGGAGTGCAGGAAGCATTGTCAGTCATAGAATCATGGAATGGTTTGGGTTGGAAGGGACCTTAAAGACCATCTCATTCCAACCCCCCCTGCCATGGACAGGGACACCTCCCACTAGACCAGGTTGCTCAATGCCTCAATCCTCATCCAATCCTTGCTACCTTCTATGATTCTTCTGAGGGATAGAGCAGATAGTCAGAGCACACCTCAGATTCAAACAGGCAACAGGGAAGATCAGTTTGGTGGTAACTCAGAAAATAAGTTTTCACTTTTCAGATTTCATAGAAAAATTAAGATCTAATAAAATACAATCTAAATTAATTCTTTTTGCTGCTGTAAGCTATGAAGATGTACTTTCTCAAATGTATTTTCTCCTGAATAACCATGTACCATATAAAACCAGCCAGCTATAGAAATAGTGTAAATGTACCACTGCCAGGATCCAGTTTCAGTGAAGAAATTAGGCAGGAGAGTTATATCTAAACAAATAAACATATTACAGTAGAATTTACTCCATTTGGTGACCTCCAGCTTCTATGTTACATTTATAACAAAACTCAATAATGTAGTTCATGATTAATTACAAATAGACTGTTGAGAGTGAACAAAAACCAACAACATGCTACAGTCTATAAAATGAAAAGATGATTCTGAATTGTAATTGCTTTATAGACCACTGAATTAGAAAGAGGGGAGATTTATCACAGAAGACCTTTAAGATCATTAGTAGAAGTTCAATTATTAACAGGTTTTATCTCTGAATGCCTGTTTCTGTAATGCTTCTATTTTTTTTCCTAAATTATTCAGAGCAACCATCACCAACTGCACCTCCACTTGTATCTCCTTGAAATATTTTATGCACTCTTAACCACCTTAATGAGATGGATGAAATCCCCCTGTGGTCACAATTCAGGAAAGCATGTAACTACATGTTAAGTCCCACTGGGACAAATCCTCAGCTATCACATTAATGGAGCTTTGGCATCTGCCACTGGGACTCAAAATGCCTTCCAAGTAGATTGTTGAAACAGGTTATTTAAGAAATTTAAAAAGAAAAAAATTCTTGTTCCTGAAACTATCATNGTAAGGGATACAAATTGGCAAGAGGGTAGACTTAGGCTGGATGAAGGAAAGAAGTTCTTTCCTGTGAGGGTGGTGAGACACTGGAACAGAATGCCCAGAAAGGCTGTGGATGGCCTCTCCCTGGAGGTGTTTAAGGCCAGGCTGGATGAAGAACTGAGCAACCTGGTCTAGTGGGAGGTGTCCCTGTCCATGGCAGGGGGGTTGGAACTAGACACTCTTTAAGGTACCTTCCAACCCAAACCATTCTATGATTCTAATATTTGCATGTGGATTTGTATTACAATTTTTTTTTTGTAATATGAGCATTCAGCACTGTGCCTAAGTGTTACACTGCTCCACAGAGTGAAATTTTTTTCAGCAACACAGCACTTCCTAAAAAGTCATTAGAGGTCCTTGTGGTTAGGCAATTATAGTTGGTGATCTCATTTTGTAGCCAAAGCCATTAGGACAACATAAAACTGGTTTCAGGAAAGCATATTAGTTAATTATAAATCTGTCTGAGGAAAAAAAAAAAAAAAAAGCCCTAAAAGGAGAATATTTGATTTATTCTAATAGTTCATCATTAAAATGCTGTGGTTCTCTAACTTTGTACCTTGACTGGGGAAAACTTTGTGATTTTATAGGAATAACAATAAATGGGGTTTTGATGACTCATTTTGAGTAATTTTCTAATAATTCACTTACAGTTTGTAGTGACAAACTGGTCCAAATTCTGTGCCTGGTTGTGGTCATGTTGATGTCAACCACCTTCAGTAGGTGAAATACAGAGGCCACAAGAATTTGTGAACAGGAAACGATCATTTCACAGCAGTTGGTCTGTACAAATTGCTCACATAAATTAAGGGCAAAGGACCCAACCCAGACCTGTCTTAAAAACAAAGACACAACTTCCTTTACAATGGATTTCACTGTTTTTTTAGTCTACTGCCATCTTGCTTGCTTGCTTTGTTGCCTTCTTACTACATCTTACAGGCCAAAAGCTTCTTGGGACAGAATTATCACTCATTCTGTTTTCCAACTGCATGGCAATGTAGGGCTTGACTTGTTTGCAATCACAGTGTAAACATAAAATAAATCACAAAAGCAGCCATTCTACTGCCTTACAAACTACATTTATCTGTTATTTTATAATATAAACATAGTGAATATTTTAGAAGAGAATGTCTTCAGGTTTTTCATTTCTATTGAACCTACTACCACAGTGGGATAAAACTGCAGCTCCTATGATCAGGCTTAAAATGCATAATCATTTCCATTGGCCCATGTTCTGCTTTGCTTTAAGGATCCTGCTGTTATGAGTTCAAATGACACATGACTGCTGACTGCATCATCATAATCATCTAGGTTGGAAGGGACCTTTCAGATCATGGAGTCCAACCATCAGCTAAACTCTGAGTAGCCTCATACCTGGTCATACCTCATACCTTGAACCATGACACAGATTAGGAGTCTGATTCTCTCCCAACTACACACCCAGGTTTAAGCTGTTAAATCTCACTGGGCAGAAATAGCTGTTTAATTCTTGCTGCTGCATTTCCTATGCAACACACAGCCTTTCCTCAGTCACAGGATCCCATTATACCCATCAAAAGGTTTACTCTTGTCACAGATGAGACCAAGCATATCTAAAGAGATATCATAGGCAGCAGGTTCACTCCAAGTCAGGTTTGACACATTCAAGTGCATCATATATCACCAGTGGAAAGCTTAGACTTTCTTTCTCTAAATTTCTCTAATGTTAAGTTTCTGCAGGCAAAAAAATTTCTGCCTTAGGCACTTAATTGGAAGAAATTCCAGCAGGATCCAAATCTGCAACTGCCATTAAATGTTTCATAGCATCTTACTCAAGGTCTTTTACAAAGAAAATAGTTAGCTATTCTTGGTTGGCTTTCTCCATGGCTTTTTTCCAAAGTAACAACCCCTGTTCCAGCAGGTATTATCCAGATTGTGCCAAAACCATGTCAAGTCAACAAGATTTTCAGTGGATTTTTTCTTTTGGTAGGTTTGGCTTTGGTCACAGGGCTCTTTCATGAGGTTTTCTTTGTTTCTTTTTTTAATGCTTTACATTTCAATAAGAATTGGGGAACTTACTGAAGTAAACCCAGTGGCTGAGACTCTGAGCTGCTGGGACACTGTAGATGCTCCTATTGCTTGAGTTTGCCAGGAGCACAGTATTAGTCCACTCAGGTTTACTACACCAGTCTTGGTGATTTCAGTAGAAGGGGAACACATACAAGCATATTTAAGTACTGGATGGTCCAGTTTACAGAACAGGATGATAATTTTTCCAAATTAATTGCAGCAGAGAAGACTCACACAGCTTGTTGCTATAGCAATGAAGGCAGAACAGCTAATATTCCTCACAGAGGAAGGGCTAACTCCCCCAGTGGCAGGTTAGCTCTGGTTTAAGGTCTGCATTTGGAGGTCAGAGGAAGAAACACTGAGTGACTCAGTTCTAAGCAGCCCATCATTCCTGGGCACAGCAGGGCACACTTTCTGCACTCCCCACTGGGACAGAGAGAGTCCTTCAACACAGAGATCTGAAGCAAGGGGAAATTCGACCATCCTGCTCCATCCCACGAAACAGGACTTGGGAATTTTGCAGTTAGCAGCTGCCTAGAGAAACTTTTTCTTTTTTTGTTCCTACTCCACAGATGGGCACATTTGGCTCTTATTTAGACAAAAGTCATAGCAACACCATACAGGGAAGCAATTACAAATAGTCACATGCTGCTAGGAAAAAGTAAAGGGAGATACAAAGAAAAATTAAGGCTTAACTATTCTCATCAGTTATCTGATCAGAATGTATGTATCTGAACAGTATGTATTTTCATGCAAACAATTTACAAATACACTCTGATGCTACAAAAATCAATATTTCCACATTTTGGCTACATATAATTATGCTATGAGTCAGCACATGGACTTGATGCAACTTGATTTCTTTAAACAGGAAATACACTACTTGATCAGGCATCTCTCCTCCAGGAAGCAATCTCAGACATTATAACACAACATGTACAAAATGTGAAGCCATAATCCTAGAGTATCCTGGTCACTAGATTTTATTTTTTTAAACTCATCAGCATTTTTGTACCGAGTGCCATACAGACCAGTGTTCAGAACAGCACAATAAAGATTCTGTCTTCTTTCAAGACTTTCCACAGTCTTTACTACATTTTTCAATCTTTCCTTTCTTGTAAAGCCTCCAAAACTATTCATGCAGATTCAAGTTCCACAAGCTCCTCACTTAACAAAAGCTCCTGAACACACACTCTAACTAACCAGTTTGAGGTCAAAAGTTATCTCTATAGGCATCAGCATGAAGAACACATACTGGCACTTTCCAACTTTAAGTTTCCATCACTTTCCACTTTTTTTTCATAGCAGAGATCCTTAAATCATGTTTGAACTCCCTTGCCTTCCTCCAGAGTTTTTCAGTGCAAATACATTATTATGCCTGGCCATTACCAGTCATTGATCAGCACTGATTTAGCAGGTATGAAACTAACTTGGCACAACTTAGTATCTCTGCAAGAGACAAAGGTCATCATTTCAATTATAATCCTCATTATTTACTACAATTAAGTGAATTTATTAACAATGTCAAAGCTCAAGCTGTTTAACATAACTAATAAAGCAAGTAAGAGACTATTCCAGCCATTAGCAATGCATTGGTTCTCAGGGTTCTGGTGTTCAACATTTTTGTTAACTGTCTCTATAGCAGACTTTTAGCAAGTAGAAGCAAAGCAGGGGAATTAGAGAATCTAGCAGCTTCTGAAACATCTGTCACTAGAGGTGAAAACACAGTCCAGGATGTGGGCACATAGCCCAAGCCAAGCAAGGCTTTTCTTTTCCACAAACAACAAAACACAAGTTGCTCATGATATGATGACAAAACACAAGTAGCTTTGAAATTCTCACTGTGTTCTGCTAAGAGACAGGAAGGAGAGCAAAAGGTTTTGTACAGAGGAGGTGAAATGCAAACCCTAAACCCTATTACTTTTGATACACGGATAGTTCATTACCCCAAAAGATATTTAGCTCCCTACAACTGCAAACAGACCTATAGTATTTATTGCATAAAGTAGCAGCATTTCTGTTGTTTAGATAGAATAGGAAAGCCTACATACCATTTATCTGATTGACTTCAAGACCCACAGAAAGTGATCCCTGCTGAAACCAGGAACTGAGAACAGACTGTCCTTCCTCCCCATGGTGGCCTGAGGGACACAAGGGAGACAAGATACTCCCAGGTGCTTGGAGCATTGCTATTCAGGGAAGCACAGCATGAGGAAGGGCTGGGGGCATCTGCTCCTCATGGCACAGCTCCAGCCAGGCAGGCAGATCTGGGCAGGCTGAGCAAGCCCACCACAGCTGCCTGCCCCCTGGACAGGGGGAACTGGCAGAACTGCTGGCAGGATCCACTGCCTGCTAAATAGCGTGACAAAGTATTTAACTGTTTTGGAAATACTAGTCCAGGCTTAGAAAACAGACTGTATGCTCTTCAGGGCAGGGACCATCTGTCTGTTCTCTGCTTAGCATGGAGGGGTCCTACTTTTTCATTGAGTTGTTAAGTCACTGCTGCAGTAAAGCGGGCAAACACAAGCATCATTCTTCCAAGACTTGAAAACTGCAGAACAAAATGGATGACTCTTAAATGTGGAATGACAGGCTAGTCCCCAGCAATGGGCATTGCTCTGCACAGCACACTGCTCCACACATACAGCAAACCCAGTGTAGCCTGCTGCTGATATTGCACTCTAAAACTGAAAAGCATCCTTTAGGACTGCACCACACTATCAGTTTTAAACTGTTTTTTCTTTTATGCAAGAAAAAATAAAAATAAACCCCAAAGCACACAACCTCCTTTCCCCAAGTATAAACAAAGCATTAAAAAACATTAAATCCCAGATAAAAAGACCGACTACTGTTGGGAATATCTTCTAAAGGCTGTTTGCTGCACAGGCAGTTTTTGTTCATTTCCATTTAGACAGTGCTCCTGAAGAAAATCCTAAGCCTAAAAGCCACTGAACAGAATCACAAGAATGAGAGGTTTGGGGGATCCTTATATCAAAATCGGATGTTCCTTGAGATAACCATCTTTTCTATTCCATTTTACATCATTTTTCTGTGGCTCAGAATTTCGTTTGAGCTTCTATAATCTCTTGTTTGGCAAGTGATTTGATGGTAAAGCTTCTGCTGACACAAAGAAAACTAACTGCATTCACAACATATCCTTATTCCTGCAGGTTGGCAGATAGACAACTTTGCAGCAAACCCACCACCTCAGTCCTGCCTTAGACCTTGCCTAGAATATATGGTTGGGTTAGCTAGGAGAAAGAGATTAATAATTCAAATGAGAAAAATTATTAAGTTCTAATTAGATCAGGGTTTTCAGAGTATGCAATGGAGCCAGTAGTTCTTCACTGATGAGGCAATGAATAGTCAATATACTATAGCTATGACTTTCCCACTTATTAACTGTAGGTCTACAAACTACCTACAAAGTATGTTTCCCTAAAGTACTCTTGGGTTCTCCAAATGGAGACCTATCTCTGTTTTGCTAGAACCTGTGAATCTTATGGGGTTCTAAGCACTCAGTGTAGAGGGATAAGGACTCAATCCACTACATCTATGAAGATCACTAATGTTCTCTCTTTTTTCCTACTTTCCTCTGAGTTTCTTCAAATGAATATTTCCAAAGTTATCTCTTGTCTTTCCAAGGTTTTTTACAGGCTCCTCCTCCCTTGAAGGTTACTGCCTTATTCTCTCACACAAATATTTTCATTTCCACCAGCCCATGGTTGGAAAACCTGGTCAAACATTTCCTCCCCTCCTCCACGTACTCCTGCAGAGGAAACGGGCAGAGAACCAAAAATAGCTGGAAGAGCACCAAAGCCTGCAACAGTGATTGCATGACCCATTTTGCCCTTCTTTAGAAAAATCACAATTGGCTTTCCAGACAAAAAGCAGTAAGAAGAGGGCAGCTGTATGTGACATCTTGTCCTCCTGTGCTCACCAGTACTCCCATAAACAGAACTGTGACAGAATAACAGCACTGAGTTAACATGCTGCAAATCACAATGCCTCCAGTGTCTTGTCTAAACCAATGCACTCTGACTCTACTGAATACAGGATAAAACCTGAATGCTACACAATTGCCTGCATAAGCTGTCCAAGAAAAGATTGTTAAATGTGTTCTGAGCCTCCCTTTAGTGAGGCACCTCCAGCATAGTTACACTGAAATCTCCAAATCCTTGACTTCAGTACTGTCTAAATGCTTCCTGCAGATTGACTGACCCATTCCAGCTTTGAAACTCCCACTTGTCCTGTCAAGTGAATGTCCATACTTGAAAGGGCAACACTATCCTTACACCTGCTTGCTGTCCTTGTCAGAAAGAGGGTCAGACATAAGCAGGCAGCCTGGTAACTCCTTTGGACTGAACAGGAATTGAATCTCCATTCTAGTTGAATTCTCTATTATGGTGCTATTCATTAAAAGTTGCTGTCCACTTATAAATTGCAACACTGTAAACCAATCAGAGTGGGCAGTTCAACTTCAGAAAAGCTCTAGAAAACATTTCAGCAAAGTCACAGCATAAAAAGGGAACATCACAAGCCCATTTTAGGCTGTGAAGAATCACAAGAATACTACATAAAGTCATACATCCTTTGTGCTTCCTCTCAAAAATAAAAGATAATACTGAAGAAATTAATAAGGTGTTTAAGCTATTTTTTTAAATGTTTCAGTCTATTTGTTAGTTATGAAAAACAGTGCATGAAAATAATTATCTAATTTCTGTAGCAAGTTGCATAAATGAAAACTCTTACCACAGCTTAATATTATGTTAATTGTACAGAAAAGTACTCCTAACCTACTATGAATTTTTCCACATATAAAGGGAACTAAAGAAACCATCAAAAGAATTTATTTAGTTATTGTATAAAATCATATCCTTGGGTCATCTCCTCTCATAGGTTTATAATACACACAGGCACAGCAGGGAATGGCATTTCATTCAGTAAGATGCCTTGGCATCATGGATCAATAAAGACACACACTGTGTGCTCACAGCAGTTTGGGCTGCCCCACTGTACCTAAATAAAGCCATGTGATCTTCATTTGTTTAAAAAGTACAAGATATTCTTCACCTATGAAGCACAAAAGAAAGGAATCTATTTGTTACATATCTCTTCTCGCTACAATTGAACACAAGACTGCAAAGCACTGGGCAGCTTACAGCATTAATTCAAACAGGCTCCATCCCTCTCACATGATGAATCACAGAATATCAGGGATTGGAAGGAACCTTAAGAGATCATCTAGTCCAATCCCCAAATGCTCATCTTTATTTATCAGAGATTTGCACTTCAGTAATTGTGAGTAAACACAACAGTTGTGGTCCAGACTTACACTTAGAAGTGGCTCAAAATTGAACCACAAAAGAAAAATAAGCATTTAAGCAATCTGACTGCTTTAAAGACAAAAGTTCAGGTGTACTTAGCAATACACAGTTTTAGAGGACACAAGTTCAAAATGCTGCTTTCTGGTAGACTTCCCTCATCACCCTCAGGCTGTTTAAACTGATTTCTCAAAAGGTGTTTAGACACCCAGATCTAATACTGGAGTGAAGGTGTCTCAATGCCACATGAGGTCTGTGCTTCACTACCCCATCAAAAGCCTGATATTCCTTTCATCTCCAAAGGAGTTGTTGAATTAAATACTGGGAAGATTGAGAGATGCTGTGGGCACTACAAGTATCTCTAAGACTGCAAAGAAAGGCTCTGCCTGCAGCCTCCTATTACACAGACTGGCTACTGCAAACACTAATAGCAGAATCCACAGAGAGATAAACAAAGAATAGTCCTTTCACTGTCTTGTGAAAAAACTGGATAGCCCTAATGAATGATTACAACTCTCTAAGTACAAACTGACTTTACTATGTGAGAATCTTTAATAATTGACAACACTTATCCTTGTGTAATGCAAAATGATCAAAAGGGCCTGAAAATGAATTCCTCATTTCACTCTGTGACACCACTACTGTCATTATATCATTACACTTGGTTCCAGAGAAACCTTTGGCTGCTCAATGTTTTAATCAAATGCATCAGCTAAAGTGAGTTCTATCTGCAGACCTGAAAAATCAGGGTTTATAATAATCACCATGTCCATAATGAGAGTGATTTTTATGTCTTCTCATGATATGATGGTCCTCAGATGAACACTATTCTAGACATGAGAAAGTGATTCATTAATAGCTCGCAAAATGCAAGGGAAGATGGCTAAAAAAGACTTGCAGCTTTCAAGCTGAATAAATCCACCAATTCATAACCATGATGGTATCTTGAACTCTCTCAATATAGTCTAAAAGCTGACAATGAATTCTGAAATTCACTATGCCTTGATGGAAAATACAAGGATCTTATCTGAAAACGTGCTTAATATTTTTCATTGCTTTCAGCATCTCTGTAGCATGGATATGTCAAAAAGACAGCCAGAAATCTGAAGAGTCCAGATGTGCCAAGGAGCAGGCTGTTCTTTTACACCCCTCTTTTCTATAAGCAAAATAGAAACTGTAAGGAAAAAAGTAATAATATTTTAAAATATCTATTTTAGTGTTTGAGATTTAATTTTTTTAAAAATAGTTCTCCTGAAGTAACAATGGGGAGATATGTTCTTATGTATATACAGTGTGTTTGGTAAATTGAAGAGTTGTTTGAATAATTTAGAAAAATTTAGAAATAGATAAGATTAAGAAAGACTGTCGAATAAGTAAGATTTGTCTTTTATTTCTTCCACTCCTAGTGAGCTTCAACTCAAGGAAGATGGGACCCCATTAAGCCTTATAAATTAACTGCATATTGTTCACAAGAAGTATCTGTCCTCCTATGCTGATAATTTGGAACAAATCAAAGAACCCCTTTCATGAATGAAGTAAAGGAATTAATTTTCTCCAGTTTCTACCTCCAGTTCTCAAATAGAAGCTGATATCTTCCCTTGTCTAATTTAGCAGTTTTCATATTAAGTGCAACAAGATTTGAGCTGCTTGCCAGCCAACAGCTAATATACATTTAACATCCACTTTTTAGAGCTTCCCTAGAACTAATTTACAAAAACACTGCATGTGGTGCTGGAAGCAGGAGAGATGTGCCTCTAGGCAGGCAAGAATAAGTTCTAGATGACTTAAATTAATGGAATATTCTTCCATGTGTTTTATTTTATGCCTCTGTCCTTACAGCTGGAAGACAACATCTTCTAACTGTTCCATCTATAATAAACAAGGGACATAAATAATTGGAGTCTATCTTTAATCTTCTTAGAAAATAACATGAAGGATAGCTTTACTTTGTGTAGGCTGCACAAGTAGCAAAGGGAACATCTGTAAACAAAATTTTTAAAAAATATTCTGGGTCTGTCAATCTACCCTAGAATGAGTGATTAAAATAGAGCAGCTATAAATTACAGTAATGTGCAACACATTGCATTTGAAGGGTACAGAACACTTGGAGAGGCAATTTTTCAAGAAAGCTTCACATTCCAGCATTTTCAGAGAGTTCCACTGCTGGCATAACAGCTAAGACTGAAACAAGTGTCTCAGGCTTTGAAGAATCATCATTTATTAGAAAATATCTCACATCCATTTCTGCTTAACTATTCTGTGACAAGTTTTTGTCCTTTTTGAGGTCACAAGTATGCATTTTAAAACATAAATTGATTTAAATTTAAAACATAATTGATAATTTAAATCATAAATTTATACACCACCACATGTGCATGAAGCTAACCCATGTATTTGAGTTGCTGACAGAGATAGGACCATCATGAAGCAGAGATTTGTACCAGGTGACCANTTTTTGAGGTCACAAGTATGCATTCTAAAACATAAATAGATGAAAATAATTTATACACCACCACATGTGCATGAAGCTAACCCATGTATTTGAGTTGCTGACAGAGATAGGACCATCATGAAGCAGGGATTTGTACCAGGTGACCATCACAAATTTCTTCCAACCTAAATTATTCCACAATTTCATGCAACTGTTCATTACATTTCATAGTAGATTTAGGCTTTAATATATATTATTTTTTTAACACTGGTAGTCTTACTAGTAGAGTGGAGGGGTTTTTGTGGATAGTGAAGCACTGGAACAGGTTGCCCAGAGAGGTTGTGGATGCCCCCTCCCTGGAGGTGTTAAAGTCCAGGCTGGATGAGGCTCTGAGCAACCTGGTCTAGTGGGAGGTGTCCCTGCCTATGACAGTGGGGTTGGAACTAGATGATCTTTAAGGTGCCTTCCAACCCAAACTATTCTATGATTCTATTCCCTCTTTTCCCCCGAGCCTACATTGTCCATGCAGACTTAAGAGGAAGAGATGTAAAATTTAAGCCAATGAGTAGTTTTAATATTAGTCTGGGATTGCTGTGATACAGTGCAGGGATGATGCAAACTCACTGAGAAAAAGATGAAAGAATGAACAGAGATTGGACTTTAGGAAAGCAGAGACTAAAGTTTCATAACCCCTAGAAAGCTATTTTTAACCAACATTTTTCTTTTCCCCAAGCAGAAACAACAAAGAAATGAGTGACTATCTAGAGTCTAATCAGTGCACTTGCAAGCAAGGCAAGTCATCTTGAACAAAGCAAACTCAGAGTTGATGCTTTTTAACACAGCTCAACAGCAGGCACTTGGACGACAGCCAGCTGAATCCCATCATTTTCAGATCTATAGGGTGGTCTACAAGTACAGAATGTGCCAATTTCCTTTTAATGCACTGATAAAAATGGCAAATGCTGTGTGGTACTACTTATATATAAACCACACAAAATCCATAACTCCATCTGCTTGCCACCAAGAGAAGCCTTACTTTTCTCAAGACTTAAAAATACCTTATTGCACAGCACAAAGTACACTCAGTCTCTGAAATAAAAAAAAAATTTAGTCTTGTGTGCCTTGCAAAACACAGTTCAGTTTTGGCCATTTTAGCACTCTTACCCCAATTCCCTCCACTCCTATTTTTTGTTCTTAGGGATGAAAAATATCCCAGCAAACCAAAACAGTTCCTCTGAAACAAATCCTCACAGTATCAGTCACATGTGAAAACAGAAAATGGAATAATTGCTCACTCAGTATGAATTCTATTGCATAAAAGCCTTCTTCTGTGTCTCTAATACTGAAAGAAAACACGTCTACCACTCTCCTCACCAGATTGCTTTGTACAACCACATCACACAGCTCTTCCTTCCTTCAACTCTCCACCTTCTCCTTTATTTTTAAATAGAAAACACCCCTCCTTTCTACCAGCTGATTTGATAATTAAATAGGGCTGAGTGAACCTGATAATGTCTCTACTGTGTGATATTAGTGATTGACCAAACACAAGGAGACAGCAAGTTGTGCTAGTAATGTGGACAACAATAGTGGAACACCCTCCTGCTTTGAGAAGCAAATTGAGAGTTTTCAGCTGGAAGCTCTTACAGTTTCAGTGCATTCTTTATCTGCCTTTGTCTACAGTTGCTGATGAGAACTAAACCCTTGCCTCCATCCCTGCAAATTACATGAGTTTAATCAAGTGGCTGTGTGATATATTTGGTGACAGCAGATTTAGTTATCCTGCTGTGATAAAGGGTTGATCAATGTACTATTATTCTTTCCTTTATTGGCTTTTCTTTCTTCCCAGCAAGCATAATACTACAGTATCACAGACCAATTTTTCTACACTTGAGAACTAATCACTCCTAAACCCAAAGACAATATTTCCCACTTGAGCAATAAAGGCATTTGTTGCATCCTAAAATTCATGCTTTTCTAGTGCTCCTTTAATTATCACAAAACTGAATTGTTACTCCATTTAACCTTGTATGTTGGCCACCATTATTTGGAGACCTTTTCCTTGTTTATTTTTTTCCTAAATAGTTCAAAGCAACTATCCATTTTCAGCAGTAGTCAAAGATTTCCTGCTCCATAGTCTTAAAAAAAGAAGAGGAAAACAAAGTAGTAATTTATTCTTTTGACTTCATCAGTCTAATTCATAGTCCAAAATCATTAAGCTAACAACATGAACTTCTCTCATGCAGCTCATGCAGTCATTAAAATGTTTTTCCCCAACAATTTTGAGGTTAGCTAACACATTATACCTCCTGTTCAATGACCAGATGACTCAAAACACATATTTGGCAAGCTTCTAGAAAGCTTCTGTTAAAAAAAAAAAATATTTTCAATGCACTTTCCCTCTTGAAAAACTGTTCCTACAGGTTGAAGAATTTGGTTTCTAAGTGACTCATGCAGTATTAATTGATGCTACTATTAAATACGTTAATTTTTTTAGAAAGAAAAAAACCCATCTTTGGGTTTAAAATACAATTTGATTTTTAACAAAATACAACAGTGGACAACATATTGTGCATTCTTTCATTTTTATGTTTTGGGGTTTGGTTTAAGGTCATCTATATCTCATTTCACTTTGGGATATTACAAGAGTGCAACCCTTTGGAGTAAAAGGGCAGATTCCAAACTGAAGAGGAGTCAGTGTTGTCGGTAGCACCTGCCTGGTATTCAGTGTGCTGTTATATATTACAATGTGATTTATATTTAAATTTACACTTAAAAAGTAATTGAAAGATCAGGAAAGCAAAAATCCCCTTCAAGCATTTTGATTTTACAGCCTCTTCTGTCATGCTAAGCAATGCCTTTATCATGATGTCATTTCTTCTAAGACAGTAATTGCACAAATCATTCATCTTCAGTAGAAGTTTGGAATGGGCACTTAACATTGGAACTTACCTTTACATTTTGATTATAAAAGAAAATGGCCCATATGGCATAAATATCTCCAAGTGAAATAGGAGTTCATGAATTTATAGCAAGTGTGATAAGGGTAAAAAGATCTCAAGAGGAAATTCTATGATAATGGTCTTTTAATAGACCTGAGAGAAAACCTGGCTAACTCTTACATGGCTGAGCAAATAAAGCCACAAATCAATGAGAAAAGTTGCTAGTTACACAGAAAGGAATCTAAAGCAAACTTCAGATAACAATCAGCCTTCAAATGAAAGTTAAAAGTCAAAATTCTTGGTGAGACAATCCTAAAAGCATTAAATTGGAATGCAAATGAAGATACCTGCATTAGTGTGTGTTGAGAGCTTTTAACCAGCTTACAACTGGAAGTGCAGTAAACAGAGCTCACAAGCAGCTTGGAAAAGGGGCGAGTTTGGATTTAAAAATTTATCTAACTACAAAATTACTCCAAAGTATGCCAAATTCAAATCTCTGCTCATCAAGGCATTAAAATGTCCATTTAATAAGAAAATAACCTGAGTTTTCAACTACAAAGTGATAAAAATACTTCTCATCTCCAGGTCTGTGGTATTGGCTCTGGAGCCACACAATTGCTTCTCTGGTGCAGATTTACTCGAGAGAGAGAGAGAGAGAAATGAACTTCCAACTGAATACTATTAAACTATTACAAAAAGACTAAAACTGCATGTTTAATTAGATTGAAAATCTCTAAGCTGTTACTGATCCTTCTCAATACTTTTGCCCAATAGCCCTAATATAGATCAACAGCTTCCATATTATCAGCACTTCTGAATCATTCTTGTCCATCTTTAGTCCTCAGTGGTTAAAGGAAGAAGGTTGTGCCCCAAAGACAAGCACAAGATCTTCATTCATTTATTAAGGATCCTATAATCAGGCATTCTTTAAAAAACAATACAGGAGCAGGGATACTACTTACTGAAATTTTGATGTGAAACAAAGTTAACATCTTTGCTTTTTGAGTTTGGTCTCACAACTGTGTTACCTGGGAAGTTTAGTGTGATACAGACTAGCAGAGTGAAAATATAACACCACTGAACAAGAACTTCATCGCTGGTGTTTTTGAAGCAACTGAAGCAAAGCCTTCTTGAGGGCATGAGAACATCACAGGAAACAAAAGAAAGGCTCATACACGTGGCACTACACACCAAAATCCCAAAACAGATGTCAAAACATTTAAATGCAAACATTCAACAGCAGTGTAATTTGTCTGACTTAATTCAGTCAATAAGTAATTTGCATTTTTTTTCTGTAGAAAAAGCAATCTATAGAAGACAACACAGGCACTAGCTGACACCTGCACCTGCTGCTCTTACCTCCGCCAATGACTGATCATTTTCATGCCTATAAAAATACCTTCCTTTGAAAGTTGTGATGATCACAAATCAAAGCCTCATTTTCTAATAAAGTGACACAGAAAGTACAACCTTCTGCTGTGGAATTTCGACTCATTCTGCTGCATTAATAAACTAACTTTCTTATTTTTATTATTCCCTTTCCTTTGTTATCTATGCAATAATAGGTGATAGCTTTGGCATATGTGAGAAATAGCAGGCAAGATACCAAAAACCAAACAAAAATGTACCCTCTGGTTAGTCACAGGACAGGTAAAAATCCCAGACAGATTAATTATTTCTTTTTCACTGTAGCAGAATCAGGGTGTGAAAACAGAAGACACACTATCTAGGACTATACAGAGGGACTCTGCAGAAAGAGAGTGATCTCCTCACATGAATTCTGTTCTCTTTTAGGCAGTATTACATTCAACAAGTCACATCATAAGAGAAAATGCAAGACTTAACTACATTTTAAATTGGCAGTTGGTCAGGCTTACCACATGGCACACACTAACAATTAGTGAGATATGAAGCGAGATACACAATAACCAGTTGCTTCCATACTTCTACATACAAAAAAGGTAGATGATTCTGCTAAGTAACTCATTCCAGATTATTCTCTCACGTCTAACTGCTATAGAGCATGGCAATGCTTACATTTGTGTTTCAAATTGCGCTCAAAAGTGCTGGTTTTGTTCCAGCCTCCTGTTCTCTTCCCATCATCTCTCCTAACAGCTATACAACTCCAAAGCACATCTCTAAATTTTTAGAGAAGGGAGAAAAGTGAAGTTTTCTGTTTTGTGATCACCACAGACCACTGCCTCAATGTGAGAATCTGAAAAATGAAATGCAGCTTCAGTGTAATGACCAGGAAAAGGATTCTGGAGTTATTGCAGAAACATCCCTAAAAGCCCTCATCAGAATAAGCCACAGCAACAGTGAGGAAGGAATTAAAGCCTTTGGATTACACTGAGTTGCAGCTGAAGCAGAAAAAAAAGTAAACATTCTCCTTTTATGTTTAGTAAAAAAGGTGAAAAACTTCAAAATAACAACTAAACTTCCACCAAAATATAGCACTACAGAAAATTAAAAGATCATAATCTTTTCTCTGTTATCTATGAAGTAAAAGCACATGGATCAAATGTATATGGTTTGGATGGTCTTCCACTGGTTCAGGTGCTATGGCATCAATGGGGATGACATCAGTGAGGATAACATCCGTGGGGAGCCCTGCCCAGCAGCACAACAGCCCCCCAGTGACAGCAGCCACCAGATGCCAGAGCAGAGCAGCAGTGGGCAGTGCCACTGCCTTGGCTGCACTCCCCAGCCATCTCCTGGGGAGCAAACCCCCAGGGAAATATCACAGCATTCTTGGCTTGACTTTGAAATTGCCCATTTCATAGAAGCTCACCAACCATGTCAGCTCCTGCAATGTATCTTTAAACAACATATTCCAGGTGTCATTGAACTCTGATTTCTCTCTTTCATTGGCTTGCTAATGAAAGAAAAATCAGAACACATACACACCGCATCCAAACCAAGCCTTGTGCCAAGAAGCACCTCTGGGCTGTCTGAGCAAAGATTTAGATTATATTACATCAGTAGGGTCACACAGACATCACAGTCTTAAGGCATATAGATAGAAATGACAGGTTAGCCAAAACAAAGCTTTTATGTGAATTGCTGAAATTAAAAATTGAGAGATCTAATGACTCATTCTCACAGGACGTTACTGCACATATGCATCAGCTGAAAAGAAACAGAGTAACATAAAAGACATTTCTGAAACATCAACCAAGCTTTCTGGGTTTTGTTCAAGGAAGTATATTCATTGTTGATTAAATTTCTCTCTATACATCCTGTATTTGGATAAAATTTGCACTTAAGGCGTTCTCCTATTCTGCAGTACCATCTAGTGACACTGCAATGAACGGGAACTGAGCTTCACTGCAGTGCTGCTTCTTGGTGGTGTCATTCTTGGACCAAATCTCACCACTCCCACTTTAACTATTTATTTCCTGGCTTGTTATGGTCCCTGTAAGAGAACATGTATAATAGCCTATATGAAATTAAAACACTCATGAGATCAGACACAAAGCACTTTCTGCTTGCTTTCTAGCAGGGGAAGAAGATTCTTCTCTAGAAGAAGAGTGGATTTCAATGAACCAGGTGTATAAAACACATCCTTTCTCAAATCAGCTTTAAAATATAATGCAATGATTAGTAAAGCACTTATGGTAATCTAGTGTCACTATCAGGTAACTCTAACAGTATCTTAACTGTTGGGAAGGGGGGAATATATAACAAACTGTCTTTGATGAAGGTATCTGCTTCCCTGGTTCTTCGCAGAACCTGCCCTCAGAAGTTTTCTTGGAAAAAAACAGACAAGGAAAGAATTGTTCCTAAGCACACCCTAGTGTTCTCTTCTGTACCAAATACAAACATTTTTATCAAACTGTTAAAATGGTGACTATTACTGAGAGTTAAAAGCCTGTATTTGTTAAAAATACTTTAGATGTTGTTCCTACAGAGCAAAATAAATACTTCATTTGTAGGCTGCCTTATCTCAGCTTTACTGGGGAGATTGAAAGAGACAAAAGATAATGAATTTTTACAATGTCACAAAAGGTAAATAAAACTTTGAACTATAAAATAAAATACAAAATGCTTTGTTACAGAAAGTTTTAACACCATTTTACACAGAACTCCATCAACCTGGATTTTTGAGCATTTGGGGCTTTTTCCCCTGAAGTCATTATTCCTAACTCAGCTCAAAAAGACAAAACTCACATTATCAACCACAACTTCCAATACCTATTCCTAATTACAACATCAAATTCTACAAGTAAAACATTATTTTTAGGACCTTTTTTTTTTAACTAAAAGCCATCTTTGAATAGGTTTTGGATCCGCTATATTTGTTCAGTACACAGAGAGGGTAGCTTCAAGACTTATTTTACAATATAATTTTTCATACACTAAAAGTTGTAATTTATGTCTAATGCAGAAAGCGAATTTATAGGCTTAAGTTCCTAGCTTGAAGATATACAGAATTATTTGGAAAGAACAGTTGAAGGACAGTTGATCAGCAGCAAGCAGGAGTTACCAGCCATTGTGTTTAGGTTTTTTTTCAAGCTTTAATTATTTTGCTTTACAAATATTCACATCATCTATCATCTGGGCAGATAAAAGAAGCTTTTGAAATAAATCATGATCCTAACCAATGCTGGACAAGCATCTGTCTGGGTTTTCATCCAAAACCTTTATCCATGCCAGCATAAGGCAACAAGAAAAAACACCCCTTGTGTTAACTACTGACTTCATCCGACTGTTTGAGGAGCTGCAGGGTAGCTGCCTGCTGCATCTAAGCAGATGTATTCAAAGCTCAACTGTAAACAGATGGTATCAAAACAATGCAGCATCCACAAAACTTGATGCCACGTCTCCTAATGATGCCATGACATCAATATTCTAGGCTACTATCTTAATCCTTACAGAAAACATAGCACTTTCTATAAGGATATAGTCTAAAACTTGCATTAAAATTCTCTAATAAAACAACTGCAGTCTGAGTAACAAGTTTCAGTAAATGCTTGACCACAATTTTGATGTTAAATCAAGCTCACGGCTACAGAACTGTTGTTAAGGAATTCTTGGCACCACTTAATTTTGCGGTTATTACAAAAGGTTTGTCTTTGTCTGCAACAGGAGCAGAGAAATGGAATAAAGTCAAATTTAAAGCTTTTGAAAACCCTTCAAGCACAGTCCCTGTGGTGTCTGCTTGACTAATGGGCACCATGAATTTAAATGCCAGTGACCCAAATGAAGCCTGCTCCGCAGCACCATCTAGTGAGTTTACGAGGGTTTCACAACACACCAGTATTGCTAAACAAGTGTTAACATTAATGACACAATTAATGTCTATTAATGCATTGCAAGCATCTCACATCCATCACCTGAGAAGCATTTTAAACAAGTTCAGCTACATCTAAACCGAAGCCCTATACCTCCAAACTACCATTACAAAGAAATCTGGAGATACTCACAATCCTCCTGTGGGTTGTTAAACCAAACTGTGCCTAACATTAACTGAAAATAATGACTATTACAGATTTTCAGATAAAAACAATTACTTATCTATGCTATCACATGATGAGAAAGTGCTTTCTTCATGACACATTTCTTCCATATAAAAATAGGTGGGATGTGGTATTATTTAGACCAGTACAAGAAATGCTTAGCAGGAAATTCCCCCATCATCTGTCTCATGCCATCTCCAGAAAGTCACACCCTGCAGCTCTTTCAGACTTACAGTTACAGACTAACCATAGAGGCACAACATCTCCATTATTGATTACTTTTTCCTAGGCATTGCTAATCCCAACCTTGTCCCTCTGTCCAGATGCCAAAAGTTAAAAATATGTTATTTTGGGAATTTCCCCCTCCCTTTGCATCCTCAAACCCATTTGAAACCTTGTTTAGAATATATTAAAATGGAACAGACCAACAAATAATTTCCCTGCTGCAAAGACATAACATTTGAAAGCTGCCCTATAACGATATAGGAACTGGTAAAGTGACAACATATTTCAAAAGAGTTGGGTTTTGTAGATAAATAATCAGAATCCAGTGACTCTGAAGGTCCTTCTCACAGGACCTACTGCACAAACTGAACAAGACACGCAAAGAGGATATCTCCAAGTAAACCCCTTGTTACACTTCTGTTGTTCTACTTTTATCCTTTAAGAATGTGATAGTACCTGTTATAAACTCCAGAATAAAACAACTCTTGGCAAGCTTGAAACACTGCAGAGGGAATTAGGTAAACTTAATTACATTTAAACTACTAATAAAAGTGCTAAAACAACTAGAAATGCTGACCACACACCAATGCTACACACACATTACTAGGCTCTGCTAATTTTCATCCCAA
The DNA here is from genome assembly GCA_013400935.1 of Turnix velox. Classification (NCBI taxonomy): domain Eukaryota; kingdom Metazoa; phylum Chordata; class Aves; order Charadriiformes; family Turnicidae; genus Turnix; species Turnix velox. The sequence continues at coordinate 108,125 of VZTY01001027.1, read as the reverse complement.
GTGAAAAATAACAAACACAGAACGGTGTCTATTTAAAGTACTTTTTAATTATGTGCTGCCATATTGTATCCTACTGTAAATTAGAGAAACTATAGCCAAGTGCCTCTAAATTAGATGTTTTAGCATAAATGCAGAGTGGGAGCAGCATAAGCACTAACTAAGTCTTAGAAATTATTTACTTCATGTTTGCTGAAGTGACTGAATGGGGTAGAGGATGCTCTAAGCCTAGAAAGGCCGGAGTGAGTGTAAAGACCAAAGAATAGCCACAAAAGTTCCCTTTCCCGAGGAAACATTCCCTGAATAATGAATTTAAAAGACATCACCCAACTGTTCAGTTGAGGTGTGAACAAAAGCTGTAATGCATAAAATATTAGCACTAGAAAGCACGTTTATATTCTCCTATAACAGGGCTTATAAGCAAACCATAAACAAACTATGGCAAGCAAAAGGCAATGTACTTGTAAATATTCATGACATTTTTCATTCCATTTTGTTTTCATCCTAAAATTGCTCAAGGCCCAAATAATTTTTTATGAAGGCAGTTGCATTAAAATAAAATGTACAAAGGTCAATCTCACCATGCATAATCCTTCTTAATTATGAATTTCTGATAAGATGGTTCTTTTTATGAAAAAAGGTAATGCCAGAATTCATTAGAATCCACACACTTTAATCTACTACAAGAAGTTAATTCATTGTACAAGAGCCTTTGGGATTGCCACTATCTCTAGATTTTTTATGGCTTCCTTTTAATAATTTTTTTTTAATGAGACAGATATTTCCATATCATGGCAAGTGATGACAAAAAAAATGTAGGTCACTATAATGAATTAGTTTATCAGGGAAGAAATGGGTAGCCTATGGATCACTGTCAGTGCAAGCCTGCAGCATAACTAGGTAGAAAGATCTGTTTAAATTCCTAACTATTTCAGAACAAATGCTCAAAACAAGTGTGCTCTTATGGCTGGCAAGTCTGACCCTGCCACACAAGAGAATACAAACTGCATAAGCTACACAACACCTTACATATTCCCCATATCTCATAACCTCACTAATTTTAACAGATTTATTTGAATGGTTACTTTATCTTTTATAACTGCCACACTGTGTTCTCCTCATACTGCTTTTACATTGAACATCACCATTTTTTGTATTAAGCATACTGATAATCTCATGTTATAAATGACTTCTCTTGTCATCAGCTATATACAAGCAAGGTGATATTCAGGAAAACTACTGTACTTTCTTTTCATATTTAGGGTTTCTTTTCCCATTGAGGGGTTGTGCTACATCCCTGGGAAAATAGGGGGAGTTCACATAAATTTACCATTCCACAGGAACTAGCCACTGCTTTTGGAAACCCTCCTGCAAGGAGGGTTTTTGAGCTGGCAAGGCATCCACAGGAATAAAATTGACACTAGGTATATATGGCTCTTCATCTGAATTTCCATCTACTTTTTTTTCAACTGAAGAATAATTCACGGAACCAACAGGTTAAGGAGCTGCAGCACAAAAACTGCTGAAACAAAAGACCTCCAAAAGGGACAGCTGATGAAAAAGCTTAATAGGAATTTACTGTAAGTTACTAACTTCCTCTTGGATATTTCAAAGCAGCATGATCTTCCTGCACTTGAAGATTAGCAAGAAACATCTTTGCATCTTGGTGATGTCAGACTAAGTTGTAACTATAAAATGGCTCAATTCTCAATGAGACAAGTGATGAGACTCCACTAAGAGAAAAACTTTTCAGAAAGGACTATGGTCATAATTTCTGAGCAATAGCAGTTTAAAATAGTTTGTTCTTAGAATGCAATCCAGAAATCCACAGTCATATTATTACAAGAATTCATTTTAAAAAGTTATTAAAACATAAAGCTGTACAGGGAAAAGGGATGTGGGGGAGGAGAAAAGGTTGAAGACAGGTACATGCTGAAGGGGAAACATTTTCATTACACATTTCATTTTTGCATGCTGAGACTTGGAGACAGAAGATCCAGCATTAAGTTGAAAGTCGATGCACTGGCCATATGTGCACACACCCATGCAATGCTTCCCATTTGAGTGTAGGTCTATATATGCTGAGAGAAAACTGTTTAACAGGCAGCTCAGCTCTTCTCTTCAGCAACAACAATCCCAATGGCCATTAAAGGCAGGAAAATATCTGATACTGTCATCCTATCTAAACAATGCAGCTTGGAAGAATCAAATTGCTTAGTGTATTTCAAGCCTGCAGTAATGAAAACAGAAGCATACCCAGGCACATCAGGGACATTGTTTACACTGCTTTTTAGGTGCTAACACACTTTTTTGATAATGCTTGTTTCTGAATTATTCCATTAGAAACATCAGAGATTAGAAGTACCAACAGTCTCAAAGACATTTCAAAGCAACACACATTTTAAATAAAAAAACTCCAAAGTACTTAACAATTCAAGAGTACTCCAAATTAAGTTACAATATATCATCAATAACGCAATTCTAAGTGAACCCTGATATTTTGTGAAGTTTGCTTTAGTTTCTTTAAAAGTATCGTGTTCTTTTACATGCTTCTCTCCTTTACACTCTCTCATCTGTACATAACTGAAAGTAGATCTAGATCAAGCAATAACACCTCTAATTTCACTGCTTCCTGAATGAACTCCACTCCAAAAACAGCCACAAGTCAGCATTTACGCCTTTCCACACACAAAATCTAAGGTCTTTACCTAAGGAAATATGTGGCTTGAAGCCTTTAATTCTCATTTTTAAACCACCAAATTCAGATAGTAATCCCTTGAGGCAATTGAATATCAGTCACCAATACTGAAATCCCCACAAGTGTCTGACCTTACACCATTAGTTGAACTGAAGATAATATTATTTTATGCTAAGACACAATTCAAGATTTTCAATAGCTACAAGAGTTTAAATGGGGAAGCTGAAGGTTTATCTCTTCTGTCAAGTTTGGGAGTATGTGAAAGATCTCTAGAACTCCCATTTTTGTGCTGTAATGAAGTTAATTGCATAACAAGTCAAACTTCTAGACTAGACATAAGAAAGAAATTCTTTATGGTGAGGGTGGTGAAACACTGGAACAGGTTGCCCAGAGAGGTTGTGGATGCCCCCTCTCTGGAGGTGTTCAAGACCAGGCTGGACAGGGCACTGGGCAGCCTGATGTAGTGGGAGGTGTCCCTGCCTATGGCAGGGGGGGTGGAACTCGATGATCTTTGAGGTCCCTTCCAACCCCAACTATTCTATGATTCTATGATTCTCCATTTAGCTGCTACAGTGACATGGTACTAAAACCATGGAGTTTTCTCCTGCCAAGTCAGTGGAGGTTGGTGAACTCACCTTCTTTTATATACATGTATTTCACCACCAGCTGGTGTCACCATGCACCTTAAATTTATGCTAGTTTATCCCACTAATCTTGATCATCAGCAAGTTACAGGAGAAAACAATTTAATATTCAGAAACAAGAACCATTGACACAGCTTTGTACACAAGATCATCTGACTATCCTTATGTTAATTTTTAAAAGATCTGAATACATTTCCCCAAATAAATTAGTAAAAACTACATATTGCAGTTATAAATTATGACTTTCAGCTCCTCTTGTACAGTGTTTATACCAACAGTTATCCCTATAAAAACAGATTTATTCTACTGCCAAGAAAAATTCACACAGAGGTAGCTGTTGTTTGTACTTGGAATCCCATTTTTCTATTTCACAACAGGTTGACTATGTGCACTGAGGATTACTAACTTGTTTTTGTGCAAGAGATGTATAAAGAAACCATTAGTTGGGAAGAAAGATAGAGAGCTTGGTTCATTTTCCCAACCACTAAAATCCACAGGGCAAGATTAATTTCCTCCTAGGATATTTAAGGGCTTATAAAACCCTTAGAGCCATCAGCAGTTTATTTTCGAGAACTCAGGAGAAATGGCTACAGTACAAAAAATTAAATGTAAAGAATGGGAAGTGAAGTGTACCTACAGAAGAGAAAGAACTAGATAGTTACAGAGAAATAGAAATAGTAACAACTAGGTTTCACCACAGAGAAGACAAAGACCAGCAAGCAGGATTTATCACAAAGACATATCAACTTAATCTAATCTCCTCCTGTAGACAGGTAACATGCTTTATAAAAATACAATAGCAATAAAGTTTTATCTACATCTTGACAAAAAAGCACTAAGCCATATTAGAATTATGGCATCCAAAGCCCTTCTGAAGAAATGCAGTATTAATCTATGGACACAGCCAGCCTTTCAGCAAAGACAGCAACAATTTCCTGTCAAAGATAAAGGCTACACTGAAGGGGAGCTTGCAGCAATGAATCCTTGAAGTCAGTCCTATCAAGTACCATAATGACATGGTCGATGAACTAAGGATTTAGATTTTTCAGTTAGCAAACTTTATCAAAGCTGGATGGGCCAGGAAATACAGTGGGAGAATGGCTAGAAATCACTGTAAACTTAAACTGGAGATGTGCTCTGCAAAAAGACAACCAAAAGGCACAAGACTTCATCAGAAACAATCAGCTGCTGCAATAAAACTGACATTGTTCTGGATGTTGTATGGCAACACATCAGTTTAGCCTAAGAGTCCATGTTCAGTATGGACAACAGCAGCATTCCTAAACCATGGCGTAAGAATTCAGCATAAATAACAAACAATATGAAAAACAACATGGAAGCTTAATAAAGATTACAGGGAATCTCCTGCAGGGAACAGCACAAGCCTATTTGATCTTGCTTCAGAAGAGAGTGCAGTATCAGAGGGTCCTCAAGGTCCTTTTCCAGGCCCTGTGATAATAGGGCCCCATGCTTTGTTCCCTGCTGTCCATCTAACATCTTTTTTCACTCCTTTCATCTTTTTCCTTATTTCATCTTTAATATCACAGTTTCACCAGATTTGTGAATTAACATCCATGTCATATTAGCATACTTTCCAGAAGATCACCAATACTTTAATCTACTGCCTTCGTTTATATCTCATTATAAGATCCTCTAGCATAACACCACCCCCTGAGTTTCTAGACTTTTGAAATCTCAAGTTTGGTACAGTTAAAAAGATCAGCTTGCAGCAACTGGTCTTATACGTGTTTCTTCCAATATTAAGGATAAAGTAGCAGAAATCCAAACTATATTTCTCCACTTATGACAGCAGCAGCAGCAACAGAAAACAGAAGTTGTTGTGTCTGGAGATAAAGTACTGGGCTGGCATCACAGCACCCAATCTGAAATCCCCAATTCTGTCACAGGAAGACACTAAAATTGCAGCTTGTAATGCATGAGAAAGCATAGCAGAGCATTTGCAGTAAAGAATATGGGTATACAACAAAGAGCAACACGTAGAATAATTTAACTTTCAATTATAGCTCACTGAAAAAGCCATGTGTCCTCATTTCACATTTTCCAAGTGTTTTACTCAATTTTCTTGTTTTCAGCTAGTTTCCATTTAGAACCACATATTCATTTCTGTGTATGATCACTTACAAAATTTGAGTAAAAAACCTGCTAATCACCAATAAAATTGGCTGCTTGAAAAGGAAACTACAACAGCTATAAACAGAGACATAATGGAATAATTTCTAGATGAGGAGATAATATCAATTTTACTTTGTAGCAGAAGTAAAAAGCACACCATCTCTTCTTTTTCTTCCTTGTACAGTATATTTCCTATCCTCACAGACTTACAGCTGAGAATAAACCATTTGAGATGGCCATATTAAATCTGAAAAGGATGGTTTTAATAGCTTATGGTTTTAAGCCAGTTGCATTGTCTTTTTAAGGCACTGATAAATTTAATCTATATAAATACAAGTGTCATGATAAAGTCACAGTCTAGCACATTAGAAAGCACTTACTAGCCTGTTAGGGAAAAAACGATTAAAATCAAGTTAGTGAGATGAATAATGACAGTGTCATTTTTTCTAATGCACTAGACAAAACCTTTCTGTCTATATATAAGGCCTTAAAAACCCCATCAAGCACCAGTGTGATTCACTTCATGATCACTAATGACTAACAGGAACTCCAAAATCAGAACAGTGATCTTTATCCTTGTCAAAATAAAAAAGTGTCAGTTATCTGAAATTCACATTAGGAACATTAGACCTCTGCAGCCATGATTCACAGCTTTGCAGTGCTTTAGACAATCACTATGGCTACACATACACATTCAAAACAGAAGATTTACTTCTTTACTTCTGAATTTCTTCCTAATATCTTCTGCCTTTCCTCCAGAACATCACTCTCCTTGGTGAGAAGAAATTGAACAATGAATGCAGATAAACTCTATAGGCAAAGAAGCAATAAGAAAAGTGTTGCCATTTTTATTTATTCACACCTGACTCATTGCTATTGATACATCCAGCCTGAAAACACTACCACATTCAGAAGGAAAAGCACTCTTGCCTCCTTTTCCGCCTCCCAGCTAACACACTCTGGGAAGCAGTGGTACCCACAGGCTGCCCAAGCCATGCCAAAATGCTGAGTACCTCACCAGCTAACAACCACCTACACACCTTCTACTCTCAGTCATCTAGGAAGTTTTATCAACTTTAACTTAACATATAACCTTTCCTCTTCACAAGTTCTCTGGAAACCTCCATCCATTCATTATGACTGTCTCTAATTCATCCCATTTTCTATGCATTTTCCCAACATCACCCTCCTTTTATGCTGCATAGTTCTGTGTCAAAGTGGTTTTGTTTCCCAGTTAAGCTTCATTGTGTATCACAGAATCATAGAATGGTTTGGGCTGGAAGGGATTCTAAAGATGATCTAGTTCCAACCCCCCTGCCATGGGCAGGGACACCTCCCACCAGAATAGGTTGCTCAGTGCCTCATCCAGCCTGGCCTTAAACACCTCCAGGGAGAGGCCATCCACAGCCTTTCTGGGCAACCTGTTCCAGTGTCTCACCAACCTCACCATAACAAGTTTCTTTTTTACCTCCAGCCTAAATCTCCCCTCTTCCAATTTACATCCATTATTCCTAGCCCTTCCATTACATATGCTATTAAAAAGTCTGACACCTGCCTTTCTGAAGGCCCCCTTCAGGTACTGATAAGCTACATTCAGCAAGTGAAAAGGGTAGGAGAAAAACAGGAGAGGGAGAAAGATGAATTGTTCAAAATCCACAACTGCACTACTGTACTCTGGCCATGGCAAGTTTCCATAACTGAGTGCTTAAGGCTACCCCGTATTCTCATGAGAATGCAAAATCTTTGCCTATTTCTCCTCTTTGTGCTTAGTTATTTATAACCCATTAAAACCCTACTAATCTAAGTTTAGTGACATACCACACTCAATTAGCCCAAATTCAAAGAGCTATGCAAAGGCTGCAACAATAGAGAATAAAGACCACAGCATGCATCTCAGCAATGTGCATCACTGCCCCCCCAGCTATCTCCTGTTCAGATCAAATCAATTCACCATTTCTGAGAAGTTGAGACTGGAGGAGCATTGATCACATTCACTGCCTACTGTACATTTAAATAATTTATCCTATACTCAGGCCTCAGTAGAGGGCAGATTCTCTTGATACTTTATCACCTCTACAGCTATAGATTTTGCCATTATTGTATTTGCCCTGCGCTACAGTGGACAAAGACTGTATTTTTGATTTATGATAGCAGAGAGGCAACCTATTCAGCTGTTTACTTCTTGGAGTTGTTTTGGTGGGAGTAATATATAGAAGGGAATACTTGCCTAAGTCACTGATATCATCAATTGAGCGGTATGTACTTTTTCCTTAGACAACAAAGACATTTAGCAATTTGAACAAAAAGGAAACAGTGCAAATTGCAGAAAAGAGCAGCATCACCACCTCCTAAGGGTGATCAGTCCCAGCAGACCCATGAAATTCTTAATAGTCCTGAAGTTCTTTAAGGCAACTACCCAGCCTCTCAAGAGTATAATTAGTCCTCTTAAGGTAAAGAGGACAAGCACACAATGCCAGACTAAGACATAATCTAGCAGCAAGTTTAACACCAGACCGGTGTTTAGTTTGACACTGTCATCATGCACCATATTCCCCTGCTTCCCATCTCATGAACAGGCTGTTTCCATTTCCACATTAGCAGAACAAGAGCCCAAGCAGGCATTCAAATCAACTGGGAGAAAAGAATATTACTCTCCTGTAATAGCAGGTTCACACAAAATGTCCTGCTTGTAGGCAAAGAAGCACCCTATACTTGTAAACTGGTGAGAACATGGGGTATTCTGGTCATTTTCTAGTAACATTAGGTGAGAGTCTGATGCTTGTGTTTCTCATTAATAAGCTGCCTGTGTAGCTCCAAAGGACCAGAGATCACAGCCCAGAACAGACTACTAGGTTTGTTACAAGAAAATCTAGGCTTTTTATCTGCAGAAAATAGCCACTTTCTCTATTTTATAAACACTTTTCCTTTTAGACAGGACAATCAGACAGCTCTCTATCAGGTTTGCTCCTCTTTAACAGCTTCCAAAAAGCACTACAGACTTCAAGCATTCTGCTCACAATACACCTGGATCCTTCTCCATGAGATTTATCTCCCAAGGCTATCAGCTGCAACACTACATCTCCTGTCAAATGGACATATGCCATTAGAAGTCTTCACTTGCAGTGACATACATATTTTGTCCTATTGCCTTTCTTTCCAAGTCTCATCTCTCAATTTACAATCAGTAAAAACTCACATATAGAAAATTATCCAAAATCAAGGCTGATTAGAATTGAAGTCCAAAAGAACATCCCCATTTTGTTCCTTGCTTTATTAAGACCTCCACCTTTGAATAGGAATGAGATTTCCAATTCAATGAATGTTTGCCCACTAGGAAAAGGAATGCTAAAAAAAACCCTGAGTTTTTCTGAGTATTCTGCTGAGTAGAAATAAACACATTGGTTCTGCCCAAGCAATTCCTAATGCAATTCATGCATACTTCATACATAGAATGAATAAATGCAGGCACCTTATAAAGGAAGGTTTCATATTTTGTTACTCCCAACTTTGAAAAATTGAAATCAATGCAGTGGATGGGTTTAAGAATCACAGTGGCTAAAAATATCCTTCTGTCATGATGCTTTGGTTCTGACATTAGGAAACTATAACTATAAAATCTGTATTTATGTGCAGCCAGAACAAACTGATTTAGAGCTTCCTTTTCTCCAAGACAACCTAATTTATATTTTAATTTGCTGGAGGTAATTGATTATCATAGTGTAAATGCATTGTACTGAAAACTCTATTAAATCACTGATTTAATGGGAGCAGAATGATTTTTTTTCTTCTTTTCTTTTTTTTTTGGATAAAGTTTAACCTTTGTAAGCATTTTAAAACTAATGTATCAGACTCTAAATATTTTATGGTCTGTATTAAGCACTGTTTGGGGTTCATGTCCCCTCAGACTCCAACACAGTACATTATACTATACAAACTAATTTGCCCAGAGTAATGAGTTCTGTAGTAGCTTCATGAAGACCAATATTGAATTGCTGCTACTGCTGCAGGCAAGCATTTGATCTGATATAAAGCATAGTGGGGAAGAGGCTGGCCAATTTCTGCTCATCCTATTTGTATTGTTAGTAGCAAAGGCATGAATATTCTTTAACTAATGGGTGGTGCTTGGTACATGTCCCATAGAAACCAATCCAAGTTTACAAACCAGAGTGGATGAAGTCATCTTTTAAAATCCTCAATATCAATATGGCTGTAAAGTGCAATCTAGTAGGTAATTAGACCAAAAAAAAAATCAAGGAAAACTGATGGAGTGTAAAAGAAATAGAAAAATCTATGCATTTCCAGCAACAAATGCCCTCAAATTGAAAACCAGAACTAAGTGAGTAAAGCCTGGAAAATTATTACAGATAATATCTATGTTTTATTAACCTCATGTCTCTAGGTTTCTGTTTGCTTATACTGATCACTTCTAAGTGTTTGCTTCAACTGATCTCATTTACCAAAGTAATTTTTACTTTATGAAGAGTGTAATTTTTTCCTTGGGAGTAGCTGCCTAGATTTTTTGATGCTTGGGTTCAGATATTCACAAGATATATGGAGTTGAAAAGGCTTGGATTTTACTGAGAATTGAGGTTCTTTAGAATCCAGGAATATTATTTTTCAAGGAGATGGCCTATGCTCTTGTGAAAAATAAATGGCAGCTCCAGAAGAGGGAATAACAAAAAAAGAAAGGCGGTTCTTCTCCCTTTTTTTTGAATTTACATCAGTAGCATAACCTATAGGAATATTTTCTGGGGTCTCCTATATACAGAATTAATTAGAACTAACTCTAATTACTGACAGGGGAGTTATCAGATAATTCCTTCTGCTTAGGAGGAAGCACATATATGAAATCTAAGGAGATGAGACAGTAACTCTAAAAAACTCAAGCTTCATCCCTGCCGAGCATGCCAAATACCTCATTGACTGGTCTTATGGCCATGATCTAATGGAAGGGGCAGGAACCTTTCACAGAAGGCAAAGTAAAGCTCTTGAGACAGTAATATAAAGGTTCCTAGTTAACATTAGCAGCAATTATATTATCATTTTAAAGCCCTGGTGTAGTGCCAGCTACAGCATGGATTAGATGGGTAAAAAATGTATCCTACCTTTGGTTTAACCATATGACAACAAATGCTTCCAAGCATACTCCTCAGGCACTTGGCTTACCACATCTCCTCCTGTATCCTTTTTTCTAATCTGAAATATGGTTGTCCCCAGTTTACTGACCAGCTGTACTCTTAACATACATCTGGAACAATCTATTACTCTTTGAAGTAAGCAGCTAGAAAGCAAAGAATGCTAACAACAAATTTCTGGGCAGCTTTGAGATACATGCCTCTCTGGTTCTCACTTCCCCACATCTGCTGCAACATTTCACATTGAATTACTTTCAGTTTCAAAAACTGAATTCTTAAAGCAGATGGTGAAGTTCCACTGCAAATTAAACATGTTGCTCTTATTATTATTTAACAGAAGCCAGACTAATTTCTAGTTCACCATTCTGATAATTAACTCATCTAGTCCAAGCAGAGAATTATTTAGAAAATGAGCCTTTACCACAAATGAACTGTGAGCTCCAGGCCTACTGCAAGCTGTAAAGTAGAAAGCCCAAGAAACACCTATGATAAAGCAAGGGCTGTATATAAATCCATTATCTGGATTTTTACATCAAATTTTGACTGAAATCCTGGACAGTTCTGTGTGCTTTAGTCAATTATTGTCTTATTCCTTACAGTTGTTTTAAACTGATTTCCATCTTTTCAAGCCTAAAGCCTAATACACAATCCTATGTGGTGTATGCACCACATATCTGATGTTCACCTTTCATTTAAGTAAAGTCTAAGACCAAAATATTCATTATTTCATTTTGGTGTATAATGATTTATTGACTGTAGAGTAATATATAATAAATAGTTCCTATCATACTTTGGTATAGAGATTTTGCTGTATGTCTCACCATTTAACTTTCCCAAAAGCTGGTTTTAAAATGCTCTAGTACACACCACTATTAATCTTTATCTCTCTAACATTCTCAGCATTCTGAGAGAAACAGGAAGCTGGCAATCCTTTTCCTCTTTTAAAAATATATCTATTTGCATTCAGTTCCAATCTGCAAATTGTATTTTCTCCCTAATTTAGTTGGTGCAGCAAACTACAAACATACACCATGGCTGAGAGCAAACTTCATTTTCACTGCCCAGGAAGGCTAAAGTTGTCAAAGTATCACATCTGAAGAGATGCAACGTGTTTGTCATATGAGCAGAACCCTAGAGTCTTCAAGGGTATTTAGAAATATCTTCAACCAGAAGCACCCAAAGTGAAAACTTATACTTAGATATTTTAAACAACCAAATAGATCTCAGCATCAGACTGTCTGAAATAAAATAGGAATTTATTTAAGAGGCAACAAAACCACAGCAAAGGTGCTCATATTCAGTATAAGAGTTTCTGAGAAAAACAACAGGGAATTTACTAAGTTGAAGATGCTTCCCCATGTCTAAACAGACAAATCTTTAGCATAGTCTGAAATTCTATTATTTTTATCATGCTGCAAAACCACATTGTCTATCCAACCAAAGACAGAGTTCACTGGATAAAAGTGATCTCAAAAACTGGTCTGAAGCATACATAGGTAAGAATACAGATTCTTCTGGCTTCAAACTTCTGCTCCATACATTGTGCTGGGTAAAAAATATACTTGTTTGTGAAGGAGCTGTTACTTTATCATTTCAATTAGTTTCTAAGTCACAGCTTCCCAGAGATAAACTTAAACAAGCCTTAAATTGGACTAAGAGGGAGAGGGCTGCAAAAGTAAAGAGTCTACAACTTAGAATTCTGACTAGAGTTTCTCACTGTACAACCACATAAACCTGCTTCTACAAAACATCAAAGGCAACCAGTTCTGTCATTTTAAAGATGCATTAAGGAAAGACTAACAGTGACCTAAAGCACTGAAACCAAGAAGACAAATACTCTGGAGCACACTGTGAAGCAGGAACATCTTAGCTAAGTGCCATAAGCAAACTCACCACACCAGCAGACTTCTGCACAGGCTGGTCCATACTCCTGCAGCTCACCTGCTTCTTCACCCTAGGCTGGCTCAGGTGTCTCTGCACAGCAGCTGTGATACAACTTGTTACATAAGATCTCTGATGTAACAGAGGTTGTGACATCAGTGTTCTGGGTGTCCAGGTAACAAGCCAACTCATGAAGGAGGCTGGAGTGTCCACAGCCTGCAGGCAGCACTCAAAGACCTTTCTCCAAGACACATCCAGACTTCATGAAGTGAGGCATCTCAGTAAGTGAAGGCATGGTTCAAACCAAGCTGTCCTCTGAAAGAGAAAGAATTGAATTTACTTACAGGCAACTACAAAAATTCTGTATTATCATTATTTTAAATATCCCATGATTTTTTTCAATCAATCAGATGTTATTCTGTTGAGTACTGCTGATAGAAGTGATTGAGTAAGAATAAAAATAGGGTAGAATTCAGTTCACCATGATGAATACAGAACATTAGGACTTTCTAGAGCTCAGAAGTCATTAAGCCTAGAAATGTATTATGTTCACATGCACAGAAAAATCTAATCTACACAGAGTTTTGCTAAAATTTTGAAATTGATTCTTCCTGAGTTGAAAGCCATTTATTCACTAAAATTAAGAAACAAACAGTAAATCTTGGTGCCAGTGCCAGATTCCTGCTCTGCAGCTACTAGGGTTTATTCAGTATAAATAACTGTCTTGATAGTTATGTTCCTAGATCCATCTAGAGCCCAGAGGGCACTGTGCACATTCGAACAGTGAATGCCTACTGTTACTGAAGTTATGTAGCATAATTATTTGTTATCTCCCACATAAATCTTGTTTTTCTGTCTATATTTCACATCCATCCAAGTTATAGAACACCAAGTACTATAAGAAAAAATGGCCAAGATGTCCTATGTCCAAAACTATTAATTGCTGTTACTGAAGAGATCTTTGCTACTCATTTATCTGTTTAAGGTGCTCACTTTCCGCTATCTTGACTGGCTGTTTAATGCAAAGTCTCCCCCGGTGATGCAGTTATCAAGTGCATCAAATTAATTCATGGAATAAGAATACATGGTAATAAGGACCCTTTGAAAAGGAAGAAATTCTTTCCAGATAGTAAATGCCTGAAAGGGGAAAAGCAGACAATGTATTAACCTTATCCACATACACTGCTGCTGGTCACAATGGTTTTGCAATTGTTTCCTGATATAAATATGCCTCTAAAGAGAATACTAGGAACCTTGTAGTGGTAGTTATATTATGTAAGTGTACCATCAGACAAGAGTAATTCAGGAAGGAGCTCTTACTTAGGGAAAAAAAAAAAAAGAAAGAAAAAAGAAGTGAAAAAATGGAATACATTTATGGTTTCAACTGAGGAATTCTCCTCTGGAGGTATAACACAGGGCAAAAATAATGAGAATCCATCCTTGGAGGTAGGTCTTAGTAAGAAAAAGCTGTAGTCTAAAATTACAATGCTAGAAACACTGCCCTAGAGAAAGTTATAATACAATGATGAAAGAGAGATTCATTTCCACAACAGGAGAAAAATTCTATCATGGCTCTAAACCAGTGCTGTTATAAATCGAGGACCATTTGTGCCCTTAAGACAGATCCTACAACAGCACAGTCCTCCAGCTGGGGAAACCTGGACATGACAGTAGAAATATAATATCCTGAAAAGGAGGATTTCCTCCACTGAAAACTCAGGAAGATCTGTGCCATTTAACACTGTTTGGGAGGTTGCTCTGCTTCACACTGAGCTTAGGAACTGAGGCATTTCAACACTTACTACTTCATTCTGCGGTGAAAGGTGGACTTTGAGGCAGTTTGGAACGATGTGTTATCCTTTCTTTGTGGCAACTTTAGAAATCCATTCATTCTGAAGGACAGCATGAAATACTAACTTGCAACTAGTGGCTTTTGAGATGTCAGTAGTGGGAGAAGGCTCTCCTCTAGAAATGATGAATGCATAGGTCATGATGATTTACACTAGAAATCATCTGAGTAAGCTACCTTGATATCAGAACTAATGGCATCATTCCTTTTCTAAATTGAGATATTATCTGCAGAAAGGTTTGACCCTAAGCAAGAACTTCATCATTTTACCTTATCACATCAATAAGTCACACTCCTTTATCAAACATCAACAGGTTCACAGAACTGAAAAGATTTCTGCAGGACAAAAGTTAGCCTTTTAATAGACTTCAATTAATTATTTTTCTAATGTAGATCCACTTAAGTATGGCAATCATGTAATAAGAATTTAATTTATAGCATCCTTGTACACTTTGATGGTATCTCTGAAAACTTGTCTATGCTGCCAGTCAAGAAAAAGAAAATCACCTCTTTTCCCAACCTTATGCTGTTACATCAATCCAATGAATAAACTGTAATTATATTTGAATTTTATATTAAAACTATGGTTATAGAGGAGCCAAATTCAGAGTTGCATAGTTCTGACAGTGAAAAATTGCTTGGGATGATTCTGTACATGTTACTGTGGATGAAAAGACACATGAGGTTTTAGTGTGAGGATTATCTGAACAAAGAGACTACTGGTATTCCCCATAGACTGATCTTGGGATCAGATAAAAAATGAGAAGGCTATAACAAGGACTAAATTTAAATTTAGTACCATAAGATGAAAGTTCTGTAGCTTCTTTTGCTATACTAATTGTGCATTCACAAACCAGAAATTATGAAGGTAGAAAATCAGGATCATTGCTTAGAAAAAGGATGATTCTGCATCATAACCTTTCTGCAGCTATGAAGAACGTGAATGTAATTCTAAATTAGATTAAATTAAGCATTTTTATTAGGCACAAGGGAATATTAGCCCTAGGAAATAACAACATGGGAAAGACCTAATTTGGCATATTGCTGTCTAATACAGTTCTGAGGATCCTTGATCCTTACCAATGAACAGAAGTTGTAAAAAAATATGAAGGAGGGTGACTTTTGAAAGCATTCTTATTCTAAAGTGAGACTGTAAGAGCCTGGCTTTGCTTATTCTACCTAAATAAAAACTCAGATGTGAATATGAGCACTTTGATGATCTCCAAGTGTAAATGCTGGGGCTACAGTGGAGTTGGAACTAGATGATCTTTATGGTCCCCCATTCTATGATTCTATGCTAAGCAACAAATTATGTGGTTTCCCCTGATCTGTAAGGAAATAACTCAGCATTCCTTTCAAGTCTTCTCCTTGGAAGTTAATTGACATTTATTTTCCTTCTTTCCCATGTGTGCTGCAAACACCAGGTAGCCACAGAGTCACAAATAGTTGAGATTGAACTGACTGTCCCAGGTCTAAGTGGGTATCCACATTTTAAGAAACAAAGTTATCAGTTAATAAGGAAAAACTATTTTAAATTTTTTTCTTAATATTACATTAAATAGTGGATCATAATTCTCCAGCTATATATTTTAAGTTGTACCTTCAAGTGCAAGAATTGCACATCTAGGTGTCAAAATCTTCATCAGTTTGAATGCAGCTGTTTGAACTGCATTTCACATGATCTCACAAAAATCAAAGTCTGTATATATATGAAATTTGGAACTGTATTACTAATCACTGCTCTAACTCCAACTCCTCCTCCAGTTCACTGCTAAATATCCATGGCTAATTTATGCAGTGCAGTGATAGTGCCAAGTCATTTACTGTTTGATACAGCAGAAAAACTTCTCAGACTCACATTTCCTTTAGACCATCCATCCTCATGTGGGCAAACCCACCCAGGCTAGTATAGAGATATACTTCCATTTTGACATTAGTATACATTTGACCCAAGTAACTCCCTAGTGCACATTTACATATTTATATTCTTTACCTCACAGTTCATTCAGAGAACTCCAAGAAAATAAGAAAATGCACAGGATACTAAGGATTAGTGGGGGTGTAATTAATGAGAAACTATCAAGTAGATGTGGTAATTACAATGCTCTCTGGGACAAGGTGTTTAATGGGACAATTCAAAGTACATCCAGGGTATTTAATCCCTTGGAACTCATTTTACATCTGCTTTATTACAAATGAAATGTGAAGACTCAAGCATTGGTCTTGCTTTCATTGTTCAGGAAATAGAGCTTATAATTATCTCCATAAAGCAGTAAAGTATTTAAATACTTCACCTTCTATGTGTAGCAACAGGGTGTAGAGTTCACAATACAAATCCTGCAGGAGCCTAAAATACAGACAAATCAAAAAGAAAACTGCAAGGTAATACAACTGAGATGTGGTTTAGTGTTATATATAAAATCCTGCGCACTTAGAAATAAATTTCACTTTCCTGTCTAAAAAACAATATATATAAAAAAAAAATAACAACAACAAACTGCCTCTTTGGTGTCAGAGAAACCAGCAGCCCTTGCCTCAAGAATAAATCAGACAGTAGGAGACAAAAACTATTACAGATTCGCTGTGTGAAAAAGTGACCTCACTGAAATTGGCTTTAGCATTGTGGATGAATGCCCGATGGCTCGAAACAGATCTAGTTTAGTCAACCTCATCTTCTTCAATGGGAGATGTTATGAAACACACCAATTCTAAGGTCAGCACTGCAAGGTCAAAAGCACGTGTTGTCACGTCCTATGTACTGCATTTGTAAATGTAAACTAAATAAGGAGGAAGAAAGCAATATGGCACATATTGAGAAGCTAGCAAGAGTTACACAAGTGTGGAAAACAAAGTAAAATTGTCAATTCAGGCAATAACTGCAGTCAAGACAGCATGTACTCGGTGTCCCAAATGCTTCTCACAGTTCCTAAAGCTATGTTTTAACTCGCTCTGCCTCTTTGAGCCTTTTCAAATGGTAGGAGTCATCCCAGATGACTGTGTTCAATGTAGTAAAATTACTCATACTGCATCAATTCCCCTCCACTGTTACCTGCTGGTCTGGCACTGTAAATCAGGCATGACCAGGCATCTTCTGGTTCTGCAACAGCAAGTTCTGTGCTGCTTGTGCACACAGATTCATAGAGTGTGGCAGAATCAGTATAAGAGCCCCTTTTTTCAGAACCTTTAAAACCCTAAGGCATTTCCTGATGCAAACAACGTACATAATCTCAGACTTGCCAGGTATGTGGATCGTGCACTGGTTTTGCTCAGAGTAAATTCCCTTGTTTCACTTGAAGGCTTACAAGGAGAAAGTGGTATTTGAAATTTAAGGACAACACACGTTTCCACATGAACAGAAAAAAGCTGAACATGCTTCAGTGAATTTTTATCTGCTGTTTCACCTACATGACTTTCCTGGAGTTCTAAGCCAAGGACATGTCATTGCCTGCTATGAAGGAACAGACAAACTGTACCCCAACAGAAGAGAACAGGGGAACTCTAAAAAGACACCAATTTCACAGGAATTCAGCCAGCCATCCTTCTCTAGAAATTACCTTTGTTGAATTCAGTGAGGCCAGACAAGCACACCAGCCTCAGGCCTG
Source organism: Turnix velox (assembly GCA_013400935.1). Lineage (NCBI taxonomy): Eukaryota > Metazoa > Chordata > Aves > Charadriiformes > Turnicidae > Turnix > Turnix velox. The sequence goes on along the minus strand of VZTY01001027.1, from coordinate 90,186 downwards.
ACAATCTGTTATAAAACAGTTCTAGTCTCACATGCCATTATACATTTGGCTATGAAATAAATCATGGGATGGTTTTTCAGGCTTGAAAACGCTATTTGTGTTCTAAAGCTTCCAAAGAGACAGGCATAGTGTCTATTAATGATGAAATTTGTCTAGGAAAAAGCAGATGGGTAAGTACTGGTTTTCAAGGAATAACTGAATTCCAGAAACCCTCAAGCACAATGGAAACTCTCCTGCATTGAGCTCTTGGTGGATAATCAAAAGACTGACTTCTCAGCTCTTGTGGCAACTTCCACTTTAAAAACAACTTTCAAGACCTATCTAATCCTTACAGAATCACAGTGAAGTACCATTATTTCCAGAGTCAGTTATGAGACTGTAATCCGTGGCTCTCAATGCCTCCTTCCCAATGGCAAGAACATGATTCTCTCCTGTTACACAAGACTCAGGTCCTTGAAAGGTATTACTCAGTGAACAGACTACTCTGAAGAGTAGTAACAAGGATAAAAGAGTTCATTATGCAGCAGAACCACAAACAATTTATTTCATAAGTAATCCTACCACAGTTTTTGACAGAACAGCTGAAAGGTTCCTCAAAATAAAACATCCTGATGCTAAAACATTGCTTTGATTCCCTGGGCTATTTCCAAATGGCCAAGCCAGCAGGCAGGACATCAGTACTGCACAGGAACATCAGTGAATGAAGCCTAGAAAGTAAACTCCAAAGTGTAAATATGTCTTCACATTAATATTGGGTATGTTCCTTTAGGGTCTAAATGGTTTATTTTCCCTGCCACCACTGGCAATACAGATGCATATCATCTACCACAAATTTTGCAAGGATCATGTATGGAATATGTCAGAAACCTACTGTTTGTCTAAATTTTTCAAAGTATGTATCCCTCCTTGCAGACTTCACTTTCCTCTCATCTAAAGCCGTTTTTCAAGAAAAATGGTTTCAGATTTTTTTTTTTGGGATGCACAGATAAAAATTCTTTCAGACAAATACTTATGATTTTGGTAAACTTTTCTTGGTATCATGGAGAAAGCTGAGTAAACTTCACCCTCACCATTCCCATTGCTTTCAACTAGATATATCTTTTGTCCATTCATCACTTGCTTTATTTCCTATGACTTGAAGGTTCTGTGCTTTTTCAAACGGGATCTGGTCAGACAGGCTCTCATTGTGGTGCTGTAATGCTTTATCAGCCCTAAGAATACGAAAATCTTGTTCACTAAGATCTCTGCTTAATTATAAAATCATAGAATGGTTTGGATTGGAAGGGACCTTAAAGATCATCTAGTTCCAACCCCCTTGCCATGGGCAGGGACACCTCCCACTAGACCAGGTTGCTCATTGCCTCATCCAGCCTGGCCTTCAGGGAAGGGGCATACACAACCCCTCTGGACAACCTCTTCTAGTGTCTCACCACCCTCACAGTAAAGATTTTCTTTCTTCCAACCTAAATGTCCCTTTTTCCAATTTGCATCCTGCCATCCTGTATTGTATTAAATAGTCCTAATCTCTTGTTGAGATTAAACCTCAACAAAAGAATCCAAAAGCACCCACATCTCACTTTAAACAAAAAACTAGAACATCTCCTGCATCCACCAGTTTGATCACATAATTTCTTATTGTTCAAACCAAAACCACTAAATACCACATCAGAAGTCAGACCAGTATCAGCACCCCCATATCCCCCATATCCCCGACACCACACAAACACACAGCCAATGCAGAGATGCCTATCACCTATATAAAATCTCTAGAGGCTCCTGGAGTATGGATCTGCACATCAGAGCAGATTTACTGGAGTGTGACTATGTGCTCTGCACAGTAAGAACCAATGAATCTTGTGGTGGATTGATTAAAATTGTAATTGTACAATCTCAGTGATCCAAAGAACAAGGAGTCATTTTTCACAGTGAAACACTTAGCAATTGCACAGACTCAAACTGTCTGCCTCATGGCATTTGTAGCTGTTCTTTACACTGCCACATAAATCAAAGGCAGGTATTTTGACTCTCTTACACATAATGCAGCCAAATAGGAAGTAATATGACAAAAAACGCTGGTGGTGAATTTATAGCAGGTTTTCAGAAAGAAAAAAAATCTACAGTGGGTATAAACCTCTTATCTTTTCACAAAATTTAGTATAATTTTCATTATTAAAAAGGTAAAAAATAGAAAATTAATAATTATTTAAGCTGTACCATTACTCTGTTTTTACTGCTACATATAAATGGAAGAAAGAGGGGAAATGCAGACATAGAAATAACCAGCAAAATGATCAGGCTCTTCTAAAACCTAGGAGCTGGGTGAGGGGAGGAGGAAGGAAGAAGCCTGAATTACCTTCACTTTTTTGTTTCTATTTCTGTAAAAGCTGTTCATAACACCAAGAAATACAGACACTCATTCTCCATACCTAATGAGGTTTTCAGTCAATCAAAACTCTTCTTCAAACCAGGAATTCTACTACAGCACATGGTTTAAGAATTGTGTGTCAATTAACATGGCTAGTGCTCAAAAAATTCCTCATTATAGATAAAACACTTGCAGCTTTTCTGCTATGAGTGACACCTCTCCCATTCTCTCTCCCTCCCACACCCCCAAAAATAAGTGAAAGTAGTAAAAGAGCCCAGAAACTAAGAAACAAGCATTTAGATTTTCTTAGGAGACTGCTTAGAGAGCTACTGACATGTGATATGTCTAAGGCTGAGAAGGAACTGAAGCCAGGGCAGAGTTCAGAGACAAAGAGACAGAATGACTCACCAAAGGGACTGCTATTGCCTAAGACTCTTAAATCTGATTGCTCTAACTCATGGTGTTATACATTTAATGAGTTACCTTGATATCACATTATTGATTCTGTACTGTGAGCTATCTATTTGCAATTCAAAGAGCAGCACAGAGAAGAGATTAGAGGCACATCAGTGCCACTGGTGGAACGCAATTAAACTGCCCACTGGAGCACCCCTGCTGGATACATCACACAGATCACACTCCAACTTCCAAAAGCCAGTTTGTGCCATGAACTCTGTTAAACTGATGAAGTCAGCTTATGGGCAAACAAAAAGAAGGACCTTCAGATGGAAGCCATCTATGTGTTTCAAGTTCACATACTCTTCAACTCCAACTTTTGTTGCAGACCTCAGCAGCTACAACTGCTGCTCAGGTGACACTGTGGAATCGCTTGCAATGGGCATCATAGTCCTTCATTTGAAGTCATCCTTAGCAATGTCACTAGCACAGTTCCTACAGCTGAAGTGATGAGAACAGATAAAAACTGTGTCCTGCACCACAGGTGATGCCATATTTCTATCAAATTAGTGACAGCACAGACATTTTTACTGAAAAAAAACCAGAGCAACTATGTTTAATCACTTCCTCTATTGCACATTATTTGTCTCGTTTTAAGACACAAATGAATGGAAGCCAATAGTATTTTTCACAGCCTGCTGAGTTAATAAGGCATTTAGCAAGATTCAACCACTCAAAAATTTAAAAATTCAGATTCAAAGCAAATTATTTACTTGACCTGCAACCTAAGATCATAAAACACACCTTTCACCCACTCACAATAATTTCAGGAGGCACATATTCATGTTGATAATTCCTTGCAACTAAGTCAGAGAGTTGGCCAAGTTATTCAGTATTGAAGTGAGAGAATGAACGCACTGTTTCTGCCCAAGATCATACAGGAATATCTGTTATTATGACAGCCCTCAGTCTCCAATACTTCAGCTGTCAAGGTCAACATTTTTTATCACTTCAGAGAATGGGAAGAGAAGGGTTCATCATGGCCCACAGCATCCCAGCACACTTCTCTTACTTAGAAAAGTAGCAGGATGACAAGTCAGGCCTAGGAGCAAAATCAAGACTTTAAACTCTGCTTTCTCACCAACACGTTCTGAAACGTGTGTTCAGAAGTCTCTCCTACAGGGTTTATGTTTTCTATTCCTGAATGCAAGTGGTTTGAAAATATAGTTAAATTTTTCATTTCTTTTGAGAGCCCTTCCGTGCAGACGAAAAACAGAGCAACTGCAATGGTGAATCACTGAATCAATGTCAAGGTCATGTGTTTATCTGATAACCTCATATAGGTTTATAAAACAGTTACTGAGAAAAAGAAACCACCATGACAGTGATTTTGTACCTTTTTATCACTGATGATAGCTGCTTCACAAACAACAAAAACAAAAGCATTCTTAGCTTTTAAAAAACTGCAGACCTGTATTCTTCACTTGAAGCCTCCTCCTGTTACAAGTATTAGGATCAGAATTGTTCCAGGACAAGTTGGCCCAGCTCCAAGCAGCTGCCAGTAACTTTCTTTGGCAAAGTAACACAAAGCAATCCTTGTTTCTAGGAGTCCATTGCTAGAACAGTCAGGAGGACTGGACCAGGGGACTGTCAAGGGCTGGCTGTCCTATAGGCTATCCTAAGATAAGGACATGGTGTAATTACAAAATAAAGCAACTGTCTGTGAAAGATTATAGCCAGCCAAACAGGCATTTGCTTTTCCTTATAAATATGTAGATGTTCTGTTTCCATTTACTGTTTCAGCTAATAGCATAGGAATTTTGCCAATTTGCTGGGTCAAGTATGTCAGTGCTCATTTGACTTTACTAACCAGGCTTTTCCTAGTAATGCTCTCCAGAAACACACTTAAACACAATTAAACTGTAGGTATTTTATAATTTGTAACAACTACAAGAGTTTTCTGATTTTCATGACAAGATATTTATTAATATATCAACAGTTTTATAGCTGGATGATCAATGTATGCAAACAGACCCAAGAAGGTTCTGGGAGCTGGCACCAGCCTTCAGCTCTGACATTCACTGCTGTCCTTTTAGGTCAACTTCTGGCTATACTTCTACCTCCTCTTTCTGAGAGCAACTTCAGAATAGAATAAATAAAACCAAAATGTAGTTTGCAGCAAAGGGAAAATATGATAATCAGAAATGTCATCTAGCACTCCTCCATGCAACCCTCAAAGGCTGCTGTAGGAATGAAGCCCCTGGGAACTGATGCCTTCAGACTTGCAGAACACTGGTTTAGTTAGCAAATCACCACCAGCATCCCCTTCAAGTGAAAAGTTTTCCATGTGACAGCAGAGAGGAAAACTCTAACAGCTGGTAAAGCCAGTGATGTACAGGATATTGAGGAGTTACAGAAGCTTATCCCAGAATGGAGCCAAGCCCTCTAAGTCCCATTCCCTGAAACTTTGTGGCACAGGTAAGAAAGATGATTACAGTGAACTTCCCATGTAAGTCTTTTTCTTTCTCTTCTATCTTTCTCTTTTTCCACTCTAGAGAAAGGCAAGTGATTTCTAAATTCCACTGTCAAGAATCTGTGAGAGGAAACAAAGCACAAAGCAATTTATAGTGAGTATTGATCACCTGCTTGAATGTCCAGGAAGTCAATCTGTGCTCAATCCTCCCTAATGTACACTTAAATACCATAAACTAACTAAGAGGGAAAGCAGAGCTCAGATGGCCCATCTATATTAAGAGCCATTTAATTGTGCAGGGACCTGAGTGATCTTTAAATGAACCACAGCAACCAAGCCCTCAGCAGCCACCAGCTGGCTGAACACTGTTTTCTTGGTTCAATTTTGCAGTCCATGCTGAACTCTGCTGTATCCCTGTAGCAAGCATAAGATGCGTGTCTAGATGGGAAAATTAATTCCAACGTACTCATTCAATGTGCCATCCCTGAAGTAACTTGTGCCAGCCATGCCAGGGGATGGTGGCAGGGTGGCACAGCCTCTGTGGGATCCACAGAGGATTCCCTTGCACATGAGGAGACCAAGGAAGAGTAGATTCCCACACTGTAGACTATGGATGGCACCATTCTGCAGGAGTTGGGCATTTCCCAAAGGACCTAAGGTGTGAGTGTACACCCACACTGGAACAGTGAAGGAGCAAGAGGAAGCAGGAGCAGGAGAGAGGAGTTGTTATGGACTTAGCCTGCCCTTTCACATGCCCTGCCCTGGCTGGGGCTGGGCGGCAGAGGATCAGCCCAGGTACATTCTGCTGTCATGTTCCATGTTCATTGTTTCAGAGAAAGAAGACAATTCTCTCAAAACCTAGCTTCCAAACAAAGTTAGCTAACAGGCAACACAAATCATCACTTCTCATAAAACCAAATCTCCCTTTACAGGCAAATACCATCAATGAAATTATGATAAGTACCATCTTCTATCCAATTTACGTTTAATTACTCCAAAAAGGCTGAATAACCTTGAAGGAAGACTGACTCTCATACACTTGTTTTTTTTATAGCTGTTCCTTTTCACTAGAAAAATCTGTTTTCCTGTGCAATATCATTATGCACGTATATGCACATACTGCAGACAACAATAAAATGAAACATAAATTACAGTATAAATTTGCACAGTATATGCAATGTACACACTCTATCCCTACCTGTTCATTAAATTTTAGTGCCAAGAAGTATTTTTGCAATCAACTTCAAGTTTTAGCAGTTTAGCAGTTTTAGCTAATCTGATTCATGAGCTAGTTAAAGTGACTGCCCCTGCTAAACACGTGTTTGATCCTGCTGAAATCTCTTACTCAGTGCAGCCCCTTCAGACCTGTATCCATGGGATCAATGTATCCACAGGACCAGTTTGGGGTACTCTGGATCAGTGCTGGCAGCTTTTCTTTGAAATACATGTTTGCCACTTCCCACTTAGGGCAAAAGCAACAGCTTTAGTCTTCTGGGTTGCATTCTTGTACATGATATTTTCCTGGGAATTAGTGGGTGACACAGCAACAACTGCTCTGTTGTTTTCACAACCCTGTCTTATGAGTTAGAAATGCTGTGGCCTTATTTCCAACAAATTTCACAATTCAGCCCATAAAAGACATGAAATCACTATTTGGGCACAGAAACATACATTCAAATTCATTAAACAGAAGGGTTGATAAATTTATTATGTTTCACTATAAACTTTTGTTCCAGTAATTTTTAACACCTGATGGAAACTCAATCTTTAATGGACATAAGACAGGCACCCAAAAAAAACAATGTCCACAGATTAAAGCACTTTGGAAAGGTACCAGGGAAAGAGAGCTGTTGGGAGGAGAGAGTGACAGAGTGATGTATGAGGTGCTTCAGTGCTGGGCACTCTGGCCTCAAGTCTGCATCAATACCAACACAAAGCCACTGGCTCTGCAGTGATGGACAAAATGGAAACAGCAGGTCTGAGAGACCAATGTGTCATTATCACCTACCCCACAGCTAACTTTTTTTTTTGAGAAATTCTATCTTTCTCAGCTACTGGTAGTTCAAATTTGATAGAATATACCCATCATTCCACCCCATCAGTGCGTGTGTAATGTGGCCCGAGATAGCTTATTGCTACATAAAAGCAATTTTGTACCTTAAGTCATGTGTATTTCTATTCTAAAACAATAAACTACAAGAGACAAGGAGAAAGCTGGGTGTGATGATGAAATATTTCACACATGAAAAATATTGCAGATGTGAAAAAGTATTTGTGAAGTGCAAAAGTGGGAAAGGTTTTAAATACCTACAATGTCATTACTATTGCCTGTAAGTACTAGAATTTGACTGTTTCACCCCTAGATGTCAAGGACAGCAGTTAATTTGTACAAAGTAGATAAATGAGGTGGAAATTAATCAGAATAGGTTTGTTTATCTGTTCTTTGATGATATATTACACTGCAATAATAAGACAGTAACTGTGTGTTCTGTCTGGCTGAGAACACCTTCCAACATCATTCCTCATTTTTACATATCAGATCTGAAATCACCTCCCAGTCTTTGAAGTTCAGTAAAATTTAAAAACTGCAATTAAGCCCAGCCAACTGGTAGCAAAGGATTTTAACAAGAGAATAGTATTAAATTCCACCAAGTCTGTAATATGTTACCTCTTTCAACTACTTGTTCGTATCATCTCCCATCTCCTGTAAATTTAACAGTCATGAGTACCAGACTGCATTAAATTGGTAATTCTTCAGTAGTGGGCAAATCCAAATGTGCATGGGGTTTTAACTTCATTTTAATTATTTTTTTTAAATGTTAAAATACCTAATGTCTTCTGTTATCTTCTCAGTGTCCTCCAGTGATATGACCTGGGGGAATGGGTGCAAGCTGGAACACAGGAGGTTCCACAGAAATATAAGAAAAACCTTTTTGCCAGGGAGGATGACAGAAGTGTCCCAGGCTGCCCAGAGAGGGTGTGGAGTCTCCTTCTCTGGAGACTTTCAAAACCTGCCTGGACACCTTCCTGGGTGACCTGGTCTGGGTGTTCCAGCTCTGGCAGGGAGATTGGGCTAGATGATCTCTTAAGGTCCCTTCCAATCCCTGTTATTTGTGATTCAGTAATTATTTCAGAAGATGCATTATTTTATCATATGCACAGTCATGCATTGATTTAAAAGTCTGTATGGCTAAACATGCCCTTAATAATCCACTACAACCTATATGTTTGCTAAGAGATGGGAGGATGGAGAAGGCCGATTTAAAAAAAAAAAAAAAATTAAAATTCTATCTCATGCTTGAAATTTGCCAAAGAGATGATGTGGTTCAGCATCAAAGACAACTAAAATTACATAGTTCACAACCTCAGCTCAAATGTCCAAAGGCAAGTCTCTTTCCTTCTCTCCCACCGAAGGAACAGGGACACAAACATATATTACACTTGCTCTTTCTGGAATTCACAACAGTAAGTCTGCTTTTGTACTCCAAAGGCCAACCCCTCCAGAACTGAAGCAGTGTGACAGAACATACAGCACTTCATTTTTGTCCCCATTTATAAAACACTGCTATTTTGCTTCCATTAAAGATACCAATTATGAGCTGCTTGTTAAAAAAATATAACTCACAGGGTGGAGGAAGATGATGAGAAACTAGAGCACATTTGTCAACAGGGAAAAATTTTAAATAAATTGAAGCGGGGCAAGAAATTTATTTAATCAGGTCAAAGACTAGATAGAAAAAAAATACGTTGTGCTAAATGGTAGGAATTTGATTTAACAGAATTTATAAACCAGACATACAGTCTTTCACAAAGATATAAGCACAAGTAGAGGTCTAATACAATCCTATTTCCTTCCCTGTCATCTCACTTCCATAAATGTAAAAAGAACTGACAGCCACATGAAAATAATGCATTACTTCAAGAGTCTTTAAAAGAAACTGAATAATTGTTTTGCAGTAATATTTACATCATCTGCTTGTGGACTATATCTCCTTTAATAAAGCATACATAAATTGCAAAGAAAAAAGCATATCAGAGCCCTTCCTGCAACAGCCAACAGCTCTTTCTGGAGTAAGTCACATAAGTAGTCATAGGCAGCCATGGATTCACCTTGGACTTTGAGGAAGGGACAGAAAGCCACCAAAATATCCCTCTACCAGAAGAGGGAGTTTAACTGAGGCAGGCCACAGTTCAATTTCTCAAATTCTTGCAAAATTGCTGACAATTTTCAATATCCTGTTCTGCCTTACAATGCACAAGATGTGAAAAACCTGAAAAATCATCTACAATATGTGAAGAGAGTTTTTTAACATATGGTAACAGCAAGCTATAATCCTAGACTGAATACAGATTAATTGCAATTACACCTCAGATCAAGAAAAGGGTATATGTGTATTTTAATTTTTAATAGCAAATATAAAACCTAGTTCTAATAAATTACATGCTAAAAATGAGGAAGACAGCTTTCAAGGGATAGGGAGAAGCTGCATGAGGCCGAACTTCTAAAAGTGTTGAATCCAATTCTTATTTTGCTTATTTCTTATTCTTGTTTTAAAGTTTATGTATATGTAGCAAAGCTCAGTTTGCCACCAAAACCCCACATGGGATCTGCTCCTATTTTAATTTCTTCTGGTTTTTCCCAAGAGAAAAAAGTGACAGGCTGTGTTTACCTCCCAGCAGTGATGACTGGAGTGATTCAAGGGAATGCTGCTTCCAGTCAATTTTAGCCCAAATGGGAAGTTGTTCTGAGTGTCTCAGTCATTCACAAATAATTCAGAGTGTCAGATGGGGTGGGATTCTCTCCTTCAAGACTAGAGCCATGTAATGAAAATGCTGACAGTCTTTTAATTATCAGCAGCACAGTGTGCTACCATAATAAATCTCTCTTTCCCTAAACACAGATGAATCAAAAAACTAATTAGTAGCTTCATCACAGCTCTCTAGGATCAAAGCTGGTCAAAGAGATTATACAGCAAATATTACTCCAACAGAGTTTAAAGTCAAGACAAATATTCAAACATACTTAGAAACACCCCACACTGGTACCATAATGAGAATGCACTCCAATGAAAAAACACCGTATAACATTATGGAAACACATAAATGGTTAAATTTTTAATTTTTTGCATTTGACTAAGAACCAAAGTATTTTGCAAGTCCTATTAAACCATAAATTGCAAAATCACTACATACTGTGATTTACACATGAAATGTCTGAAGATGTTATAGTATGAAATTCAGTTCCTACAGATTGCTTTTGAAAGCATTTGGATATCATTTCCTAGATACAGCTTTTCGAATGATTTAAATTATCCTCTTAACTGCAAAAGAAGAATAAATAGAAGTTATTTCAGCTAAAGTTCTGACTGAGTTACAAAATTTGGTGAAACATCATTCCTTGATGTCTGCTCAAGATAATAATACAAATACAACAAAGCCCAGGAAGAGGAACATCAACTCATTGTCAACCCAAGTTCAGTGAAATATCTTTCTAGCAATTCAGTCTTCTTCCTTTTCTTTCATAAGAACAGCTGTACTTCCAAACTTTCTTAGTCGAATAATGTTTCTAAGTGTACACATTGTAAAAAGTTAACTTTTTGCTTTGGGAGAAAGATACTGAATTCTCATTCATCATAGAACAAGCAAGCAACAGAAAAAGTGAACCCTGGACACCCATGGAGGATTCCTTACTGAAAAATATATCATTTGAATGTTTGTGGAATTTCTTGCAAAGAAAAAAAGCTGTCAGAGACAAGCTTCAGTTGAATAAGAAGTATTTTGACTGTGCACTTTAAAGGAAAACTGTAAATAACCCTATAAAATCAACAGTAGAGCTAAAATGAAGTGCATCCAGAGATAGTTCCAAGTGCCCAACCTGAGCCAATGTTCTCCCTTTGCTTATTCACACATAAAAAGAAAGCAAATCAGAGCTGGAGTTGGAATACATTGAAAAGGAACAGAAACAGCACAGTGACTTGCCCAACTCACACCATTGGTCTCTCTGTAGCTGTAAACTGTCTGAGAACAGTAAGAGCAGGCTGCACAGGCAGAGTGAATCAGCCAGTCCTCTGTAGAAAACATTTTCCCAGAAAACAGAGTCAGTGTTTGGTTTCCAAAGTGAGCTAAATGAGGCTGCTGGCCTATGGTGTTTCAACTGACAGCCAGAGCTTATGGAACACCACCACAAATGAGCATTCCCTTGTAAAAATTTAACATTACTTTGTCCTCAGTAGCACCCTGGTGCTCTCTGCTCAAAAGTCAAAGAGTTTCCTCCCAACACCTAGGCAAAAGGGTGTTAGAAAGAACTTCCATGAATACAAGAATGTAATTTTTCTTATTGTGATGCAGGGGAGGTCTTGGCACAGGGAACTATTTGATGCATCTACTCAGATAAGAGCCCCCCAGAAGTCAAGGCACTGCCATATAGACTGCAATAAAAACTGATGCTCTAGACTCCATCTAAGATAATTCTTTGTTGCTGGGAACTTGCAAAATGTTAACATATTTTAATAACATAATTTTAAAATAACAAGGTAATGATGAACAATATAACCACTGAACTTCCAAAGTTTATGGAAATCTTTATATTTTATACCCTAAATGTCCTGTGAAAAGAAAAAGGAAAAAAGAGCTACTACTTTTTTTGAGGCTACATCTTTAAAAGATACTGTTAATAGAAAAAAATACCTGAATTAGACACACCTGGGCCACCCAGAAGCTTAAATAAGAAATTAAAACATGATGTATTTATCACATGTAAAATTTCCTGCAGGAAGGCCAGAGCATTGAATATCTGCATTTTGTTGACAATGGAATTTTAAGCAGTGTGTTTCAGAAGACAGTCATAACTTCCAAGGCAAAGAAATTTAAGAGGACACAAAGGGCAAGTGCATAAGCATGTCTGAATGGAAGTCATTAATAGCATAAAATATTCTTCATAATAGCCTGATAAATGAGCTTTCATGCATCCTGCTCAGGATTCACCACATTTCAATATGCCTTTTTTTAATTACTGAATGTAAATGAATTGACCTTCAGCATAACTTGAATGCTGGCTCATGATTCTTCACATGAAGACTCAGTTCATTCCACAATGTCAGTGGAGCTAATTTACAGTCATTTTGTTTCTAACGCACAAGTCAGCAGAGGAAGTTAAGGCAGTTTTTGCACAGCACTGCTCTTGCCAGGAGGCTGGGATTACCTTGCCTTTGTTTTCTATTTGTAGTTTGTGCATGACTATTCCAGATACTTACAGTCATCAGGTGTGCAAATTCAAAAGAATTTTATAGAGAATATAAAAAGGGAAGTTTATAATGAACTTAAAAAATAGTTGCATTTCCTTTTATTGCATCTCCCTTATTTTCCATATTAATTTTTTATTAGGTTAAATTTATGTATGCTGTTGCCTGCTACACATTCCTCTGCAACTGACACAGCCCAGAGGGAGAAACTGATTTCTTTGAGACTTACACCATCAGAAAGTGTAACATCACCCTTACACAAATAGCTGAGAATTCAATTCTCAATCAACTTGAAAAAGCATCTTCTGTCTTCGCAGCCATTTTTATATTTCCACTTATGTTGCATTCCAGTTATTGCTTTACTGATGCCTGGACTTGGAATTATTTGCAAACTATCCTTTTCTCCCCTCATTTCAGACTAATTCCATCAGCTAAGCTCACTATGCCAGGTAAATTATTTTCTTTAGGTGCAGGCAGGACTCATCTTTGTATTAGCCACACAGTGCTTCAGAGACAGATTAACACCATCTTAAAATCTCCCTCATGCCTGAATTTGCTTTTCTGGAAGAAAGAGCCATCTTTGATGACCTCTGTGGTTCACAACACTCGTGTTTCCACACAACTTTTCACCATGTAAGGAATAAAAATCTCTAACATGGAGAAGAGAAAACTGAAAGCCTTTAGGACAAACACCAAGAAATATAGATATTTTTTTTTTTATCCCAGATGTGTAAAATAGGAAATTAAAATAAACAGAAAAGTAATGAGATAACTTCAGACATGCCACATAACATTCCTTTACCATGGCCTACTCAAAGTATTCTTTAAATAATTCTCTTCTAATTTGTTTGTGGTACATACTCGGGTTTGGAATAAGGCCATATATCATTTCTTTATGAAGCAATTTTCTGATCCTCAGCATTTATTACACCCATAATCCTGACAGCTTATATCTGACCTTGATTATCATTTGGTGTTTATACAATCCTAAATAGAATCTTCTGCAGGAAGCTGCCACAACAGTCATGCCTAACATGACTTAATTCTGCCACAAGGTTCTTGCTTATTGTCTCCATCTACCTACAAATTTGAAACATACTGGAAAGAGTGAGGCAAACAGAGACACAGAAGAGAATCATCTGGGAAGTAAATGAGCAAAGGGACCTGTATATTGCAGTTACTGCATAACTGAAATGCAAAGCCTTTGTAGACAATGCATATATCTCTTTTTTTGCAAATGTAATTTAATAGTCTCCCCTCTTTTCAATGAATGAAGAGACAGAAAACTAACTTGTCTTACAGAGAATACTGTTCTGTCTACAGCTTCAACTCAGTATTGTAGTCTTTAATTGAAGTTGTAAACACAAGACCTGCTTCTTTTCCAGCAAAGTTTTATTTCATGTATGACATTTGAACATCAGTGTATTACCATTTAAGATTCAGCAGTAGTTTTTTGAATAACTCATTATGTAGTCTGTCATATTTCCCTATCATTACTGGCCCAGCAATTTCAAAACCTTGTACAGAGATGAATTTTTAAATAGGTTCATTCTGCAAGTACTCTGGATTTACCAAAAGACAGGCAAACAGACCATGTTTTTGTTAGAAATCAAGACCTTCTTTAACCTTGAAAAAATTATGCAAAGATATCAAAAGGAACACAAAAAAGCCTAAAAAGTGTCAGCTACTTTCTTAATCCTCAAATATTACAATTATAAAAAACATTATGCAGTCAAAAGGTACAACATTGAAGGACCACATCGATGTGACTTTCAAAGATCAAAAGTTTAGAGATTTCATTTTGTTTTCTAAATATTCTATTGGAAAAAATACCATTCAAAATATTTCATTGTGGTCCCAAAGATAGAAATGTTCCAAAGCAAAATGTATCTAGAAATATTAAATACTTGTTGAAATCATAAGAGCAGGCAACCCTGATTCTCTGAATATTTTTTCCTTCTCTGTGAGTGCAACTTTCCAAATTTTACTTTCTTTTAACTTAATGAAAACATTTGCACATTCTTGCATGCATGTAACTACGTATTTGGAGAGATGCTTATTAAAAATATGATTTAACATTTTAAGCTAAATATGGCAGAATACACTGTTAAAAAACCTACATCCTAAACACAGAAAATGAAGAATTAACAAGGAGTTCAATCAACTGCAGTTACAGAGAAATCCTGTGAGAAATTCTTTCCACTTCACAGAGTGTTTTAAAAACATTAGTGGTTTGCCCAGTAGACTGCACATTCTCAAACACTTTACTTCCGTAAATCCCATTATCTGCCTTACTTTCAATTATATTTTTGTGGAAACAGCTGAAGTATAGCAGACAGAGAGGGACAGAAACCCAGGCAAGTAGCTAGACTTTATTTTAAACATATCGTTTTGCTCTATAGCAAGGATCTTAATCCAGGATCTACATGCACACAAGGATGTCTAACAGTGTGGTGAATAGTAGTTACTCTTCTCTGAAATCAGCTCTAAAGCAAAGGATTACTCTGCTGCATTATATATACTACAAAGGAGCCTTAAATTCTATTAAGGGAAAGGATGTACAAACTGAAATTTCATTATTATCTCTCCACCACATCAAAACACCTCATCAGATGATATAATACATACATCTCTACTACTCTAAGCTACTGTTTGCAAAATAGTTACAAGGTGTATTTTTATGTTATAGACACAAATACAGGAGATAGTTAAACCTTCTGCAATAATAGATATCAGTGAGTTTGACAGAATTGAGTGTACAGCCAAAGGCATAACACACAAACCCACACTCCTCGTAGGTCAATTGTATTTAATGATGAAATATAAGGGAGTGATTATGCACCACCAACATTAAGTTTATTTTTGGGGGGGATAAATTCTTGTTTAACTTGGCATTACCTCAACAGCCAGACATATACCCCAATATATACACTCTGATTCAGTGCCTTATTTTATTTCTTTCCACAACCAGATTCTATTTTTACATGCCTTGGGGGGTTTGTGAGAGTAGAACAAATATCTTCAGTGACAAGAATTCCACACATAAATTTTGCATGTGAAAGATGTTTGTTCAAGAAAATACACATCAAACAGAGATCCCTGTGGAGAATGAAACCTAAACAAAGTAAACAGAGCACATACATATGTTTATTTCTTCGAGAAACCTGAGAAGACACCACATGGCATTAAAGAAAAAATCCTGCCTGACAGCTTTTGTTTTAGAGAGCTTACAAGCTGGTTCCTTAATAGTGCAGCTGCTCTTCTGATTGACACACGTACATCTGCATACGTAATGGTGTATAAACACTAAGATAAAACTAACAAGCATTCTGTTTACTTGTGTTTTAGCTATTACAATATTTTAACTCTCTGTAACAAAGCAGAGAATTCAGGTGTTCTTCTGATTCTCAGCTACATCTTGAAAGCAGCTGCTTTGATTTTCATTCTAGGCACTGGGACACTCCTAAACACAAGAACTTGCCAAACGATCACATCAACGACAAAGTACGTTTCAGGTAAGTATTAGCAGCCAAATGTGCAGCCTTTAGTTCCATTAATTGTTAACAAACTTTGCATGAATATGGTACTTGCCAACAAGCTAAAGAAACTCTGTGACAGAGATAATCCTTCCTGAGATTTGCATCAAGTGCTAATGACACACTTCACACTTACTATCATAGAATAGTTTGGGTTGGAAGGGACCTTAAAGATCATCCAGTTCCAACCTCCCTGCCATGGGCGAGGGCACCTCCCCCTAGATCAGTTTGCTCAGTGTCTTATTCAGCATAGCCTTAAACATCTCCAGAGAGGGGGCATCCACAACCTCCCTGGGCAACCTGTTGTAAAGAATTTCTTTCTTATATCTAGCCTGAATCTTCCCTCTTCCAATTTACATCCATTATTCCTAGTCCTGTTATCACATATCCTACTAAAAAGTCCTACCCTTGATGGGGGTCAGCACAGACTGACACCCAATGGAAGAAGAATGATTCAAAGAGAAATAATTTTAAGCTTATCAGCATTGATCATTTTCTATTTAGTTGTTATATTTTCCAGCTTGATGAACAGAGACAACACACCTTCTGCTTAGAGAATTGCCTTAATACCAAAGGTGGATGTCTTCATAGCCATAAATTGAATTACTTAACTTCCTCTTTCTCAATTAACAGAAAATTAATGTTGTCTCTTCTGCGCTTCCATGTTGGCTGCGCTGCCTGGCCAGCCCTCTTCGAAATATCACAGCACCATTTGGGAGCTTCATTTAGCTGAATTAAAAAATGAAGAGTATCAGCATGATCAGCATAAGTGTGTGAGTAGAGCAAGGTATTCGAAACAAACCATGGGCTTTTGTAGTCCTCTCTTTCAAGCAAGAGCAATGTGTGAAGGTCCATGTGATGAGACAAGCTTGAGATGAACTGTCAAAATCCCAATGTAGGTGCATGTTAACACAACTCTATTCCCTAGACAAATCAGAAGCATAATTTCCTAGTTACTTGGGGGGGGGGGGCGGAATGCAAATTTTCTGTAACACTGTTATAATTCTGTCTTTTTAAACAATTGCTTACAATCTTTAAACTTAAATACTTTCCCAGACAGTTTCAAAACTTCCAGGCAAGTGAAAGTAGGCATCCCAGAATGACGATTTGTACTACACTATAGTACATGTAACATTTCATTAAGTTCCCAAAGATGTCCTTAATGTGCTTGGGTATTTCTGAGATATTGTTGATCTATTTAAATTTATTTCTTCTCTGCCCCTGCTTTGTTAGGTGATGGAGCAGTGTTTGAATACACGGATCTCTCCACTTTTCTGACACAAAGTCATTATTTTGGCTTTTATGGTTCTTGCAATGGGTCTTTTTTTTCTCTATTGCTGCCTTCCCCCATTCCAAAATATCTTCATTCCCACATGTAATTTTCACTTCCCAATTCATTGTGTCACCATCAGCTAGAACTGTTAGTTTTTTCTGTGTTTTTCTAAATAATATTTTTGCTTTAGCCTTAGTGAACATTATCCATGGTGGGTACAACTGCATTTTAAATCTCAGTATGATCAAAATTAATTATTACAATTTCCTAGCTCAGTTCTAGTCAATATTTATCCTTATAGTTTTGTATACATGGAACATGTAACCATGTTCAGATTCTGGGATATAAATTCTGCTCTGTCATTTTGGCCTCATATTCACAACACGTTGGTAATTATTCAGAATGACTAATGTCAGCTCTCCAGCTCAGTAGTTTACCAGTCTCTCTGTTCAACTAATAATTTTTTTGCTGGTTTTGTGGAGTGATGCAACCCTTTATGACACACTCAACCATGATATCTATTCACTATTAAAAATCCAAGTTCATATTGCCTGAGAATTCAGAGGACCATGTATCAGGGATATTTTCCAGCCTTAGTTGAGAGGCTGAAATAGCAGCACATTTTTGCATGGATGGTCACATCTGCAACTATTTCTCTGTCTTACTGCATATTTAATGAAACTTCAAATGCATATATATATATTTATGAACACACTTATGTTAAAATAATCACATTTTCATAATACACAAGTGAGCTAAATATTAAGAGCCTGATAAACTTTCTCTTTTAAAGCAGTGGTCATTAGAATTAAATACCCTATAAATACTAGAAGAAAACATATTGCTTTTTTCCCCCCAGTAGTAACAAGATCTGCTTCTTAGTGTGTTGAACACCCTGAGCAACAACTGTGCAAGAGTTTTTTTGCTTCCTTGGGTAGTAGTGGTTTCAATAAGCTAAAAGTTGTTTAGAAATTACAAGGAAATCAAAACCAGTTTTGAACATAAAATCATTTCCAAGTTCATTACTTCTTAAAATTGACAATATCAAGTGAATGCTCCAGTTAAATGTGACCAATTTTTAGTATTTCAGTATGGTGGACAGCAAAGTAACACAGAGAGCTGCTTTAAAATGAGAAAGGCATCCAATTAATAATTGAAAACTTCAACTGTTTGGTAAAGACTTCTTAAATTTTTATTGTTTAAGGACTGTTTGTCAAAGTCTAAAAAGACCTAGATCAGTAAACCTGCCTACTTCACAAATACTTACCTATTTGCATATGTCTCACCGAGTGCTACTCATGGCAAACTCATGGAGGAACCTAGTAAAGATTCATTTTACTCTGCTTTATTACTAAGTAGTATCCTTTTGTCTCATCTATTTGTGGCAAATAACTGCAAACTAAATATTTGTTTCAATAAATGTACATAAAGACACATTTTAGTTAGCAAGTAATTTTTTTTCTGCAGGGTTCACACAGGTCTTCAAAAGATTATTTTAAGTACACAAAGCAAAACGTTTATAAAACATGCTCATTTTTGTCCTCAAATAAAAGTATAAATAAAGTCAAAGCAGAATGGCAGAGTACTTTTCCATCACCAAAATAAAGCACACTCATCTTCTTGAAGGCTTCTGTTTGAAATCCCAGACTTAACTCAAAAATACAGAAGGCTACTGTGCTTATGACATATTCCCAAAGCTCAGTTGGCAAAAATTTAGTTCCATTCTGTACTAGTGATCTATGAATATGAACCTAGTTCCTAGTTCCAAAGAAAACNACTTCTTTCTTCTATCCTGCCTAAACCTCCCCTCTTCCAATTTGCATCCATCATTCCTAGTCATTCCATCACATATCCTATGAAAAAGTCCTACCCCTGCCTTTCTGTAGGCCTCTTTCAGGTATTGATAAGCTACTATGAGGTCCCCCCCTTGAGCCTTCTCTCCTCCAGGCTGAACAACCCCAACTCCTTCAGCCTCCTTACTGAACTGAGGATAAACTAAGCAGGGTGACAACTGACTGACTCATGACAGTCCCACACTAACACTTCCCCCAGATGGATTTCTACTTCACAAAAAATTTAGGAATCCCTCTGAATACAAGTGCAATAACATTCATTTATAAAGGATATAGCTACTGAAGTGAATATATAAAGCTCAATTTATGTGTGAAATACCAAAGAACCATTAGATTTGGCATTCAAATTCTCTTGTTTTGTGCTGTAGTAATGTATTAAAATATTCGACCTGTTCAAGTAACTATGACTACGAGTGAAATACCATCTGTATTTCATGATCATTCAGTAAATAACTTCTGGCAGTACAGTAAAAAGACCCATAAACTTGTGATTTATTTGATAATGGAATAATGTTCTTCTTTGCAGACCCACACTTAAATTAGATTTACCTGCAGAGAATTTTTATAAGCTTATATATGGAAAATTTATCATATTTCAAACATTTTCTGAAGGAAAACTGAGGCAGTGCGCCTCAGAAGAAACTCAGAAGCTCAAAGTCAAAAGAAAATATTAGACATATATATAATTAATCAAACAGCAGAAAGAGCATATTAACTCTTCACAGAAAAAGTGTCATTCAACTCTTCATATTAGGAATCACTTCATTATTAATAGATCCTCTTCCTTATTTGTAAGTGATTTAAATTGGTAACGTTTTGCAGATGTTTTTAGAGACAGATTATCTTCCAACAGTATGAGAAAGACATGAAGAAAGACTGGATAACTGTGGGGGAGTTTTCCCTGACGGAACCGCTCACCCTTCTGGTCCTTTTTTGATTGAAAACACTTTAAATTCAATAGCATTGCTGTTACAAATTTGCCTTTGACAACTCCACACTACATTAAGGCTTAGCAGGAGATAGATGGCAGCAACTCTGGACAGACACTGCTACTTATCCTGTGTTCCACCCCAGGGCCAAACTCAGCCACATCAGATGGATTAAGTTAAGAAAATTCCACCACTGTTGAGCTCCACTGAAAACATCTATGGATTTTACTTGTAGTCCAAAGGATTTTTCCATAGAAAAAACACATCACACAGAATCCTGGGCTGCCAGTAATATTTGGTTTAATTTATCTCCACCTTTAATACAAAGCAAGTTTCTGTCAGTCAAATTAAAAATAGCAATTTCCCAACAAGGCTTTTACTTCTAAAATATGTTATGTAGACAAGGAATACTTGAAAGCCTAATGACTTCTTAGTAGATCAATGAAAGTATGTAAAGGTGTTTGTCTTTTTAAGGGAAAAAACAAAGTACTTTCAGCTTCAGTCTCATTTCCTTTGAATAGTCCTTCAGAATTTTCAAAAAAAGTTAGAAAGACTTTAGTTTTAACAGAGTCAAGAGACCAAAGAAAAAATGAAAACCAGAAAAAAAATGAAAACTAAAAGAAAATAGCTGGTACCAGAACGGAAAAGGAAGCAAATCAAAAGGCAATATGTGCTTGAAGCTCACATGATTTTGCTATTTGAAACCTCTATTCCTTCTCCTTGATGGATCCTGAATTCAGTCTGTCCAGAGCTGTTTGAGTAATCCTTATACTGATCACCTCTTTATCTAATTTGTTTCATGTCTGTGAATGAAGATCACTTTAGTATAACATCCCACACAAATGATTACTGCACTAGTAGCAACAGGGCTTTAGAAACATACTCTTACTTTAATCAACATTAACAAGCAAGCCATGGAGAGAAACCAAAGCAGGATTTTTCCCCCTCTGACCCTGAACATCAGACTGCCAATTCAAAACCTGCATTATAAAATCATCTCTTGGGTCCAGCAGGAAAACTGTATTGGCTACCTAGGATTTTTTAGAAGGAACAGTTGGTTGTCTACCAAGTGCTCAGCTTCTCTTTAGGCCTGTATTCACATACTTTGGTGCATCACTAGGTGACCAAAGTTATGTGATTCCACACATACCCACACCAATTTACTGTTCTCAATTGTCTGGATTTTCCACAGGAAGAGCAATAATACAATACACAGACAAGGTGTCAGAATGCATGAAAGAAAATGCTTCATTGTGGTAAAGACTTTTCCATTACCACTGGAGTATGCAACTCATAAGGACTGACTTTAACAAATGTTCTGTATTGCTGCTTGTTTATCACTCGCTGAAATTCTTCTAATAAGTCTTTATGAATTTGTTATAGAAGTCATCCAGCAAAGCTTTAATTTTCACTAGATATGTTAGCTCTAAAACCACTTCTTGCTTAGAAAGCCTGCACACAAGCAAGATTACAAATACCAAAATAATTGACTTTACTCAGGTTAATGTAATGATAGTTTTCTGCTTGATGTAAAATTTCTCTAAGAATCAGACAGACCAAGTAATGACTGATAATATTGTCAAATGCTCACAAAGAAGCAGTGTTGTATTAATAAACCATTTTTGAGTTGCTTCATCCTGCAAAGAATGTAAGCAGAGCATGGATAAAATATATATCAGTAGTCACCAACTGGAATACCTAATCCCATTTAAAAAAAAAAAATCCCATCAGTGATGCAAATTTTCATATAGAGAGCATTTCTGCTTATTTACAAGAGTGACTGTACATTTAAAATACATTTTTTTACCTCTAATTCATATCAATCAACTTCAGCCAAACATAAGGGCTATCTGATTTAATCTAAGACCTGCTAATTCAGTGGTAATTGTTCTCTGAATTATCTCTGATTATTACAAGAAGCTTGTGGACCAAAACACAGACAAATTAATTAATGTGAGTGAAACTGGAGCAGCAGTTACAGAATGAAACTCTGACTCAGTATCCTGCCAGAAAATTACTTTATAAAGTATTAATAGTGTGTGCCCACTGTGGTAATACAATATGAATTTACTCCAGAGGAACACAAAAAGCAACACTGTCCCACAATGGAGCAGAGACAGCTTTTTTCTTTTCTCAGCTACAATGAAATTGCATCCAGTGGTGAGATAGCAGTCATCAGGCTGTTATTGCAGCAATGCAGGTGGCAGTCACTGTTGCTAGAAGTTTTTAAATATAATGAAGTAATAATAAAAAGGGGAAGGGGAGATGTTTCAGAGCAGCTTCATGCATGTACTTGTTATTCTTACCACTTGCTGTGAATATCACCAGGAAAGGTCACTTGAATCTAGCAGTTCATGGCATCACGAACTGCTGGCTCAGATAAAGGCATCAGACTGTGAAAGAAGATAATATGTTCTTCCTTCTCTAAGATATTAATCTAAGCTACACCTCTCCATCCCTACACAAGAATTTTTATTTGTCCAGCAAGCATAGCACTGAACACCATCAAAATATTTTCTTCCAATAGTGATCTAAAATTACAGAAAGCCAAATAATGAACCATTTAAATCCTACTGTTTACAGCAGATCAGTGTGCCCAGGGTCTAAAGATACTATGCCATGAGAGGGCATAAAAGTAGATGCTATCAAAATCACCCCCACACAATTATATTTGACGCTGAAATCTGAAAGTTGCTTATTAACATCACCACAGTTTTCCTAAGTCACATCATTTCACCAACAGACATCATTCATAAATTGCTGTGTGATAAAGATTCAAATCACAGAACTAAAATTCTTAGTCAGGTCTGTCAACAGGTCTGATTTGCATACAATTTTAGAATCACTCTGTCTTCTACAGAACGCAATGTTGTTCTTCTTGGGTTGCCAAAAGTTTCTGCTCACTGTACGGGACATCACATAAAGCTCAAAGTGGCAAATTTCATCATTTACGTGGTCACAAATAAAACAGTGAACTTGTTTGGAGAAATCATGGCATGGCATGAAATTGTGCCAAAGAGATCATTAGAAAACACATCTCCACATGTATTTTGCACCATGTATCAGTTTGAGTTGGATCAGCACTTCAGATGTAAAAGACTGTTCCTTTATTTCTTTTATTTCCCCATACTGCTGAGTACCAAAGCTTTGATGTATAATACCACATTTATTTTTGTAGGGACTTATTAGAGAGAAAAATCACAAGCACAAGCCTGAAGTTAAACAAAACTCTGCATTTCATCTGAATGTGTCTCCAGAATAGTATTTACAATATTTTCATATGATTGCACAGTGGGACACCTTACTCATTTTTTCTCTATTATGGAAGAAGTAAATATGGTCCATTTGTTTTTTAGAGTGCAAACCTGTCCTGTAATGCAGGGCTTCCAAATGGCAGAACAATTCAATGATAAAAAGGGGATGCGCCTGCTGATAGTTGCAGTGCAAAATATTCTTCTTCTTTGAAGCTATTTGATGGCAACAAGCATTTTCATAATCATATCATTAACTACCATGCTTCTGATGTCATGGAGACAACAGGGTGGAAGTCTATGGTGGTGTCCCACCCCCATTTGGTGGCAGAGGCGTATCGTTCTCTGGCCTCTGCACAGTGTCCCTTTTTGGGACCCCCAAGGAAGCGACTGAAGCAATCTTAAAAAAAAATTCATAATTTTCATAATTTGTTTAGGAATAACCTTTTATTTCTTATTCGAGGCAATGAATCACTTGAAATATCCAAACGCACACAAAAATTATAGTGCTACTTCTAAGCTTCCTGCTGAATAACAATAAGACTGCTGAAATTAGATAACCCTGATTTAAAGGAAAAGTGCTCTGTGCATCTTATTATTCTGCATAACAATAGGCCACATCTGAGTCTACTAAAGATATATTTCTTTCTCAAACCAGAAAACTAACTACTTTATTCCATTAATTTGTGTCTGCATAAGATCTCACTGCACTTATTTTTTGTTTGGGTGTATTGTTTTAGGGTCCTACTATACAGCAGTGATTTTTATTACATCCTTAAAAATGTTTCCATCATACATTATGATCAAAGCATATGAAGAGGCTACAGACATTTGTGTGAGTACCTCATTTACTTTATGTCATGAGGCAATAACATTTTATACTATACCATAGAATCCCAAAACATTTAACAGCATTAGTAGTTTAAATTGCACAATGACTTTGTGAACCAGGTTCATTTCAACAGAACTTCCTACAGCAATAAAATGAAATCATTTTTACATTAATAATCTTTTGTTTAGCATAGAATGAACACTGGAATTAAAAAGTATAATAAATTATTCAGCAGGGGGAATGGTTTGATTCAATCAATAGTCAAGAGACCACTGCACTCAGAAAATGCTGTAAAAATTACTGACGTTATTGATCATGACAAACAAATGCTCTGATGAAAAATAGACTGCAATAAATGGCAAATGCAGTTTGATTTTGGTGTAAACTAGACAACCAGAAAACTTCCTAAAAAATTAATTCTTCAAGAAAACCCCAAAACTCTCAAGATATAAGACCCTATGTCAGCTTTTCTTATGGGGTGATCTTTTTCTTCCTAGCATAAGAAATAAGTTTCACTTTAGCTTCATTGGAAGCAGAGTGCTATTCTGTACATTAGTAATGCTTTCTGTTCACAAATTCTAAAAGATTCCCACCAGGATGATTTATGTGATTTTTAGAATATGATACAGCAAAAACAACAATTTAACCTAAGTGAGCAAACAAAACAAATTTCCTTTAGTGCTGGTCCCATCATAACTGCAAAAAAAAAAACAACCCATAAACAAGCATGTTTGTACTGTACGCTGAAAGTCAACCTCCTTCTCCAAACTTTACAAGATTTAAAAGCATGTTTCAGAAGAATACATTAACTTTTAAACATTCCACACCCAAATACATGGGGCTGCTAGGAAAATGCACCATCTATTCTTAATCTTCCAGTTATCATAAGGGTGCATGAAGTCCCTTGAGAGGGACTATGGTCAGATGTGATTTCATTTCATATGCCCACAGTACACCTGGAAGAAAACTAGAAACCAGTAAGCTGAATGTGAAAGGCAAATAGTATGGAACCCAGCCAAGTACAAAACTAAACAACATCCTCTTATTTGAATCATTGCTTGAATATCAGACAGCTGTGATTAGCAGAAGTAGCTCTGTGGAATATTTGTGCAACTCCATGACTTGGAAGACTGTGTGTGATTTCACAGAAATTATGAGACTTCAGGTAAAAACTTCTTGCATCTTCCACAATATTTAATAAAAGTTGTTGAGAGGCATATTTTCAAGTCAGTAGTGAATTTGACATTTACCATATGTTCACATAAAGCTCTCTTCACTGTATAAATGGTATATAAACTTCCCATAAAGCTCCGCTAATTAAATTAAAATAGAAAATGACAATCAGGATGAAAAGCTGACAGGTTTCATAAAGCAGACTAAGTATTCATCTTAAATCCTAATAGCACCATCTGATGGAGGATCATCACAACACTAAAAAAAAGCTTCAAAGTGAGTCAGAAATTAATTTATTGTAAAACGTTTTAATAGATATGCTTGATTTGTGCAATAGGCTGTAAATGTAAGCATCCAGAATAGTGGTGACCTGCTAAGTAAATTCAATGTAGGGTTTGACTAAGTCATTAAAAGTTTTTATCTAGTAGGAAGCAAATCCAGCCAAAAGCTAAGCCAAAAGGAAGAAAAACAGTTACTTATCACCTCTTTCTAGAAAGTCTGGATAATTAATTTAAGCACATTTGGTATGCAAATCAAGTCTTTACGGCTTATTAATATTCAGATTCTGGACATGGACTAAAACGTCAAGTGAAGAATGAAAAGTTTATGCACCCTTAAAATGATTCCGAGTAGAATAATTCAACAACATGAGGGACACTGAATCTCAGCATGGCATAAGAGAAGAACACAGGCAACACCACAGGTAACTCCATAGGAGAAAAGCTAAGCACTTGATCAGAAGGACAGTACATCAACAGAAGTTACTACACGAAATACATAATACAGTTGGTATTACAGTCATTGCAAGAAATTTTGAAACAAAAATATTGCCAAATTAAAAACCTAATCCTTATATACCTTCTTAGATGCTGAGAATTTAGCTAAGCCCCTCAGTTTTTCCACCTTCTGTAATGCCTGGGCAGTCTCTTTCACCAGAAGTTGTTGCTTCTACCTAATGTGAACACACTTCAGGTTTGACCTTTTTTTATTGCCAGGAGCTTTTTGCCCCCCCTCTCATTGTCTAAAAGGCAAATAATCTAAAAGCCAAAGATAAATATAAAAAGTTATTCTCACTTTGAAGATGCATGACTTCCACACACTTTTCCTCTTCACTGTATTGCAAGCCCAAGAGTAAAACTGTTAGTCCAAACCATCTGCTCCACCATCAAAAGTGAAAACAAATTACCTAATGCAGGACCTCATTAGCATACATATTGTTAACCATAATAGCAATATTAAACAACAGCAAAATGGGGAAAACAAAAAAGTAGTGACAGATGCTTCATACAGAACCAGACAGTGGAAAACAGAGGAATGTAGAATGAAAAAATTTCGTACATTAGTTCTACAAAAAGATAAAAATTTGCTTGAATTTGATTTTTTCCTTGTCATTGTAACAAGGAAAATATGGAAAATATGATTATTTTTGTCTGTTGACCTCCAAGATGAGGAGCAGCTTTAGTTCCTAGCAGATGCACTAAAGACAAGAAACTATCTCCTCCAAAGTAGATCTGGATTAGAAAACCTCAAAAGGTTCATTTCAACCTAAGTCACATAACCATTTCGTTGCAGGGTATCCATGGCATGAAACAAGGTGATGTCGCGGGATGCTGCGGCCGCGCTCATGTGAAGGCTGGGCTGGCGGATGGAGCTGCTGCAATCCAGAGCACGAGCAAAAGTTCCTACAGCTCGAGCAACCACCAAAAATTGATCGATTTGACGGTCGGTTAAAGGGTTGTCGGGATCCCAAACTTTCATCTCCATTTTTTGTTNGATTAGAAAACCTCAAAAGGTTCAGTTCAACCTAAGTCATCCTAGAATTCAAAGTCCTTTTCAGATACATCTGATTTATTATTGGAACTTTTTTCCCCAAACTATTTCTTTTTCCAATAAGGCAGAAACCTCCTAAGATAATGCTTACAGGAAAGAAAAGGTTTCTGATACAATTTTTTTTACTGAATGACCATGAAGCAAACAAGCAAGTTGTCTTACAGGTGCACAGTTTTAAAATCAAAGACAAAACAGTATGAGAAAAGAGATAGCTGATTGCACTCTGCCGTCTTCGCAGTATTCTGTACAAAGTGTCCAAAGTAGGAAACAGGAAAGTGAATTCTAAAGCAAATAAAATACACTGGAAAAACAGCAAACAAAATGGATGTTATCATAGTTTGGACTGGCCTGGCCACTAAAATGAGCAACAGATTGAAGTCATTCCAGTTCTGCCTCTTTTCAAAAGTAGGATCCTACAGCAGAATACATCACCAGCAAACATGAATAGCACTACCTAAACCAGAAGGCCTCACAGAGTAGTTTGGACTAAGCACATGTGCATTTCTGTCAGCTCTTAGACAGGTTTTTATGCAGCTTTGCTTAAATAAATTCTTATTACTTTGCACTCCCAGGACAAAGGAAAATGAGACATTTTTGCAATAAAAATTTAAAAGGCTGGTTACAGCTTTTTTACTGCTTTTTGTACGCTTCATTACTCTACTTTTTGGGTTTTAGTACAACTAGTGCCCTAAAGTTAAGGTGGTAAACTATAAGCATTTATAACAAGCAGATGTTTCCTTATTATATTTTATGTAAGCAATAAATTCCAAATTTTTAATTGCTTTCACAAAAATGTCTTCATTTTTTAATAAATTGAAGTGTGTAGAAAAAGCATAAGTAATGTCTGCAATTCATTTAGAACTGAACTATTTTCCAGACTTTCTATTAGCATAGTCACTGATGCATGAATAAGAGCACAAACAGGCCAAAATCACCTTTGTAATGAGTCTATTGACTTTACTAAAGTTCTGCAAGAAAGACTATTACCTATCCAAATAGTGCTAAAGTTTAACATTTTCATCTTTTTTTCCACGCTTTCCACACATAACAATAAGATGAATACATAAAAATCATTTTCAGCCATATCAATTTAATTCTCATCACAATTACTTTCTAGTTTTTTAATTTTTATGCACAAGATCTCCCATATTCTGATGCCAAACATTTTCCAGGCGCAAAAAAACACTGAAAATAACTTTTTTCATCTTCATTAAAAAGGATTTGACTCCCTGTAAACGTGAAAAGTTGTCTGAAGGAACTAAGATGTAAAGGAAAATTTCAAATAAAGCCTAGATCTTTCCCCTATTTAAAAAACTTGATTCACATTTTAGCAGGGAGATAAAAATTACATTTCCTTGAGTCCTGTTTTCTTTCAACTCAGGCTAAAGACTCTCAGTATTTGGACTACTACTACTACTATTTGCTTTCACCAGGACTTTACATTTCAGTATTGCTAGTGAATATTTTGATTTTTTCCTTTTTACATCAATACATAAGAATTACAATTTTGGACTACATTCTGCTTGAAATGTTTCCATTCATATTTCACATCAAAGGCTTTGGTGAAACTGGCTGTGTTCTTGGATATGACATCACATCCAATCGTAAACATTCTTTAGAGATTTATCATCTTTCTTGAACATTCCTCCTTTCCAAAGTATAGGAAACAAGAGAGTTAAATGCTCCCAAAGTCTGCCCTTGTAATCACAGACAATAATCAAGACTTCCCTATTCTCAGTTCTTTTGATTTGTCCAATAGATTCCAATATGAAATAATCTGACTTTTGTTTGAAGAATTCAAAGAGTTTGCTTTCAGAAAAATAGAGGCAAATAAGATCTGATAGCTTAGCTGAATTCTTTATCACAAATTCTTAAATAAAGTATCTTTTTTTTATTAATAAATTTGAAATAGGGAAACTGACGAGAATATTACTCGGACATGACACCAAGGTGGTGTCTTGATCATGGCAGCAGGTGACACAATGAAGTAGCATTACCTGTACACTGATTTACCTGGAGAGACTTAGAGAAATAGGCTCACAATATGGCTTTTGGACTGACAATAAGTTGCCCATTACAAAAGTATTTTGGTGAAGTTATAGTTAGACATAGGACAAAAGAGCAGAACAGAAAAAAGCTAATGGTGTTCATTACTGGATTACTGTACTTGTCATTTGGCCTGAAAAGTTACCTGATGCTGGGTAATTTCCCTGGGGAGAAAAGAGGATTCATCAATGAGTCTGACATTTCTTTTGTCCAGTTTTACTCATTCCAGAGAAAAGATGAAAAGACATCCTATTTCCCTGAGGAAAAAGTAGCAGAATCTATTTCCCTTACTGGCATTTTTTAAATCCGCCTGTCTCCTCCTGTCTCATAGGTGGAATTGCCAGCTGAAGTTTTTCAAAAATCCAATTACTAATTTTTTGTGATGGTCAAATTGAAGTATAAAAACAACTAATGAAAATACCAATCGTTAGTTTTTCCGCAAGCAAAAGTCTTGTGAATTAAATTTTTTACTTGACTGATGAATTAATTTGACCCAAAAAAAAAGCGATAAGGGTTGTAATTCTTCACCTCACTCAGGCTAATTCCACCTCTTCCAATGTATTTTCACCCACACAAATTCTTCCATTCTTCAGGGACTATTTCCTCTTATTATCTTCCTTTCCAGACATTATGTGAAAGTCAGCAAGCCTATATTCATATTTGAATCTAAAGAATTTACTACCCATGGCCTTCCATCATACTTATTTTAGGTCACTATGATTTTACTTTCCTTTTGGCTAAATCAACTACTCATCTCATTTACTCTATGGACAGCTACATCTCCCTGCTTTCCCTGGCTTCCAGCTCATCATCTGCTTTTTTCCCATGTTTTCACGATCAGTAAATGCACCAACCCTTCCATTTGGAGTTTGTTCTCAGGGAAGATTCTTACTCCACCTGCTCTTACTTTCTACCTCCCTTTTTTATAATTCCTCTTATGACAACATAAGTGGACATATAACTTTATTCACTTAATCTCATACAGTGGAGAACACAAATTCACAGCTGAGAACATCAATTCCCAGATCACAGTCCCAAAATCTGCTGACTCAGAAGAGGGAATAATTAAAAACTGAATGCTCTCCAGCATATAGAAAGACACAGAGAAAGCACTCTTCTTATTTTCTCCATTAAAATGTTAGCTTTCAGTACTGAGAAATCCATCTTGATAGATAACCATCAGGAGACTGCTGCAGAACCACCTTGATGAAATCCTGCACGTCCAGTACCTGAGGATTTATTATTTGAGCACATCTTCTGATCTGAAAAATGTTCCACCACACAGGACTGATTTTTACAACACAGCAAGAGTAACACTTTTTCTATTTTGCCAGCTTGCTTTGATGACCTATTGATTTACTCAACTGCTTTCCTGAAACATCTGGGCCACGCAGATATGACACTGAACTATCTCATGAAAACAGGATTAAAGCTGAAAGTTTCAAATTGACCTTTCATTCAGAAAGATCTGAAAATAACGTGTACATTTCCTTTGACAAAGATATCAGTGCAGCTCAGCAAAGAAGAGTTGCAGGGACAGATCTCAACAGGACATGGGAGTATGTACATGACTTCATGAAAAGAAACCAAGCACAAGATTAAAACAACAATAAAATACTGCTGATGACACCTCTTTAGTACTAAAATAGGCATGACCTAAGCACACCTTCCCTTGAAGAAAATGCAAGGTACTCCAAAAGATGCCACGCTCCATATCTTCTGAACTCAATGCTAAACATATAATGAAGTTCCTTAGTCCCATTTAAGCTGAATTAAATGCAATCTATGCCACTGAATAGAAAATGGTAGCCTTTTAACACCTAACAAGGACACTGCATAGAAGAGACTAACTCAAGTCTCTATTATCCTTCAGAAAATGGTTGACAGTCATTTTCCCTGGCTTTACAGTCCTCTCCTCGAGTCTGAGTGACACTTCACCACATTTCCTATGAGAGGAGCCTTCAGGGTTCCCAGGAGCAGGGCAAGGACATGAGTACTTGTGTCCAGGAACTCTCACAACAGAGGGGAGGTCTCAGCAGGCCTCTGGGTTACAGTGATGCTGCTTTTTTCCAGCAGTTGAGGGACTGGGTGGCACTGGGAGGGTTCACTACTGCTCTTGGTGGTGAAGGAGGCATCTGTCTCCTTTGGATGCTGGTGAAAAACAGACATGGGAATGAGGAACTTCTCAGTGCAGTGGCTTTTTGATGCCTGAGTGCACTAGAAGGCCAGGCTATGTTGTTTAAGGCCAGGCTGGATGAGGCATTGAGCAACTTGGTCTGGTGGGAGGTGCCCCTGCCCACGGCAGGGGGGTTGGAACTAGATTATATTTAAGGTACCTTCCAATCTAAACCTCTCTGTGATTCTATGCTGAGGTTACTCTATGATTCTATTATTTGCTTTACTCTACTGTGTTTTACATCATGTTAGACATTCCCACTAATTAGATTGCACCATCACACAGAAGCCCAACTCAACAAACTATGATATTTGCATCTAAGTATTAAACTACAAGCAGCCAACACTGCCAAATGTGTTACTACAGAAAACAGTTTGCTAGAATTGCTCATAAGATACTGGCAAGCACAGAGCCTCCAGCATTGTACATCAATATGTCAGAGAATCACTCCCCAAAATCACACTCATAGTCAGCTGTGATTGCTAGTCTTCCAGCTAAACATGCCCCGGTGCTCACTCTTTGAAGTGTTACCATGGGCTCGAGGCAAAACTGAATATAAACAGAGGTTGATATATTACCCACAGAGCCCTAACAATTCAGCCTCTAGAAGAAATGAATGCAGAGACTATTTGGAAGGTAAATATTTCTGCCTCCATTTTGACCTTCCCTAAAGCCCAAATCAGCATAGAATTCTGTATTAAAAGACTTTGATAAGTAGTGGCACTTGAAGATTTAAGTTTTAGAACTGAAAACATGCAAATCCATAAAATGTCATAAATAAATGCAAAGTTTATGGTTTTAATTAAGCTTTTTTCCTAACACGTTCAATCTGATCAACATAGCTTCTCTCAAATAATAAATATCAAATGCCTCTACAGTTCTGAGATCAGACGAGTAATGTGCACTGAAATACTAAAATGATATTATGTTAATATCACCCATCAACATCTCTGGACCACCATAATAAGCACATAATTCAATACATACAGCTTGCTCGCTGCAAATATTCACCAGAAAGCTGTAGTCTACCTCCAAGAGTATGTACTTATGCTCTGCCTAGAACTGCAGTTTTCAAACCTGAATCACAGATGCAGTACTTGGTCTTGCAGTTTTTATCCCAGGAAAAAAGTCCTCTCTAAACCAATGGAGTTTTATTTGGTCAGAAAGAGAAAGCAAATATATTTTGCAGAATCTGGTAGCACAGCTGGTACTGTGAACTGAAATAGTGTGCAAGTATAGTTATTACTTATTTTATTAATGTGACAAATTGAAATAGAGGTCCAGCTTAGCAAAAAGCTAAAGCAGAAACCCAGTAACTCATATTACCTCTACTAACAAAACAGTTCCTTCTTTCACAAGCCATGTATCATGCCAGAATTGTGCCCTCAGACCACTGGTCTTTGAAAACTGCCTGCACATTGTGAGCATGCAAACAGTTTCTTTCACAAGCCAATAAAATTAGAAAAAATTAATTATGACTAATACAGAAGTAATTTTATTTCCTGATGTAAATAAGTGAGAAATTGGTTTACATCTTGTCAGAAGGAAACTTTGTAACAAGGGGGTGTGATGTCAAATACCCATAAGCTAAACTCACTCAAAAAATGTTTACTATTGGATGTGATGTCATATTCAAGAACATCACTAGCTTCACCAAAAGCCCAAGATGTGAAATATTAAAGGAAACATTTCAAACAGACTATAGTCCAAAACTATAATTCTTATATATTGATGCAAAATGGAAAAAAATCCCAACAATTCAGTAACAATGCTGAAATGTAAAGTCCTAGTGGAAGCAAATCCCGAGTTACGAACACAGAAAAAACACTGAGACAGCTGCCTTTGCTCCACCAACTGGATTTCTGAAGCAAGAACTATCAGTGCAAAAAATACCTTCATCCTCTATTGGGCAATTGAAGAAGTGATAGAATGCCAAAGTATTAGCTGTCAGTGACTTCAAAAAAATAAAACCAGACCTAAAAGACTTGATTGTTATGAATATATATGAAAAGATGTGGCAGTGATATTAATTATTTGGACATTTTTATGGAAAAACTACTTGAAATTCATCTCCAAAGCTACATATCATACATACTAACAGGCATTTGGAACTCATCTGAATATTTCGCATTAGTGCTTTAAGAATCTTTTTCACGTATAAAGTTTATAATATGAAAGACACTAACAAGCTTTTTTCTGCTTAACCATTCACAACAGAAGGAGTCATTTGCAGCAGAACATATTCAATTTCTTTTGTGTTTAAGAACATCCATTTTAATAACTTTTTTCCTCTGAATTTTTTATGCATATTATGCTACAAAACATACTTGATTTTATTAGATTTTGTTATGTAAAAATCTTCTGGGAGAAAAACAGTACAATGGAGTGGAACTAAATATATATCCCACTGCATTTCTGTTTCCCTATGAGAATACAAAGCTGCAATCCATCCCCAGGATAACCCTTCTGACAGGATATGTATTTCCTGCAGAGCATCACACAGAGACACTCAGAAGTCTGTTGCACAAAACCCAAATATTTCAGGTTCTGTTGCACTACAAATTTTACTTTTACAAATACACTGGTGAGACCTCAGCACCAACTTCCTCTGCCTGAGGCAACATGGCACATGTTTTTCTCTCTCATACTATACTCTTAAGTCACAAAGAAACAAAAGATATGAAACAAAGATGATGTGGCTTTTCCATTTGCCTAATTTTCCAGTGTAAATGCTATGCACTTTTCACAATCTTCAACAGGATTGGCAGCATTAAAAATAAAATAATAATAAACAGTAAGTTTTAAAAAACCTTGTGAGTTACTTAGTTCTAAACAATACTTATTAGGAGATGATGGTAATAAAATTCAGCAACAGTTTAACAGCAACTCTTCTGAGCTTTTCCTTTCATCTTTTCAGCTGCAAGGCATAAAACCAGTTCTTCAGAAGTTTCAGGTCATAATAAAACTTGCAAAGATGCCTTCCTGCTACAAAAACATGCAATTAGCTAAGCAGCTGGAGATATTAATTAAAACCACAAGCCTCAACACTTCATTACAAAATTGTATAAGCTACAGCAAAAGAATGAAAAGTTTAACAGAAAACAGCCTATGAACAGTAACTTAAAGACTTCCCATTTCAGCAAGTAAATTCCTTCTTACGTTGTGAGAGTGCACTGTGTGATGCTGAATACAACAGGGAAGGACAGATGATGGTCCCAACTATTCACTAGGAAGCAAACATAAAATTGTGATGGAGCTCTTCACAACCTAGAGACAGTTGCTTTACAATATTCCCAAGATGCAAGAGGTGGATGCTCTGGTTTACTGAAAGAATGGCTGGCTCCAATGCTTCCTGTCACTGCTTGGAAGTAGCTGGTTTGGCTTTGTAAAGCACAATAACAGTGGCTGCTGACAATTCTCTCCCAAAGACTGCTCACTGTATTCTACCTTGGGCAAGCTTTCAGAGCAACCGAAGAACCTTAACCAACCTACTACAAAGAGGAATGTCAAATGCCAGACATACAAATTCAAGTTCTTTTTCTGTCACACAGGCCATTATCTTGTGTAAGTTACTGATCCATTGTTGCATCTGTATATTGGAGACATTGCCTTTTTCTTAATCACATGGGAAAGATATGAGATGCTCAATTTTTAAAGCAATGAAGTCAGAGGAAAAAAAAAAGAAAATCAACTTATTGACAGTTTTATCCCTTTAAATCGACACGAAGAAAATGAACAAGAGTCAACTTTCTAATGTTTCCACACTGGCAATAACATTCTTCAAGCAATTGCCACTCTTCACATTGGTAATAGTTAAACTTATCTGTGCTGCATTAGAGGGTCTGGGAAAGATCATTTTTCAGTTGGCAAAGCAGACATGTTAAGACAGCCTGACCAGAACTGGTAAACCAGAACTGATAGAGAAATAAAGAGGAAAAGCTGACCAATGAACTGGTTAATGCAATGTAAGCAATGCAAGTGTTCTGGCCCTGAGTCTGAAAGCCTTCTGCTTTGATGGAAAGTCTACAGTCTCACACAAATATGTTTCCGAAAGCAGTGGACTCTCAGTTATCCATAAAACATGATCCCTAAAGCCCTGCCAAAGGTGTATCGCATAATCAACCCACAGTCAACTATTTTATGTTTAAGCTTTTCCCCACTATTTAAAAATTTGCTTTATATCATACTTTTATGGAAATTTCATATTTTCACTATACCACATAGTTTCACTAAAACTTATCCATGATAATACATGCATTGTAGACACAAAGCAGCAGCAGCACACAAAGTAGTTTGTAGATGTGTTTAAGTGTGAGTTAGGGATTTTAGTAGCTTCTGCATTTGCAGTTATTATTCCCTTAAGTCTAACACTAAATAGAAAGAATCAGTGAGACAAGAGCTCACCAAGCAAAGATCATGATTTGACATTTCTGTAAGTACTTTACTGAATTCGTCAACCCTTAGCGGCTTTGTTACAGAATATGAAGCTATGTATGTATTGAGCAAGGGTGCTGAAACTCAAACTGCAGTTTATTTCAATCAATATTTCTTTTTTGAAGACAGGAACTCATGTAGTGCTCAACTGACAGCCTTTGATATGAACAGCATTAATAAATGTTGACATTTGGTTTGATTACTCTCCCTCTACAAGCATGAACTAGTCAGACACTGACTAATCCCTTCATTCTTCCTATTTGAGTTGCTGCTGTTCCTGTCCCTCTTGCTACTGCTCAATTTTATCTTTAACTTTCAGTGCACCAAAAATACAGGATTAGAAAACTCGATGCTAACAAAATGTGTTATGTTATTAAACACCAGCAGAATCTGTAAAAAAATATAACCAGAATTAACACCAGAGACACGCGTGTCTTTCTGCTGCCTGTATAATAATTCTTAACATGCTGCTTGCCATGCTGTGTAGATAAGACACATGCTTTTGAGTGACATTGTTGCTTTCCCAAATGTCATGCACATGTAATAATGAACTGTGCATCCTCCTGGAAGCAGAATAAGAAAGTAAATATAGACAAACACTTGCACTGTTTTGGAGGTCCAGGTATTCAGAAAGAAACTGATATGCTACCTGGTACACTGAAATGTAGCATTATAAAGGAAAGGTTATGTTGATCCCCTCTAATGATTTCTTCCCCCAGTGATTCCTTTGATTCCTCTTCCACTTGCAATGCCAGCAATAGCTTTAAGCAAACGCAACATAACTCACGACTCAACTTACATCTTTATTTTCCCTTAGGTTATTTAACACATCAAATGCCCTCCATCTCAAAACAATTCTAATTAATTTTTGATTATAAGTAAAATTGCTCTATTACTTAAAACAATTTACAGAGGAAAAAAAGGATATATAAAAACCAGCAAGGTCTTGGGAATCCTCCTTTCAGAAGGAATTCCACAAAAATCCTCTCCATTAAAAGCTGCTAGCATAATAGAAACTACAATCTTCCCTTCTGTTTAGTTGAAAGCCAGTCATCCTGTTTAGGATCCTAACCCAAATCTAGTTGATAATTTTCAGTACAAAAAGGAATCCAGTTTGTGTGCTCAAAGTCTATTTGCCGTATGGTGGAAAACAAAGTATACAGTAACTGGAGATGACCAACAGCTCCCAATCAGAATCAACACACTGACACAGGTGCACCAGTTGAGATCTCCTCCTCAGTGTAAGACAACCCTAAAGCCATTCATCCACCATCTGGTTGGTTTTTTTTTTATCTTGTTTAATGCCAATTACACACTATTTGCTTGTATTTTCAGCACTTCGCACCATTTGGGAAAAGAAGGTGCACAGAAGAGCATAAGAGATACTGGTCAGTCTGACCAGTGAGCACCCACTGTCATATTTACAGTTATTCTGACACATCCTAATATACAACAATGCAGGGACCTACTCATCCCTTTCACTCCATCCCATCTGCCTTATGCACACTCTTACTGTTCTCCAGCAATTTATAGTTCAAAAGCTTTGATGCTGAGCCCAAAATTATATTTTTGTGTTTAACTGTCCTCCATGGAGCCAAATAACCTGTCGCAGTTAGTTCCAAAACTTAGTTACTGGCTGTGTGAAGAAGTACTCCTTTTATTTGTTCTGATCATGCTCCTTATAATTTCATTTTGATGCCACTAGTTGTCATATTGTAAGATACAGGGAACAATCACTCCCTTTCCACCTTCTCTGTATTACTCATGATATCACTGACTTTTTTTCATGTTCCTCCATGCCGTTTCTTCTCCAAAAAGATAGGTTTATTATTTCTCACAGAGAAGTAATTCTCTCCCCTTGCACAACATGGATTTCTAACATCACAATCAGTTTCTTTGACTATGCATAGAATAAACAAATGTAAATTCTATCAGCAAATGGCTAACAATCTGAATAAAGAGAGCAGGTAAATGCCAACATATCTTGCTTCTATTCTGTTGACTCAGTTGTTTTGATAATAAGGTAGAGGAGGACATGAGGAGGAAAGGATCTATTCTACCAAGACTTCAGTCCAATATTTGAACAGTTGGTTTAAGATGTTAACAGAGGTCCTATAGAGACACTGCTTTCTTAATGATGGAATTTATGTCATACTTGGCTCACTAAATTACTTTTCTATTTTTTTAGTGCAAAACAAAGTATCTTTTACTACAAGTAAACATCAAAAAAGACTGTCACCACGTTCATATAAAGCCATGATTTATTATGATTATTGCACAGTTTTAAAGTAGATGAGTTCTGTTGATTTTTACTAAGAACTACAAGATATGCAACTCCATGGAAACAACCATGAGACAAATGAGAAAAAATGCATCAGAAATATGAAATAAACCTTCCTTCATGCTGTCCTAAGAATGCTGCAGATGCATACACTGCCTCTTCCCCAAAATCCCACAGGAAATGTATGTGTCTTTCTTGCTTTGCACAAAATTGCAATTTATACAAGCTTGATAGCTATTTCCATGATCATTTAATTGAAATTTAAATCCAGAGCAAACTTTTCAGAAGAATGTATTAAAATCAACCTCCATATTTTTTGAAAAAGCTTCACATTCTTCTGTAGTCCTGCAAACTTTCTCAGGCACTGAAAAGTTGCCTTTGGTGATTTTGTCCATTGGAGGCAAACAGCATCAGCAAAGAGCACTGACAAGACCATCCTTTCTAAATTCTCATTGAATAATGTATATCCCATTGCTTCTATGGCAGATGTATTCCCAATTAAGAATGCAAAGCTCTAAGAACTTGCTTTTTATCAAAATCTATTTCCCCACTGGGTATGTCCTGTGCCTACCAACAAGGCAATAACAAGCCTAAGCTTACAGTTTTACTAGTATTAACAAGCTGTAATGAAATCATGGAAATTAATAAAAATACATTTTAATAGTTTCACATTCGTGTTCCTAATATATTATAAATTTATACTATTTTTCCTTCTGTGATCCTCCCCTGGATTTATTTGTAACCTTTTGTATTTAAAAAAATGTAGTGGAAGAAAATCTACCAGCTATATATCGAATTATATCTTGTTGCTTTTTGGCTTGGGGTTTTTTTATGATTGACATTAAATGCATTACAATTACAGTACGATTTTATCTACATTCTAGTTTTTGGATGAAAGAATCACACTATCTTTAAAAGAAATGCAGGTAAAATATGAGTTGTAACTTCTGGGACATAAAGTCTCCATCTAACATTCACAAAAGAAACTAATAGCAAAGATAAGCAATGATGAAACACTTGAAAACTATCAGAACTTGAGGAAACTCTTAGTTCACATCAAAATCCTCAGCGATTTAGTCAATGTAATCAGGTAGAAACAGCTTGCATTGTTGGCCTGCCAATATCAATTTAGACCACCCACTGGTTCTTATTTATTTTTTATCATTGATTCTGCATCTTTCCTGCCTGTATCATACAGCTAAATTCCTTCTAATATGACAAGGCCTTAAGGATTTATAGACATTTCTCAAACTGTAACAAATTGCTGTTTTAGTTAGGGTTCCAGCTACAATCCCCGTTGGAAAAAACGTTATGAGAAAAGTTTTATCAAAGTGATCCCTGGCTGCTGATGCAGAAATGAAGACAAATCATATTTTATTAAAATCAAAAAGGGCAGAAATCCTAGCAAAGTGAGGGCATTTATTAAGTTAGACATTTATTAAGTTAGACATTTATCAGAAAGAAAGAGAAAATTAATTGAAAGCCCATAACAGCTTTAAAGGTCTAAATTCTTAGTTTGATGCTACAACCAAGAATCCTTATTTATTTAGCAAAAATATATATCTGGGATCATCTTGTAAAGAATAGTAAGCTATTATCTATAGAAGTCAGGTCATGTGGAATCATAAGATAAATATCATAAAACAAAAATTTTTAACATTTCAAGGACAATGGAAAATTTGTAACTTCTGTCCATAAAATATTAATAAAAAGATCTTTCATCTTTTGACACTTATGTTTTCACTAAAAAAAAGATAATTTTTTCTTTTACTCATTCAAATATAGAAATTTTTTTTTGTTTTAATTTTAACAATAGGAGCTACTCTTCTCTAAAATTAAGGGTCCAGTAAAGTGTAAAAAGCTTGGAAATTGACACTGAAATGCTCCAAATTTTCTAATTTTTGGCATCTAATGCACAACTGGTGTGAGTAACAAACAGGGCTTTTTCACTTTGTCCAAGAAACCAAAAGATCTGTTTAGTGAGACCCAAAGGAGTTAACTGAGGCTTACTAGGCCAAACCAGAGCTTCAGACAATGAAATACAAACAGAAGTGAAATACAGAGGAAATCTCCAAATCCACTGGCCCTTACAGAGCTTTACATCATTATGGCCACAAGGATTTGTCTGTAGAATTCATCTCTCATTTTTAAAATCACTCTTAATTTCTCGAATTCTGTAAGGAAGAGGAAGAGACCAGAGGAGAAAGAATAATTAATTAGTTAACTATTTGTTACTTGCTTCTACATTTAGCACTGCATGCATAGCCAACCAGCACTTCAGACCTCCACCACACAGAAAAAGATTGAACACTCACACAGAAGTGTAATATTTCAGTTCAAGGATGTAACAGACACATGAATCAAAAGCTCACAAAGAAAATGGGTGTCAGAGATCAGACAAATAAGTAGAGTTTTTAGCCCATCAGTAATAAAGATGTAGCTTGCCACATGCCTTGCTGTTACAAGACTACATGGAAAGCACATGCTGGTTCTGTAAATAGAAACCTTCTCACTTTAGAAGGGATATCATAGAACATGAAAGGACCAATAACAGAATGAAATTCCGCAATCATCCTAATTCCTTTAAAATGAAAAAGGGAGAGAGCATCTTGTATTACAGATCTCAAAAAAATGGAGCAGCATTCACAAAATGCAGAGACAATAAATTTATTTTTAATAAGGGACCTAAATGAGGACATGACAGTCAGATCAGTGAGTCAGTATTTTATTAGGAATGGAAGACAGAAAAAGAACAGGAAAAAATGGCCTAAGAGAAGGTTGTTTCTACACTCAACAACAATAATCAGTCTACAGTTGAGAGTTTGGAAAGCTTAACCACTACATGGGGGGATTGAAACAGAAAGCTGAACTGAGATGCAGAAAGGGTGGTTATAGCTACCTCAAAGCTTACGGAGAGGATAAATGGAGAGAGAAAACCTTGCAACAGGAAAAAAAAATCCAAGTAGAAAATAAGAATGGAGACACTAATACATTTGTAAAACTTTTACAGTATAGTTCTGTTCTGTACACAGGCACATTACTTCTCCCACTCCCTTCCTCTGGTACCTCCTTTACTACAGTTTTCAAAATTTAAAACCTTATTTTAAGTCCTTAAATTAAAACCTTAATTAAAGATGCCATTTTTAACTGAACACAACATCACACATCCATCAGCATTGTTATCCTTTGTTGCACTGCACTTGGAAAGTAGAGTTCTGGTAAGAGATATTTATCTCAGCGACCACTAAATATTTATGCTTCTCATCAAAAGTTTCTGCACTGCAATCAACAGAACTGCTTGGTGCTATTTATAGACACAGCATTGCTGTGAGTTTCTTCTTACAGGGAGATATGAGCTTCCTGCTTGACTTTGAGTGTCAAGAGCAAGCTACTGTATCAGCTTGCTCAGGAAACTCCACAGTGTATAGAATGCTTTGGAGTGGCAGAGGAAAAAAATCACTTTGAAGTCATATAATTCATAGAAGACTACAGAACATTGTGGACAGGCACTGGAATTCATTAAATAATTTGAAACAAAACCGTTTCCCTTCTTGCAATTTACTTGACTCTAAACCAAAGACAAATGAAGGAGATAAAATATATCTATCCATATTTATAAATATATTCCTACAGTTTTATTTTTAAGGGAAGTGTTTTCAGAACTTTTCTCCAAAGTTTTTATACTGCACAGCAGTGTAATTGGACATAATTTCACATTTCTTTCAGAGGTAATTGTGAATCTCCTGCATGAAAGGTCCAAGAGTGTAAAAGAATGGATCTCACAAGTTACTATTCTGCTAAGTGAAGCTGAAGAATCACAGTGAAAACATCCACTGAAACCACTGGCATATTCAAAAAAATTCAAGGTTAGTTTAATAGATAAACTTGCTGTTGTTTCTCACAAATGCTACATGGGAACATTCGG
Organism: Turnix velox; assembly: GCA_013400935.1. Taxonomy (NCBI): domain Eukaryota; kingdom Metazoa; phylum Chordata; class Aves; order Charadriiformes; family Turnicidae; genus Turnix; species Turnix velox. The sequence continues at coordinate 48,172 of VZTY01001027.1, read as the reverse complement.
ATGCTGTTTTTAAGGGAAGTGCAGAGATGATTTAATCGATATGTATGACCTGATCTAGGTGTTCTTAGTCTGGCAGGGTATGGATTGGACTAGATGATCTCTTGAGGTCCCTTCTAATCCCTGACTTTCTGTGATTCTGTGAAATGTTAGTTGCTACTACTTAACATGGTAAATCCTTATATGGGTTATTATGGCAACCAGACTAAATAAAGGTACTTTGCACATCTAATGGCACAAAATTACTAACTTGACTAAAGTAAGTCACATTTTAAACACAGCAGTTCTTTCAGCAGAGGTTCTGGCTGATACATGTGAAAGGCCATGTACAACTTCATCCTGACATACTGGTATTTGGAACAGCTTGTAACATTCCCATTTTGTCTGTGAAAAGACATTTTAATTGAAAAATCATTTGCCCATAAAATTATCATCATCAATTTACATTCTACAAAGAGACTGCATTATGACCATAAAACAATTTGTAAGTGGATTCATTCTACCTACTAAATCACTTTATGTTGTTCTGTGAACAGAATGATTAAAGCAGGTTAGCATTTTGCTGGCAAAATAATTTTGTTATGCAATTCAGCCACACAAATATTTATAATTGCTACTGCATTTATCTTGTTGACAGAACATCTATACTAAATAGACAGAAAACATTTTATTTACTTGATGCAATTCAATTCATTCACAAAATACTTTTAAAGTTAGTTTTTGTCATAAGGATAGCTCTATTATTTATCTTCTTTGGTAGAATAAATATAATCTTGCATATGAGTAATTATAGAAGTTGAGTTTTAAGAAAAAGTAAAAAAATCCATTTTCTAGAAGGTCAGCTACACAGAACAGCAGCAGCCTAACATTTCTTTTGCAATTTGCCTAACTCTGTGTATTCCAAAAACATCTCATGTAGCTGATCTATTACACTGTTTTGCAACTTACACATCTGATTTCTAAAAGAACAAGTTTAGACAACTTTCCTTCTACCATGATTAAATTTAACTTGCACTTAACAAGCATAAACAGAGAAAGAAGTATAAAAAAGATCTCCACAAATCTCTCTTTTCATGACACTCATGACCACAAATAAACTCTTAAAGGAAAAGTACCTTTCCCTCACCATGGGCTCAGTACATAGAGCTGAAACTGTCTAACTACCAACAATTCATTTTTTTCAAGTTACTCAGGGATTCTCTAAAGGTTTTGTTGTTTGTTATTTGTCACTTGGGAAGGGAGAACCACTTTGCAGGAAGACCTGGATTGGCTGGAAGAATGGAGTAACAAGAACTCCTTGCTGAAATTCAACATGGACAAACATAAGGTCTCATAAAAAAACAAAATAGGAATGCAGTACAAACTGGGATCTATGTTTTTGGGGAGCAGCTCTGTGATAAAACAACTAGTGATCCTTGTGGACATCAAGTTCAACATCAAAGAGTGTGCTGTGGCAGCACCAACATTACCAAAGACAACAAAGTCATTATCCCACTTTACTCTAGAACACTGATCAGTTTCCATCCCCACTATACAAAAAAAAAAAGATGTGGACAGTGCAGGGGATTTAGAGAAGGGCCAAAAAGATACTACAAAGACTGGGAAGCTTGCCATCTGAGAAAAGGCTGAGAGAATTTGTTCAGCCTTGAGGCTGCTGGGACATCTCGTCTAGACTTTTTTGCAAGAAAGGTCGGACTAGAGGATCCCTGAGATTCTAATGTGGAATAATACGATTCATGATTCTCTCATTCTATGATGTTTAGACAGAACCATGCACCAATAGCTAGGTAAGCATAACATAGTTTTATTTGATATTCAACTTCTTTTTTTTAAATCTGAAAAAAATTTGCTTGCAACAACACCACTTCTGTTAAAAGAACTCACTAACTAGTTTCATTCCTCAGCTGTACAGCCTTTATAAACTGGCAGCAGCATTACAGCTCTCCAAACACACTCCATTCTCATTAAATGATTAATCTGAAACCAATCAACCAAGACACAGAGAATAACTGTACAGAATACAAATGTTTCACTCCCAAAGTAAATCACAGTCGTACCTCATATCCAAATGACCATCATTCAAAATTAATTTACTTGAAAAAAAAGTAAGAAAACAGATGGAAAAATCAAGCATTTCCCTTGGTAGCAACAGCAAGCAATTAGCCAGGTAAAGAATTAAAACAAATTTCAATAACAGTACTATGTAGGCAATAATCTGTAGAGAGTTAAAAATTTTTAACAATACTGCAACAAGTGGGCTTTGATCAAAATAAATGCCAATATTGAAAAATTAAAAAGTATTTCTACTTTGGAGGATAATCCTTAGAAAACTGTGAACATTTAACATTCGAGTACATTTTCTTGAACACTGAATTTGACCAGAAAACTATTGTTATACTTCCTTGCAATGTTGTTTGGTAACTAAGTGATTGTTCCCTCCTTAGATGAGGTATCACAGAATCACAAAACTGTTTGGGTTAGAAGGTACTCCAAAGGATCTCAAACCCTCCTTCCATAGGCAGGGATGCCTCCCACCACACCAGGTTGCTCAAATCCCTTTCCAGCCTGGCCTTGAATCCCTCCAGGGTTAGGGCAGCCACAGCTTCTCTATAATCCCCATGTCATCCAATAAAATAAATTGGTGGAACATCAATGACTTTACAGATCAAGGAAGCTAGTAATAATACATATGTGCATATTACCAGTTTTGCTTTGGGAGCAATGCATTTTATTTCAATAATGAGGGAAGTGGGCTATTGAGCCATTTCCTCAAACACCAATTAGAGGAATACAGGGAAGTACGGCTTAGGATACTTCCACTAAGATACTCAAAAAACATCTTAAAGGCCACATAACATTCTTTACCAAAATTATTTCAAGCTTATTCATTTAATCGATGATATAATTATTAATAAAAGACAAACAGTGTTAGAGCTACAAAAAGCATAAATATATTCAGCTAGATATAAGAAAGAAATTCTGCTAGATATAAGAAAAATTCTTTATGGTGAGAGTGGTAAAACACTGGAACAGGTTGGCCAGAGACATTGTGGATGCCTCCTCTCTGGAGGTGTTTAAGGCCAGGCTGGACAAGGCACTGAGCAACCTGGTCAAGTGGGAGGTGTCCCTGCCTAAGGCAGGGGGGTTGAAACTAGATTATCTTTAAGGTCCCTTCCAACCCAAACTATTCTATGATTCAGAGGCCTTTACAGGTAAATATGATACTATAGCAAAATCCAGCACAGACCTTCTCAGCCAGTGATTCAGAGCACTCAGATAAGCTTTTGGAGAAGAATAAACAATGCAAAAATCCTATAATTGCAATGTCAGTCATGGCATCCATACAGAATACCAAGTACAAAATCATCTTTCTTGATTTATTTTCATGGGCCTTTATCAAAATCAATAACTACAAAGCCAAATGCAGAAGCACAGTGTCCTCTGCTGGGGAAAATACCTTATACTTCTTACCTGAATATAAGGCATGAGGGGGTAACCAATAACTCATAATGAAACCTGAGCTAGGTCAATCAGTCATTGTTACAAAAATCCCATTTTCACAACACACACGAAAATAGTAGGAGACAGAAGACCATCCTGGAGATACTGCTTCAGTGACTTCTAACAATTCCAACTTGATTAATAGCTTAATTGCCATTACTGATGTAATTCACCATAAGTGATCTTAAAATACTTTAATTTTTCATGTATGCTGCCACTACTGAGAATAACCAGCTGAATCATTCATCACAGTGAACTAAAAGGGCTACGAGCACAAGCGTTCTTAATCTTTTCCTTTTCCTTTTTTTTCCTAAGATTTGAATTTATCTACAAAATGTGTAATTTAGAAAGGATCAAAGACTGCAGCACAAGTCAATAGCTCTCTTTGATTAGTGGATGTGATCAATTTGACTATATCTGCAGCCTTCTCTCCTAAGAAAACACATGAGGTATCTCATTTTAAACTGAGGTTCAAAGAAAAAGCCTTCACTTATCCTGTGTGAATTCTCGGTCAGCAGTCAATAGTGAAAGGGCATAAACTTGTAAACTTCACTGAACAAAACACCATGCAGCTATCAGAATTGTCCCTCCAATTTGTACAGCATTTACTTTTGAATGCTAAAACCAGCATTTGGGGAGGGTGGGAAAGAACAAATGCCTAGAAAAATAAAGCAAATAACAGAAGCATCAATCACCAACCACAACTGATAATCAATAAAATCATGAATATAAAGGAATTCCCAGGTCACATACCTTATTGATCTTGATGCAAAGTACAGAGACAATCTATAAGAACAAAGACCCTTTAAAACACTAAATGTCTTACTTTGCTCTCTGTTTAAACTCGCTCAAATAGTTGGAATTGTTCTCTTCATTAACCAATATAATACTGAAGTAACCTCACAGCAGTGATACAAGTGAAATTCACTGTCTATATGTGCACAATGTATTGCTCTGTACCAATTTCTCATTGCTGATGCACTATTAAAAGTCCCAACATGCACTGACAATAAAACCTAAGAATATAATCAGAATGGGAAAGAATCTATTATCAACAGGAACATGGAGAGGACAGAACACAGCTTTTAATGATTTGTAACTGCCAGAAGTGACATGGCTACCAATATAATACAAACAGGCAAAATAAATTTTCTTATCAGAAATTTACTCATCAGAAGTCCATCCTGCTCCTAACAAATTAAAAATGCTAATGACATCACCAGAAAGAAAATGACCCCACTGCAACTTTTTACCTCCAACAATAAGGAGGTGTAAATACAGTGAAGTACATATTAACATGCTATAAAACCTGGACCCTAATAGGATTTAACTCATCTCCTGATCTCGTTTACCAGTCAACTTTTGTATGCATCTCTGCTATCACTCATAAGACACACTCCCAAGGATGTAAATCAGCAGAATAATTTAATGTCTCTGATTTAGGTCCAGAACTATACATAATTGTTCAGTTAGTCCATCAATGTATTAATTCTCTGGAACAAGGAGAGGTGGGAGAATGAGACTTTGTGTTGCTGTTTCAGCTGGAATGCACTCCATGGAAGTTTTATGTTTCCAAGTCTACAGATGGAATAAGAGTGTCATCACTCCTGTCTGCTAGTAAAAATAAGGAAAAGCTACCACAATCATTTAGTTGAACTCAGAGCAGGGCCTGTGTGATCCCCGAAGGCTGCTGTCTGAAGCTGGAAATAAATTATTTTTTCCTCTTTGTTTGCTATGCCAAGAAAAGATAATGCAGCACATTCGGTTAACATTTGTCCCTGAAGCATGTTATGCCGCCAGAAGTAATACGTGGGAGTACCACAGACATAGTGTTTCAAATTAATCAGGAATGGGATTAATCATGCAAGAAATAGAAGTTAAAACGTAATATTTAAAAAAATAAAGTTAGAGCAGAAGGAAAGAATAATTATTCTTCTAGCTGCTATTTCTGTTGCCATCTTAAATCAGATTTTATCAGTTACCTTCTTCTGTTCTTTAATCTCTCCATCTTAATGTGTTGCAGTACAAACCTGCTATTTATTAGCTCATCCTTAAATTTCTATTTTTATGTATTCTTTATATTGTGCATAATAGATCAGCAGTAAAGTATTTCGGTTACACAGAAACATTTTTGCTGATTGGGTGCATGATCAAAACAGTCCTTTGTAGAGGACTGCACTAGGCAATCACACAATCACTGTGATTAACTCAATCTGAGTGTACCAGAAAGCAAGTTCATCATTTATTTAAAGAGGAAAATTTAGCTTCACAAAATATACAACACTGTGCACTGGACTGAAGCATATTAAGATTCAACAGAAAAACTAGAATTTCTAAATAGAGCTAAAGTTACAGGAAAGCATGCAAAAGATTTTGTATATTTCATAAATTATTCTTCACACACATTGCAAAATTTAGGACATCAAAAATCCTACAAATATGGACAGCATGGTTATTCAAGTAAAACCTCAGACCAGCAGGTGGTAAAAGAACCCAAAACATGCTCAATTTTCAAGGAGGCATAGCTTAATGTCAAGGATTTTTAAGTCAGGGCTAACTGTGCCCTTTTCTATAAGCATTCCAATTAGTCAGGCCTGTTGAAACAGAAGGCACAGCATGCTGCTCCAGAAACTTCCTAAGGGACTATTTAAAACAAAACACTTCCTTCCCTTGCCCTCCTCCCCATAGAATATTTAATACATTTTTGTATCTTTGCATTTCTAGAACTGATTGTTCAGAGACGCATCATAATTGGTGTATTTAGACTTATTAATGATGTCATGGCTAATTACAATGTCTAATAGGCCATCTCAGGCAGAATTCCAAGAAGATAAAATTATGCATTATGTCTGAGGAGGGATATGGCAAAGGAGAGAAGAAGGCAAACCCTGTATCAAAAACCAAGAAAAAAAGAAAAGTGATTAAAAAAAAAACTCAAGAGAAAGGAGTTGCAAACTGACAACTGATTCATAGAGCAACACTGCTCTTTCATTAGTAACTACAGCCCTTTCCTTTATCTTGTTTATTCAAACAAAGAACAGGATTTGTGGTTTTTGCATCTTTGTTAAATAACCCATCGAGCATTCAGATGGTCAGAAGTGCCTGCCTAGTTGATCCAGATCCATTTGAAGTCACTTTTTAAGACTACGGAGAGCATCTTTTTCACCACAAACAAGCTTTTGCAGATGAAAAGACACACACTGATTCCAGAACAGTTCTCTTTCAGAACCTTAGGGAAGAAGTCTAGTTTAAGATTTCTCTATTGTCTTATTTAGAATATGACCTTCAGTATTTCATGCAGCAGGTAACTGCTTAGCAAGAGTACTTGTTGCTATGCATCTGTCCCTCACTTTCTCCTTAGCATAAGTAAACTAGGCAAATCTGCACACGTTGGGACCACATGCACTGCTTTCTGTATTACACATCTGTTCAACCTGCGCTGCTGACATCTCTGAATGTATCTGCTGGACCCAAAGATATGTGGATCAGCATCTCAAAGATAATTACACTCTTATAAGTTTTATTAAAGGCTACAATGTGAACTCCACTCAAATTCTACAACTGAGTCATGAACATTCCAAGCATAAGAAAACATTTAAACAGCATATGCTGATTTGCTTTTTTAGATAAGAGAATTCAACCATGAATGGGAAACCAAGTCCTACAACTCCCACTACTTTCATAAGTAATTGCTTGTGAGAAAGTTAGTAAGGCTTAATTTTTTAGAGTAGATATCATCTAAGTTCTCCCTTAAAAACTAAAAAAGTCCTCACAGTAAATCTCATCTCATCTGAAAATTCTTAAAATACTCTCTTTTACATTGATATTGAAGGGCAACTGTTCAAAGGAACAGCTACAACAATTTTGGGCCTGTGAATAGGTATTCTGTACTTTCAGAAGACTTCATAATGTAAGTATCACTCTACTTATTCATTGTTTGAATAAATCACTACAACACAAGGGCCTTTGAGAGGTTGCTGATTAAAGTGCCCTTTATTGTTAAGAGCGTAATTAAGTAATACTTGAATTTATAACACTCTTCAGGGAGTCCACACTCCTAAAGAAATTAGAAAATGGCACAGCCATAGTCATCTAGTTAATAATACTTTTTAATTATTGCAGCCAGACTTCGTGGCATTCACATTTGCAAGGTTTCATTTTATTTGAAGAAATTGAAGTGCAGAATAAGTCATGAAACTCTCCTCTTGTGCTTTGTCCAAAGTCTATTAAAAAAAATATAATTTTAAAACAGCATGGAGTTATAAATAGCCTGCTGTTTGGAATAGCCTGTCAGTCTGTTCCCAATTATATATGTTTAGCTAACAGCTCTCTAATTAGCACTCGCTTCTGACTACACAGCTCCTAAAGTGTTTACATTGTAAGTCACAAATTACTGTCTAATTATTCTGGCTACATTATTTTGCATAAAACATAAATAATATATCTACCCATGCTATAAAAACAAAATATGCTGTCACCACTGCTTGACTGTAAGATACACCATATTCCAGGCCTTAGAAAGTGTTTAATTAAAGTAATTAAAAAGCGCAACAGCAATTTTACTCCATCAAATAAGATCACATTCTAGAAGAGTACATCTGAAACATATTTTACTTGGAAAAGTAAAGCAGAATGAACAACTACCTTCAATCTGCTGAACTTCTCCTTTCAGTGTTTCCATCTACAGTCCTTGGGAATTCTGCATAAAAGATTGCCATTTAACATTGAGAAATGAGATGGAGATGCAAAATGAGGTGAAGGTAGGCAAAGAAGTTGGACAGAAGTAAAGGGGAACACGAAAGGAATTGTGGGGAAGTGATGTAGAACCCAGGAACATGAACATTCTTTTCCTCCCATCAGGATGGCAACAACTGAATACTCAGAAACTTTATAGAAGATTCCAGAATACAACAGAACAAGTTACAGCACTGTAGAACAGAATTCCATTCCTAATAAATATTCTTGTTTCTTTACAGTCAGATCTGTTAACACTTGTTAACACTTTCCAGAATAAGATGATTTTTCAGACACTCAGCAATAAATCCCCAGTAATGTCAGCAAGAGATGCATTACATAAACCCAAAAATCTCACCCAAACACCGAAAAGTTTAAAAGCCAACCAGGTTTGCTGTGTATTTTCTCTAGTAACAGTTGACCTCTGCTTGTGAATTATTTTCTCTTTCCAAAAACAAGAGAAACCCAAAAGTTCACACTTCCTCCAGGGCTCTAAACTATTTCCTTCATACATATCCTCGTATCTCAATACTTGAATTATTTATCTGTCCCCTCAGCTGACCTGTTTGTTGTGTTTTCCTCACACACACAAACCTACCAGGGTGCAGTTTTCCACTTATAGATGGTCCTACCTTATTTTAAACCTCTACTCCCTAACTACTTCCCTATCACTCAAGGTTAGCTGACACACAATTTCTTTAATTTAGCTTAATGTTCAAAAAATTGAGCACATTATTAACAATGAAAGCAAACATATGGAGCAGGTGACCTTACTTGTGTCAAAGAACGTGCTTACTAGATTCAGCATTTGGCAGAATGACCTTTAGTACAGTTAATTGAACAGCTCAACTATAGCAAGAGAACGAACATTTAATTGATAGTAAAGTTATGATGTTAAAAAAAATTACCACGCTTTGTTTCCCAATTTCTGAAGCAGAGAGAAGTTGGGCTGTAACACAGGAAATTACGTGCTCCTGACACCTCCATCTTTTGCACAAAGAACTGCTACATTAAATTTAGGAGTTGGAGATGTCCACATAATGTCATCTTCCACGTTCAACTTCTCAAACTTCCTATGACCCACTTATCAGACCAAGGTTTTACAATTACATGGAGTTTTCAGCTCCTTAGAGTTAACTAGAGTGTGAGGTCCATGGCTTCAATGGGATGACCACAGCAGTTCTCTTTCATTGTTTCTATTTCTGAATTATTCCGTTTGCTATATTAATCATCTTCTACAATTCTTTTCTTCCTTCATGGATAGGGTAATACAAGTCCTTGATCATCAACTCCTTCTGCTCTGAGGTATTCCCTACCAAAAAACCTGACAATTCCAATTTCAGAATAAAGGGATTATTTTTACCTTCTGTCCTTTTGCTTCTCATATTCCAAGGCAGTGAGAAGGGAAATAAAATAAAAAATAAAAAAAGACGAAACCAGTTTCCAAACAAAACCCATTCATCCCCAAAAAAAACACCCACATTTTTACAAAGCCAGAGAATTTATATTAGATTTTGTAACCTAACAAGATCACACTAATTATTACAGCACTAAACTGAAAGGACAGAAATCCACTTTAGAGAGAATATTGCTGCAGACATTTTACAGAACCTCAAATTCCATGATCGAATCAAATTGATACAAGAATAGGATATAAATTTCAGGCTCAAATCTATTGATCTAAGGCAACATCCAATCAAAGAAAAAAAAATACACTTCCACTTTTCTCCAACCTTTTCTTAATTACTTTGTGAATGTCACAGAAATCCCATTACTTAGCTGTACCATGCCTCACTTGAAACTTAAAATGCCCGATTCCTCAGTTCAAAGACCACTCAAGATGCTCTGTGAACTCAGCAGCAGAGTTTTCTTTCAATAACATCTGAGAAATTCAAAGTAAAAGACAATCTTACCCTCAGCTGCGTAGTTCTATCCACACAAGCTCAACAGTTGATTGCTACACATTCATAAGGACTACTTAGTATGTTCAACGGATACTTAAACTACAAAACTAGCAGCTTCCAGAAACACACTTTTAGTTTGTCTCTACCAAGATAAGCCCATCTCTTCAAAACACTACATTGTATTTTCCAAACCTATAATAGAGATGGCAACACAATGAAAGTTTAAACCCATTATCTGATTCTTTAATGTTTTATCTATAATAACAGTCTTTGGTTTTAACATGCAGGACACAGACTTATTTCCACAGCCTGCTCAATACCCACAATCAAATTTTTATCAGAACTTCTAGACTGAAAAGCTAAAAATACTTCTCTTGAACATACATGTTCTTATTTTGCAAGTATTTCTTTTAAAGAATACTTCATTCTACAGGAGATATTTCTCCAAGGATTTTCTTTTGTGTTTTAAAAAATGGTATTTTCTTAAGTTTTGGCTCTTACAGCCCAGACCCAAAGAAATATATTTACTTCTAGAGAATAGCAGTGAGACAGATTTTCCCTTATACATTGTTATTTCCTCTAGTGATGCCATCTTAACTTCCTAGGACTGAACACCTCAAATACCATGCTGCTTGATAAAGCCTCTTCTGCTACAAGAAATATAACAATATTGATGCTTAACTAACAAGCAGCTCAATATTTTCAATACCTCAATAAGGTATTCCCTTATCAACATGTCAATGCACCAAGGTAATTTTCTTGGTGCCAATAGTAATACAAATATTGCTAACATTTAGTGTATTCACCAATGGCTTAAATAAATCTAAATAAACAAAGTGACTAGAAGGTAACGCCATTACTTGTTTGAGATGACACTAGGAGAACAAAGACTCACTTTACACACAGCATACTACAAATCAGTAATTTGGCAGTGGAATACACCATCTTTCTTTGTTATAAATTAACAAATAATGACTAGTGTGAGTTGTTGTGAATATAAGTGGTCCATGGGCACATAGTTTTTGCTCCTGCAGTTATTCATCTTTAGTGAAGGTTTCTGAACAATTTCTTATTACTTTACAATGACTTTCAGTAATGCTTATCTGCATCCAACAGATTGCTCTGCTTCAACATGCTGCGCTGCAAGAGAAGAAACTAACTAAGGTAGCCTCACCATGAGCTAATTATTTACAGTTGAAAATGTTTAAGAGTCTTTCATAACTTGCTGAAGCATAAAATTTGCCCTCCCTTTAACTCATTATAGTCTAATGAGATTTCAAGTTAAACCAGCCCATCTCCATGCTTTCTCTGATACCATTTTAATCAGATTTTATTTTTTAATTTGTTTCATAGGCTGCTGAGAAAATACTGCATATTGCATGCATTTCAAAAATAGTCTCTAACTGCTAATGAACCACAAATACCTCTCATGATTACTGTATACCTTACCTTTCACAAGCAGCAGCTATTCTCTGGATGCCATTAGCTAAGCTGTTTTGGGCACTCAATAGACCTAGTAGGCTCTTTTTTCCAGCAGCAATGGGGGTATGTAAAAAGAAAAAACAACTCATATGAGCATCAGAAAATTATTGTCCTGCATAAATTTTTTTTAAGTTTTCACCCATTCAGAACATTCAGAACCATAGGAGACTACTGGTTTTTTGCAGGGTCCATGTCCACTATCAATGCAATAAGTTAGAGATCTTCATTATAAAAGCAACACTAAGAAATTAAGCAAACAGATTTATCAAAAGTTCCAGCTGTCATCATGTTTCTTACTTTAAGATAAGAGACCTCAAGGCTATCTAAACTGCAATTTCTCTATCTTTTCATTTCACACATTACCCTTTTTAATTAGAATGCTACCACTAAGGACCGCAGACACAGATACCCAGCAGTACAGAGCTTTCTATCATATTGCCAGTGGATCAGCATTCAGAATGTACTACTTTTAGAAGTTCAAGCTTGCAAACAAGCCTGATTTATTGAGCTGGAATTGATTTACCATACCTTATATGCAACATTTTAAAAAGCTCTTCTGGGCTAATTATATACTCAGCTGATCCCCAAGTGATTAATAAAGTTCCTTACTAATTTTCTGTCTCTTCTGAGCTGACAGATGGAGTGCAGAAAACTCATCTACATTCCATAATGCAGATTTTGAAATTAATGAATAAAACAGCTAGAAAAACCAAACAACTATGAAAGATTTTACATCCGCTTTATTTTTACATTCCTAAAAAAACACAAGTCTCACAAACCACACTTATCCTTTCCTTTAGTTTAGGTCAGAAAACTGTATTTGCCTTTGTTTACACAGCACTACTATTACTTCAGTATTTTAAGACTAATATTTCATTACACTACGCAGAAGTTATCACATTGCCTTTAAATATACACAAATAGAGCTGACAAGTTTCCCCAGATTTTACAATCTCTGTTCTTTCCTAAGGACTGGTAAGAGGAATTAGTGTCACTTTTCTTTGCTCTTTTCACAAACAAAATACATGCTGAAGGTGACCTTGCCTTCTTTTTTAATTTCATAATGTATGCAAAAAGTAATCAGAAAAAGATGGCCAGTGATCCAATTCTTTAGAGTGTGATTTAAATTCATTTGTTCCTTATAAGAACTGAAGGGGGGGAAAAAAAGGAAGCCATTATCAATTTAGGCAATTAAAAATCCTTTGCAAGCAATATCCAGAACATTAAAGAATCTGTCCCTGGAGTGCTGCATACAGTCTGTGAAAAGTTAATTTTGGAGCATTTCAAGTGAAGAAAGGTCATTTCCTAGATGCACTCTACAGAATATTTCAATTTTTGAATGGTGACTTAAATGGGAAGTGGATTTTTTTCTAAATATTGAGTGAATGGTTAAATAAATTAGAAACAGAATTAAAGGCATGTATTACAGCTATAATTTCAAATTAAGCTATGAATAACAATACTTCTTTGTCTTCTTGTATCAAAAAGATCAGTGGTTCTCTTACTTAACATTATGGAGTCTCAGGAAAAAAAAAGTCTAAACTATATTAGAAATACTGAACTCNGGTTCTCTTACTTAACATTATGGATTCTCAGGAAAAAAAAAAGTCTAATGCAAAATAAACTATCACTAAATCTTTATAGTTTCTAGAATCAATCATTAAGAGTGAAAACTGAATGAAGCCCATACAAATTGCAAGTTTTTAGGAAACTTTTTTAGGGTGTGAGGTGGTTTCTTACTCCACAGCATTTATTCTAACATACAATTCTTGTCAGTCAAAACCAACAAGATATATGTGATCTCAAGCACCTAATCAGATTCTCTTGACTCACCTGCAAATTAATTGTCTCACTCTTGTCAAGCATAGAATAGTAAGTGAAATTCTTATATCCTTTAAGTAAGGAATATTACTCCTTACTCCAAGAAAGGAATCTTTACGGTTAGCATCAGTTCTATGTTAGTTCACATTGCATAAACACAAAGGGAAGCACATTAATGTCTTGATTATATCTCAAAGCTGTACATTATTTAGAGTCCAAGACACACATTAGATGCTGTTAAGTAAATTCCACCCCTTCCATCTCATCTAAGTCAAGAGAATCATCAAGGCACAGGGCTACAACTGAAGTTTTGAAGTCTGTCTGTGATAGATTTTATTTATTACTATGAACAGTGCATAAATTTAGCCCAAATCACAAAGTAATTAACAGCTTTGTCCGTGATTATTATTCTTTGCATTGTTAAAGGTGCTATAGAATATCCCTCTTGAGGAAAATAAAGTAACCCTGTAAAGTAATATCCTCTGATTTTTGTGTAAGTATTAGAAAGGTAGGAAAAGTTCCATCCAAGTTCACTACAACTCAGAAATTACACACTAGAAAAGAATCCAAGTTCATATGCTTGAATAATACAGACTAGACTAAAATTACAGTGTTGTTGTTTTGTTATTATACTCGTGGTATACCTTATGTCTCTCATTTGAGCCTACCTTTCAAACAATCAAGGGAACCATCAAAAATAATTACCACAAAACAGCCTCCAATGCAACAACAGATGTGGGGAAAAACTGGCCCATGTTGCCCAGAGAGGTTGCAGATGCTCTATCCCTAAAGACATTCAAGGCCAGGTTGGACTGGGCTCTGAGCAACCTGATCTACTTGAAGATTGGAACAGACCTCAAGAGATCATGTAGTCCAACCCCCCTACCAGAGCAGGAACACCCAGATCAGGTCACACAGGAACACATCCAGGTGGGGTTTGAATGTCTCCAAAAAAGAAGACTCCACACCCTCATCTGACACAGTAAAAAAAGTTGAATGTGCAAGTTAAAAAGGGAATAACTTGAGCAAGTGCTGTTAGCACCTAAGAAAAAGTGACATTTTTTCCTCCAGTGAGGACTTGATGTTATAACCAACGTGATGTTTGATTCCAGTTGTGCTCTGAGCAACTTGCTCTTCTATTGTCTTCGTAAATAAACTGAACTATATTAGAAATACTCAACTTCTCCTTATTCCTCTAACAGAAACAAAAGCAGCATCCCATCAAGTAACCCAGTACAAAGAAAGAGTCAGAATGTTTTTATTGGAAATAGCTAAATTAAAGTTAAATTAATGAGAAGGATAAACAAGGTAAATTTACTGCAGTAGAAAAGCATACCAGTAAGAGAAGAATGCAATCAAAGACATAGGCTGAGCAGGTGGAGCAGAGAAAATGTGGCTTAAGGCAGCAGAAAAGCACAAATCTGCAAAAGAAATATGTTGCAACAGAGGCAAGTTGAAACAAGGGAATCTTAATAATAAATCTTGCTCAGCAATCCAAATTATCACCTCCCCTGACTGCTGACAATGCTCTTCCAAAGGTGGCCCAGGACGCTTTTGGCCTTTATTGTTGCAAGGTTGCATTGCTGGCTAGGTTCAGTTTTTTGTCCACCAGGACTTCAGGTTGTTTTCTGACAGAGCTGCTTCCCAGCTAGCTTGCAACATTATGCACAACATAATGCAAGTGCCTCAGAACATGTCTTTGTTTTAGAAGTAAACCCTTTTGCTAGCCTTTGTCAGGAGTGATTAGGAGCATTCTCTTAATTGAACAAAGCTTGAGTCAAATAAGCTTGTTTCATTTGAGCAGTTCTACCTGCATTACTTCTTAACCCACTGACTACCAAGTATGTCATGTTTGTCTACCCTCTAACACTGTGGTAATTGATTTCATAAACTGTTTTTCATTTAAAACTAAACAAACACTTTCTGTATTTATGCCACCTCTACTTCAGCTTATTAAATACTACAACATGTCATCTGTTTCCCTAAACAACCTACATGAGTGCAGCACTATGGGATTAGCAATTTAAGAAAATGAAATACAAGCAAGAAATTGGCACACACATGCAGTCATGTTCAATTTGCTTTAAGTAACTCAGTAAAAATATCTATAAATAACAAAAAACAACTCTGCTCTTAAAGATACCATCTTTTCAAAAACTGTAATACATAAGGTATCAATACCCCCAAAT
>VZTY01001027.1:0-24764 GCA_013400935.1 Turnix velox | reverse complement strand
AAAAAAAAATCAACAAAACCCCCAAAATAACCCACCCAAACAATAAACCAAAGCCACACACACACAGACTCAAAACTCATTAACTTTGTCAGTGGAAGTACAATGAAACTTTGTGGACTTCTCAAAAAAGTTAACCTGCTGAAAATAATACAGCACAATGAACTGAAACACTGTCAAAGACATCAAAAAAACTCACCTGAGAGTCACTTTGAACAAATACATCTGAGATCACTTTGAGTACTTACATAAAAGAGAGAAAACACAAATGAAAACTGTGAGTCAACTGAACAGCCAGATATCTGGCAGTAACTACACATGAATAAACCCTATCAGTTTTGGTTTGCTCAGAATCACTATCACAGTTTCTTCTCAGATAAACTCTTGCTAGAGACAATTATGTTCCATTTATAGCTACATAATGTACAAATAAAAGCTGATGAGTTAGGAGATTAGTTGTGCCAGTCCTCTAACCACAACTCTTAGCTGAAGAATCAGGTAGGAAAGGCAAAATTAATCAATGAAGCAGTAAAAAGTGAACAGACAAACCATTAGTAATTAAAGCATGAGATTACTCACAGCACAAGACTGGCATGAGTACCAAAGATCAAAATTAGGTTGAGGAATTCCACTGCACAGATCTGACAGAAATGTGTATTACCCCGACCGCATTTGGAGAATCAACAACTAGATTTATGCACTTGCAGAACAGACTCAAATGAGAACATCACATTGACAGGGTGACAGAATGAAATTATTATTGATAATCAACATATTCACACCCAGAGATAAATGCAAATAAATGTTGTCTAAATCCTGCAACATTTCTTAAAAAGATATTCCTCTGAGAAAATTTTACCTGCTGGGTACATGATACTCTGAAACTACACACAATAATTTGCATCTGTGGACTATTTATTTTGTTCTACTACTTCAACATGGATCTGTGTGTTTAGCTGCATCTAAAATGTTCACTTCCTCTGATCTCTAGAGGCTGCCAAGTCAGGATTGGAAAAGACTTGTTTTTTTACTCTGTCATTTCCATTTATTTAAGAACAGGCTTTTATGTGGTTCTTGTTGTTTAACTCTAATGGCTATTGCAGCATTTTTTCCAAGGAAAAGATGTTAAAAATTAACAATAGAAAGACCAGGACATCTGGGGAGAGGAGAAAAAAATCTAATAATCAAATATCTCTGTAAATGTCTCTTAAAAACACCTGCAGTAGAAATACAAATACAGCAAATACTACATAAATCATGCTAATGGTACCAATAATTACACACTGCACAGCAGAAAAGTAATAGATTTAGAGGCCATAGATCCTGCAATCAATTCCTGCATCTACCCTTCTGATTTTAATCTCTATGGAAAAATAACAGTTATAAACAGCACAATCCAATAGCCAACAATCTAACTTTAGAGCTTGCAGCTCTCCCTGCTTTTTAGATAAACTGGTCTGGTCATGACCAACATCCCTTTCCAAGCATGGACAAAAACCCCAGAAAGATAGAGCTGGCAAAACTCAGGAAAATGCCTCAAAACAGAGAGATTCTGAACCCTGTTGCACACTGGTTGTCAACAGGCAAACAGTGCAAGGATAAAAGCAAATACATGAAATTACTTCTTTTGGCAAGGAAAAAAAATGTTCTTATAAATATATTAACAACAGAAGGAGGACTAAGGATAATAGTAATTTACTGGATGTGACAACCACGAGCAAAGGGCTGAAAAACTTAATGCTGCCTTTGCCCGAGTCCTGAATAGCAAGACCAACTTTGTTTTGGTGTGCCCAGCCCCCTGAGCTATGCATGGGGAGCAGAATAAAGCCCAAAATGCAAACAGAAATGGTCAGCAATCTGCTACACCGCTTGCACACACACACAAGTATTCAGAACCTGATGGATCCACCCAAGGGTACTGCAAAAGATGGCTAAAGTGCTCACCAAGCCAAATAGTCTCTGTTTTATGAAAAGAGATTAAGGCAGTTTAAGCCACACAGCAACAGTTAATAAGTAAAAGTGTTGCTCTAGGCTACATTTCTCTCAGCTTTTGCAGGAAATTGTTCAAATCTATATTTAAAGTAAAGAAATAAAATACCTCTGTAATGTGAAAAATCATGAAAAAAATCATCTCCATGAAGAACTTCCTGCAATCATTTCTTAACTATATTAGATACTGCTATTGTTTCCACTAGCTACAAATGTATTTCTTATTAAAAGTACAGAAACCAGGGCGCAAAACATTACTGATCTTACACTCTTGAGTGCCTGCTTATTGCATGAACTATCTTGTACAGTCTATCCCTTTAATCACTATTAATATTTTTTTTTTAGCTCAGGATAAAATTCCCTCACTCTGAAAGAGAAATTCTGACTTCATTAGGTTAAACTATTTTTAAACCTGAAAAACCTAGACTCCTATTTTGAATAAATGCTACAGCTGAATGAAAAGGTCTTGTATCTGAGCACTTCATTGCTTGCAAACCCTAATGACATCTTGTTTAGCACAGCATCTGATGGTAAGAAAACTGAGGAGCCTCAACAGGCCACACAGAGCAACACAGCGACTTAGAGCTTTGTCTTTAAATTGGCCTCTTCAGCACGATCTGATAAATCAACACACAAGTCATTAAGTGGCTCATTATCCCAGTAATATGATTCATTCTCTCTACTAGAAAATACAAGAGATGATGGACATCTTCCACTTGCAACCATGACTGTCCATCAATATAACAGATTAAGTGTATGAGGGAGTTCAGTTTGGTGTAGAGGTCAATGGGATGCTTCACATGGCAATTTTTCTTCTGCAAGGCTTGATCTCTTACCAGGAAGAAACCATGGACAAAAGAAGAATGTAATTATCCTACTGTTTAGACAACTTTTTCAAATAAAAAAATAGTTAAATGAAAAAATAAGAGCCATGACAGAAGAAAAAGGTCTCACACGCATCTAGGTAGTAATTTTCACAGATGTGCAATGTACTAATGTACAGATTTGAGTTAGACAAATTCTCTCTACAATGATTTGTACAAAGATTTTGTCTTTAACCTCAGCAGGTCAAGGATCGATTACAAAATTGAACCATTCTTATATTCCTTCCCAAGACTGCTATTCCAAAGAAAACTAGATTTTGTACATTTTTTTTAGCATCTGAAATGCAAACACTTGCTGTGTAATACTTAGAAATAATGGTAAAGATGAGGTTTCCCTAAACATAATACAGAATTCTGCAAATCCATAGCAAGATTCAGGATTTGAGTTAATTTTGTACCCCGGGCAAAAGCTGTGAAAGAAACTTAGTCCAGAATTTTCCACACCAGGTAGAGCAAGATGCAAAGGATACTTTATGTGAAACACTACAGGTTGATAACAGTCGTTATATAAATTATTTCATATAGCTACAGCAGGGAGCAGATCTCTTCCTTCAAATCAACTAAATTACTAAATTTACAGATTATTAATCTTCCATTAAAAACATCGCTTAAATCCAGTATTCAGCTGCTATTACAGGACAAAAGATTTACCTTCTACAAGTCTTTGGCAAATCCACAATAATTATGAGATTTATAAGATTCAAATTAAGCCACACTTAACTGTTCTAATTATATTACATTCAGTAGTTTTTTCCAAAATAAAAGACTTTGAAGAAAGCTCTGACAATTTTCCACAACTACTAGTTTTACTTTGCATAAAACCTTTTTCCAAAGGTTCATAGCAAGCAAAATTCTGCTTGGCTGAACACACCTGGAGTGCTGCTGGAATCCTGGTCATTTTGCAAATATATGAACAGTCTTCAGCTGATGAAGGTCTCAGATGACATGCAAATTCCTGGGAACCAATAGGCTTTTGAGATAAAAAAAGCCCTGCATGTTATGGTAACATTCATCTAGGTAATGATTTAGTCACAAATGATCCTATAATCATGAAGATGTACAATGAAATTCTGACCTCTCCACTAAACGACAGAATTATTACCCTCCAGGGGACCAGCTGACAAATAAGCAACTGGTGAAAGGGACGGCAGCAAACCACAGAAGTGCTCATAAATAGCAGTTACAGATGCTTTAATAATTCTTTTTTGGAAGAGTTTTCTGAGCACAAGTATACAGGCTGGACACAAGCAAAGCTCTAACAACGCTGTTTTCCTTATTTCCAGAAACTGTTTCACAGATCAGTAAAATAAGTAATAAAGGCATAACGTTTTCAATTGTATCATGAACCATTTCTGACCAAGGATACCTGGGTAAATTCATTGCTAAAAACTGAAAAGATGCCTACATACTACCCTACTTCTCTAAGACACACTACAATATACCTCTTCACTGTTTTTATTCACCTGGTTGATTACACTTCCAGAGAGAGCTGGGGTTTTTGAGATAACTAAAGTGAATATTGCATCTCCTGTGGGCACATCACAGGACTTTTATAAGCTACTTATCCCATCCTGAGTTAAGTGTTCCCTAGGAATTAAATGGAAGTTATGGCTTCAGAACTGGCTTTAGGTAATGCAGTTGGAACCAGATTACATAACCTAGTAATATATATAATTAATAGATGTTCAAACAGAGAGATCTGCCTTTTTAGATTGTTACAGGAAGAACATCTTATGATGACTCTTTGCATATCTGGCTTCCTACAATTGGGGAAAACTTATGTCTAAAAGCAATGAAATACAACATATTCTTCCAGAGCAGAGATACTAACTTTCTCTGAAATTAAATTGCATTGAGTCAAAAAAATTAGCATAGGATTAACATTTTTAAGGACTCCTAATACAGGGAATTATTTTGTTGAAATAAACAGCGGTGATGGGAGAACCTCTGAGCAACTGATGTTCTAGCTCCAGCAACTAATCAGGATTCAGATGCTTGTTAGAAGTGGAATGAATAAAATAAAAATAAGTAGTAACTCTCTTGAAAGATTTTCCCCCCCTTGTTATATGAGAAAAACATTTCTGAAGTTCTGACTTTGACATTCAACATTTACCTTTACTGATTACACTGAATTTCACTAAACAAGTGATTTTTTCCCATTTGTGTGCATTTTCTGGTCACATTATCAAGTCCTGTACTTCTTTTCAGTAAATATTGGCAAGCACAAAACATAATACAAATGATTTCACAGAACATCTCTCAAAAACATTGATTTTCAAGCGATCCAATCTGAATTCCAAAATTCTGGGGGTTTCTAACCCAATATGCAACATTACAATAGAAACAACAGTCAACTAAATAGGAAGAAAACAATGAAGAACAAGTTACATCTGCAGTTTTTAAGTGTTTTAACTTGAAACATTGTTTTTTCAAACTACTCATTAAACTGGAAACATTTCATAAACTCACAAAACAGAAGCAATTTCCAAGTGCAGCCACTCCTCACACAAAACAATTTAGTGTCACTATAGCAACATATTCACATTTCTAGACTTCTTTGCTTATTTTCACTGCATGAGTGTCACACAAACACATAGTGGTGGAACAACATCATTCTCATGGAAAGAAATGGAGAGATTCAGCTTTGAAAGCAAAGTTCAGCAGGGGAAAAATCCCACCAGCTAGCACACGTCAGCACTGTATTTAGTATACATGTGTGCAAACCACAGGAGATCAGACAACTCAACCTCTCTCTGCTTTCTAAGCACTACCTGATGAAACTGCAATAATTATACATTGATGATATACATGAACACACTTGCAGTTGTGTGTGTTTGACTGTAAGTTCAGTGTAGCTGGACAAACAATAATTTGAAGGTTATCATCACACTTCAGAGTGAACACAGCTGTCTTCAGAAGGAATTAGCTTTAAGCCAGTCATGTTTATTTATTTTTGTGCTTACTTTGATGCAGGTTTTGTAAGCTGCTGAAGAGGAAGTTTTATACCAGAGTGCCTTCTAGTGGTTCAGGAACTGCAAACTTCAGCTTGAAATAGAAACCCTAACGTTTACCAAATAATTTATTCAGTAAGTGAATTAACACAAATCTATTTATAGATGTCTTATTGGACATTTTTTGCATGCAAGAATCACAGTTTTAGCCTGTGACACTGTTTATAAAAATAGAAACAATTTAAGCCTGAAAATAAACCATTTACCAAACAAACAGAGATAAAGACATTGTTTAGCTGCAGGAATATACCTGACCTGGTTTGCAGGCTTATGCCAAGTGGCAAAAAATAGCACTGTCATGAGTTAACTCCACTGCACAATTCTTTTAACAGTATTTATCAGAATAATTTACAACTGCATCACATACTGCATACTGAAAGCTTATGTAATATTAAGCCTTAAAAAGAAAAAAAAAAAAGGGAAAGAAAAACCAAAACATGGGAAGTTGTTTATATCTACATCTACTTAACAGCTTTCAACCTGTTTCCACAGGAGATCAACATCTAATAGACCAACATCACTTTGAGCCCAATCCAATTTTCTTCATAGGATCAGAAAGATAAAATCCACTGGCAAGTTAAACATACTAGTAAAAGCCCATTTGCATAATCTAAACATCCATCTAAACTATTAAAATTTTTTCTAAGAGGAAGCATGAAATACTTAATGTGTTGGGTTCAATTTGGAAAACCCATGTAGGAAAGCTGATCACTGGAAAGGAAAAAACCATACACTCTAGTTTTTAATCAAGACTAGGCTGCAATATTTCAGTCTGTAAAACAAAATAGAGAATCAGGCTGGTACAGAAAAAAAAAGGACCAGAAAGCACATCCATGACTTCTTCAAGGATATCAAGCATTATTAATTTCATAATTGATTCTCAGAAGTTTAAAAAAGTAAATATTATAAACAAATGATACCTTAACATCTGGAAATGCCCTGAGATACAGAACTGTCAGAAAAGGGGAAAAAGAAATGGTCAGATTGTTTGGGGCACACTGCATTTTTCTGAGCCTATTAACCTCACCTGTAAAGTGTTTCACACTGACTTTGCATTAAATTAAAAATCAGCTGCAGGTGTAGATCCCTGCCTGTGCTTAATGTGCTATCACTGATGACAGAAGGCTTTGGAACAACCCTTTGGCTTCAAAAGTTACAGGGACTACTGGAGAGGGATGAAAGGACCTGTCTGTTCAAAGAGATTTGTGCAACTTCACTCTATCTTGAGGCCCAAACACCAGCAATGAACTCACTGTTTCAATTATCTTGTTTTTCAGAAACATAACAGATCACTGTAGAGAAGCTACTGGAAATCTGTGCCACATCCAGGAAAAATCAAAAGCAGTTATGTATCAAACTGATAATAATCTCACTGGAATGTTTTATATGCATTTCAGAAGAGATGCTTAATGCTTGCTGAAAATCTAGGGGGAGGGCTTCATTTAAATTCAAGTCATGTTATTAAAAGTTAAGAAAGACTCAAAGTCAATTGCAAATTAATTTCTGTAAACAACTGATTAACAATCTGTGACCAGCAACTAAGTTATCATACACACATCACTGATAATTATCCTATTTAAGCCCAAAAGTAAATGCTGCTGCTCCCATAATCCCCGGTGGAGACTTCTCAATTGAATAGCTTTATACCAGAGAATTTGTTTCTCTCACGTAATTCTGTAATTAACTTATTTACATTCGCTGAAATCATGGCAAAAAAGAAAAAAAAAAACAAAAACCAAACCAAACAAACAAAACCTTAAGCAATTTAGGGAGCTGTGTGTGTAGATAAAGCCCGTTAAATACAAACATCACCTGAAGTGTCAGTCCCCCTGGGGCGATCTGTAAACTGGCAGAAAGAGCGGGGTTTTTGAATGGGGGTGGGAGAAAATTAAAACTTTGAAGTGTCACTTGGTCGGGATGCCCTGGTTAGGATCTTCAAACTTTTAAACAAGGTAAGACAGAATGGAATGTAGACGTGCTGCAGCTGTACTCCCCAATTATCTGGAGTATTGTGTCCAGTTCTGGGACTCTCAACATAAGGNAATTGGAAGAGGATAGATTCAGGTGAGATATAGGAAGTTCTTTCCAGTGAGAGTAGTTAAAGACTGGAACAGGTTGCCCAGAAAGGCTGTGGATGCCCCCTCTCTGGAGGTGTTTAAGGCCAGACTGGACAAGGCACTGAGCAGCCTGATCTAGTGGGAGGTGTCCCTGCCTATGGCAGAAGGATCGGAACTAGATGATCTTTAAGGTCCCCCCTGAGCCTTCTCTTCACCAGGCTGAACAACTCCAACTCTTTCAGGCTGATATCTGCTGATAAATTCTGACAATTTCGGGACCTGGGCACGCACGTATGGAGGAGCTATCCCCCGTGTTGCAATAAAGGAACGCCTGCTCCCTAACACTCCTTACTGGGTTTTAAGTTAGGTTCTACATTTCACCTTATTCCTTTCCCTCCGGGGCTCCCTCAGCGCCTCACGGCGACCCCACTTACCGCCAATCGCCGCCTCTCGAGCCTTCTGGAAGCCGCGAGCCTCGCGCCGCCGCCCTAACAGCTGTGAAGGCACAAGCGCACCCGGCTCGCGGCCACCCCCGCGCTCACTGAGCGCGTGCGACGCTCAGAAATCCGCAGCTCCCAGCGGCCGGGCCTTTTAACGGCTCCGATCAGCGTTCTGTTTCCCTGACGCAGGCCCAGCCTCTGTGTCGCAGAGCTCGGTAGCGGTGACACAAAAAGAGGGCAGGTTGCCATGGCTTTCCCCCCAGCCCCTAGTTCGCCGTGCGGTGGGAAGGTCCCTGTTGAGTTCCCCGCGATGGCGCGGTCCCTTTGCGAAACCACGTTGAGCTTCGAACAAGCCCCCTCTGGGCAGGTATTTACATCTGCAGAGACCAATATCTTATCGGAGAAGAATATTTTCTGTGTAGTGAAATACTGAAACAGGTTGCCCAGAGAGGTTGTGGATGCCCCCTCTCTGGAGGGGGTTAAGGACAGCCTGGATGAGGCACTGAGCAACCTGGTCTAGTGGGAGGTGTCCCTGCCCATGGCAGAGGGTTGGAACTTTAAGGTCCCTTCCAATCCAAACTATTCTATGATTCTGTGATCTTATCAATACTTGAAGGAGGCCTACAGAAAGGCTGGGGTAGGACTTTTTGATAGGGTACAGGGTGGCAGGACTAGGAGTAATGGATGCTAATTGTAAGAGGGGAGATTTAGGCTGGATAGAAGAAAGAAGTTCTTTACTGTGAGGGTGGTGAGATACGAGAACAGGTTGCCCAGAGTGGCTGTGGATCCCCTCTCCTCCCTGGAGGTTTTTAAGGACAGGCTGGATGAGGCACTGAGCAACCCAATCTAGTGGGAGGTGTCCCTGCCCTTGGCAGAGGGTTGGAACTAGATGATCTTTAAGGTCCCTTCCAACCCAAACCGTTCTATGATTCTATGATAAGAATAATTCAGGTTATGCCAATGAGGCAAATTGGTACATGCAAAATCAAACACTGTCTTCTGTAACCTTTGTAATCCTCCTGTGAGCTCCTGCTCTTTCATCTAGACATGACTGTAATGGATCCATTCTGTCCCACAAACTTCATGTGTATCCATAGAAATGCTGATTCCCTAAATGCTGTGTGTGGATCATGAAGAGACACTTTCCCCCCCTTTCACAGATTCAGTCCTTTTCATTTTTGGTGCATGTCAATAAAAACGCGTTTTCACTGATACCAAGCCTTATGGACTGGGAAGTGTTACATTCTATAGATAACGCTGCCAGCATAGTCTTGAGATTTGTTTCAGTGTGACACCTTGTTTCTATATTTCATCCCCACAGCAGGCAAATGTTACAGTAAAACAAGCAGCAACAAGGCAACAGTGTGACAGATTGCTCTCTGTCAGCAATTAGGAGAGCTCGAAGAGTGTAGCAGTATTTGGGGAATGTTTCATTTCAAATCCAAACACGTGTTCTGAAGATGTTTGTTTTCTCATTTGTTTCAAGTCCATGCAGAAATTTTGCTGCATCATCATTATACTCTGTGCTGCTGCTGCTGGAGTGTGCAAATGCCCAAAGTGCAGAAAATAAGCAGTAAAAGCAGCTGTTCAGAGCTAATCTGTATCTGTCAGCACAGACATAATGCCCGCCACAGGCAGTGAAAATCTTTAAGCACTTAGAAATCAAGAAATTGACTTTCAGACATCATTGCTTATAATGGTGCATTATGGTCCTTTTGGCTTCTTGGCTTTTTGATAGAGATGTAAAAGATGCCTTCTCTCTCTGTTGTTTGCTCACAGTCAATGTAAATCATGTTGTAGTCTTAAAAAGAGATTATGCACATTGATAGTTTGCCTTGTTGTTCTCAGGAGTGATGAGAAATTGACAGGAAAGAACAGGAAAGACCACACATTCCTAAAGAGCAACACAGAGTTGGCTGGAAGAGCCTCCTCCAATAGAGACATGGGTGAGCAGGAGGCAGCAGGGAGGGACCTGCACAATCCTGATGAATGCAGAGCATGGGGAAAAGCTGAGCTTTCAAGCGTCCCTCTTAGCCACTCAAAATACACACTTTTTTTTTTTTTCCATTGAGAAAAAAGGTGGTAACTGAGGGTGGAAAGGATCCATTCTATCAGAACACAGCAGGCAAGGCGAAATCATTGATAAAATGCTATTTTCATTCCATTTTATACAGTGGGTTAATTTTTTTTAATTTACAGATAGCTTGTATTCATAATTTTTTTTTAGATGAGTACATTCATGCAAGATGTTTCTAACACAGCAAAACAAAACTTCCTTTGATGGTTATTAAAAAAATACTGGCAAACTCTTAAGTTTTCATATGCTCCACATACATGGTTAGCACTGCTAGCTGTATGTCCCATCAAAGACAACAGGAGATGAAGTTTGTTTTTCTGAAGGGAGCAACTGAATGTTATACAGCACTAAAAAACCCCAAATCAGAACAAATGCAGAACTATGCATAATTATGGAAATATAAACAGTATTTAAGCAGGTGGGAAAGTTCCAACCAGATAGGGCATGAATTTGGCAAACACTTTGCTAGCACAAATAGATTCTGTCTTTTCAGAGCTTTGGTGAAGGGCAAAAGCATTCCTGCAGTTGAAGGAACTCCAAATATTCTGGTCTTAGGGGTATGTGCATTTCTTAGATCAGCACAGAAGGAAGTGTTTCAGGTCAGTTAAAGTGGAAAGGATGCATTGCTGGCCTCCTTTACTGAATTAACTGATGAAATCTCAGCTTGATGGCTTTTCTCTTCATCAACACCTTTTATTAAATTGCTTCATAAGTAGCATTCCTTGCCTCTGAAATGAGCAAAAGCTCATATTCCTGCAGGTAATGAATCGATGGAAGGAATATCCATTTCTGATTGCTATCAGGTAGACAGCAGTTTAGGAGAATACTTATGTTTTAAAAGAGCAAGCTTAAATCACACTGGAGATAATTACATCCTTTGCTAAATTTAAACTGTAGAAAATGGTCGTCATACTTTTAACAGGCTCAAGGTTATGTTTATCACTAAAATAAATAGTATTAGTAACAAGTAATAACAGCGTAGTGTGGACACAAAAATGCATAAGGCATATACAAATTACCTACTGAATAGGAATGTGTT
This sequence comes from Turnix velox, assembly GCA_013400935.1. Lineage (NCBI taxonomy): Eukaryota > Metazoa > Chordata > Aves > Charadriiformes > Turnicidae > Turnix > Turnix velox. The sequence continues at coordinate 13,270 of VZTY01001027.1, read as the reverse complement.
ATATTAACAAAGAAAAATATTCTTTTCTCTATCTCAAACTTGAAACAGTGGGTCAGACTGTGTATATTTCTGGAAGGAGCAACATTTTAAAAGTACCTCTTGCTACATAGTAGCAAAGAAAATATTAACAGAGAAAAGTCTTCTCTATCTCAAACTTGAAACAGTGGGTCAGACTGTGTATATTTCTGGAAGGAGCAACATTTTAAAAGTACCTCTTGCTACATAGTAGCAAAGAAAATATTAACAGAGAAAAGTCTTCTCTATCTCAAACTTGAAACAGTGGGTCAGACTGTGTATATTTCTGGAAGGAGCAACATTTTAAAAGTACCTTTTGCTACACAGTAGCCACAATAATGCCTTTGTTTATCCTTACCGGAATTTTCATCAATGTTTTACAATGTTTTCCCTGTTGTTTTTACAACAGGGAAGATTTCTAACAAACAGTAGGTCCAGGGTAAAATTAGTGCTACTTAGAATTAAATTTCAGCACATTTTTCAAATGCAAAGAAGACTAAGCCCATCTAAGCTTTGGAACTCGATGATCTTTAAGGTCCCTTCCAACCCAAACTATTCTATGATTCTGTGATCCCATAGAGAAATGTGGCATTAGCAAAGGGCAGACTCTCAACATGCACTGAGGCTATGAAATACACTCTGCATTATAGGATGCTCATAGGATGTTTCATCTTGTACTTTGTGATGCTGTTATGCCTCTATGCTTCTTTAACCAGATCAGATGGGATTTGCAGCCATCTTTCTAATTTGATTCATCTGCTGCTTGTACATTAGCTGACAATTTTGCCACTCAAGTGGTCAGACTCTTTAGGACTCCCCAAACTATTATGAAATTTTTTCTGGGGATGTTCCAAACATCTACTATAAACTCTTTACTTCTTTTTCCTCTGAGTTTCTACTAGCTGTAATATCCACCTTTGAAATACTCAAAAATTTAAACTGAAAGCAAATATTATCTGTCTTTATTGTTTCCATTTTGCAAAGGTCTTAGAGCTTACTGTAGAAATGAGTTACTTACAGTAATTTTCTGGATTAGAAAGGCTTTAAGGAAGCCACATATGTCTGACCAATTTTACCTGCCAATTATGGAGTAAGGGTGGGATTTTAGTTTCAAATAATATGCAATATTTCACTGTCAAATTATTAACAATATTGGTTGAAAAATCACACAAATTGTGATGCAATCAGCAAGTCAGAAAATAACTAAATGGAACAGATTGATGTGCATAGTACAGAGAAAAGAAGTTTATGTTTTTCCAAGCTTCACACTAACTGCACAAACCAAGAGGTTTCATTTTACTGCAACATATTCACAGTAACATCTTGATCTGTATTAATATCCAATTATTCTAAGAGTGTGTTTATTTTAAAAAGGTACTTCATAAACCACTAAGCATAATTCAAAAGGCACCTTCAAATTTATTTAGTGACAGCAAGCCAGATTTGCTACCAATGACTTTCTGGGAGTTGATGGACTTAAACTAGAAGAGAATTTAGACCAACGTGCTTTGTTGTCTTTGGATACTCATTGATTATTTAGCTCCATAGCATCCTTTAGTTAGTGTAGTAGCTTTCTATAACACAGCTTCTTCCAACAACCTTTCAGGATGGCTTCCTGTACAACTTGAAAATGCATGCCCAAGTTAAATTTGGATAAAAGCCATTGATAACCAAACAAGAGAGAGATCCAAATAAAGTTGTCTTATTTTTGCTGCAAATTTTCCCCTGGCTCTATGAGGAAAACCCAGAAACATGGCAATGAAGTGAGCACCTGATGTAAAACATGCTTGAATAAGTGGAGTGATACATTGGCTGAAGAGAAAGAAGACAGCTCTGAAACTTATTTTCCAAATCAAAAGGACAAATACCTCATTGTGGTTTTCCCCTCAAATATCTCTTTTCTTCTCTTTTTTAAAAAAATTACATGTACTTGAAAGGGAGGTGTAAAGGCAAAGGAATTCTTTTTGTAGTGTTCTCTTATCCCTCTTATTTGTATTGAAGTCTGAGAGCAAGCATCTACAAGAATGCCTCATTCTACTTCAAAAGCCAAACAAAATAGGAAAGTAATAACAAAGCACTTCCCTACTACAAATTTTCCCTAATGAATTCACACAAGCTTTTGCACTGTATTTTGTAAAAAGTATTTGACAATGCTAGAAAATAGGATTATATGTAGTTATCAGGAATAGAAGTTTTCATTCTTAGCAAACATGTTGCAGTATAATATAGTCAGCATTACATAACCCTTTAAGTTTCTTTCCTTTGGATATTAAAGGAGAAGTTCATATAAGTCTGTCATCTGCAAATTACTATTCACCTAAGTAAGAAAGACTCACAATCTTCAGCAAGGTTTGGCATATGTAAAACTAGACTTTGGCCTATGGGAAGTGTTAAACTAATTCATATTACAGAGAACTAGTGACACAGAACATGAAAGCAGATTCAATATCCATAAAAAAACCCTCTCTCATAAATATTCAAGCTTTTACTTAAGTAATAGTATACATTAGCCTACTGAAAAAAACTCAACAAACATTTTCAGCAGATAAGTAGTGGTGCAGAGTGCAAAGTTATGATGTAAGGCAATGAAAAGAAAATTCTACTTAGAGAAATTTGTGTAACTTTGGTTTGGGAATATAGATTATGTAAAAATTTTATAATTCTGTCTACATATTTTTGGCCTAAATGTGTGGATTTGCATCTGGAGCAGGTGTTGCCAGAACTTGCCTCATTTTCCAAAGGTCTGAAAAGCAGAAAATATCTTTCTTTCTACCAATACATATAAAATCACATATTCAAACCACATAGAGCTGGAACATAGAATCGCGAGATCAGTCCTTTCCCACCATAAATCTAAATAATTTATTTATGAGAGCACAAAAGATGACATTTCTCCTAGACATACTTTGCATGTATTATTCTACAGTATGGTTTCCTCTCTTCTTTCTGGAACAAATTAATAGTTCCAAGTTCCCTTATTCAAGGCGTGGAGTTGCTCCTTAGAGAATTATGAGCAGCTGGTAACAGATTGACATAGAGGCACCCTGGGATAATCAGCAAAAGAGCTGTACAGTATCTTTAATTATGAAATCCTGATTGCAGTTCATCTCCACTGACCCATATGTCAGAGCTGGCCACAGCCTTAGCTCATGTGGGAAAATTTTGTATTGCCAGGAAGCAAATCCAATGAGGTGGTCAGTTGTTCATGCCTCTTAGAAAGAGAAAGAAAGTGAAAACTAACAACAAGCCGTACAGAATTCCACTTCATCATGCACTGCTGCAGCTACACTGTTCCAGAAAAGCCTCTTTGAATTCTGTCACTGCAGCTATTTATCAAATGCAACAGAAATAAAAAACCAAGGCAAACAAACTCCTAAACAAACAACTGGCACAGAAAGATACTGCTAATCCCTTCAAGTTCTCAGTTATTGCTGTTTTCAGAAGGAACACACAACTCCTCAGGACAATACAGGTTGGCACATTTCATGTAAAGTAAATAATTGCTCTTCAAATAGATTTTCACATTGTAAGATCTCTATCCATTCAGTTTTCTCTGCTTTTCTTTGGGAAATAGGGGGATTTCACATTCTTTAACCTTTCAACAACACCTACAAGCAACAAAGCGCTGCTTAACCCACAAAGCCCAGGCATGAAGGAGGAAGAAAAGGAATTATCAGAATCATTTTGCTCTTTATTCAATATTTGAGGGAAGCAGAAAGACATTGCTTGATAAGAAAATAATATAAAACACATTTGACCTTTTTGCTGCAGAAGTCATCACAACTGGCAGGGAATCCATCTGCTCAGGGCAACACCAATGTGTTTGCCATTCTGTCAGCTGATCACTAGAGATGTTATTTATTCAGGCTTTCACGGTACTCTGCACATACAAAGAATTCATCTGTGTCTTCAGTAATTAATGTCAAACTACCAAAGGGGAAAACAGTTTCCCAGTAGGATGCAAGTGATTCCCACCTTACACATTATTCCACAAACTTAGTCACATAAAAGAGACCTAGTCACCATGATGATGCATAAAAACAGGAAGCCTTGCCAAACAAGATGCCTGGCAGCCTTCTCTACCTGAGTTGTCCCTTAGGTATGATTTGGATAAACAAAATAAACCAAATTTTAAAAATCCCAGAAGTATTCCTGATGTAATGGCACCAATTTCAAGTAGTTTAGCATTAGTTATTTTATTCCTGCATTAATTTGAACTTGAAACTAAGCAAAAGGCAAAATCCCATAACCAGACAACAGACAGCCTTCATCTGCAAGCTTCAGGATTCCTTATGCTTTTTGTAAATGGGGCAGAGAATCTAAAGATATTGAGTATAAAAAAATAAACAACTAATGTGGCTTAATGTCTATGTAAGTATTTTTCATAATTACTTACAATGAGGAATTGATTAAAGAATATTTTAACTTCTTTAGGACTCCTTCTATTACTGACCTACAGTTCAAAGCTTTTTTCAACATAATTCCACAACTATGTTACAGAACTTTTCCCTTACAGCCATAACCATCAACACAACTTCACTCAGTAAAGTCAGTTTCCTTTGAAAAACAGGGAATGCTCATTAGTATGAGTTTCCATTAGACAAGTTTTCCAGTATTCCTTTAATGTAAACCCAGCCTCAGCTGAAAATAAACAAATCCAGAATTACCAACTATTCTAAGCCTAGAGCAGAAGATTTTCCATACTACATTCACACCCTTAGAAACAGCCCTTAAATGTCTACATTTGCCTTTGAAAATTAAAACTTTTATCAACTATTGCAGTTTTTCACTACTTGTGCCTATGAGCAACTTAAAACCTTTGTGCATGGAGGTAGAAGCTATCCCTTAATTTCATTAGCCTAGAACTAACCAGTTTATCACTTTAGTACTTGGGCATCTGCAAAATACCCTCTCAGCAAATAATGCTGCCCTCCAAATCATGTAGAGCTTCAGCAGACCATGAATTTGACATCCCACATTCCTTCCATTCAACAGCTTACATGATGCAGTTATACTTAATTTTTCATAGTCTCAATATAATTGAATACATAGAATGTGCTGGGAAAACAGGATGAGATTTAACAGATTCCATTAATTGAATCAGATTAGTATGTCCAGTTTACCAGTACTGAAGTGTTTTTTATAAAGAATGAAGAGTTTGTGTGCAGTAGTTTCATCCCAGAGATTTTTGGCACTGATTTGCCAGCTGAGACAACCTCCTTGCAGTGCTCAGCTGGAAGTGGCAGATTTTCCCACCAAAATGTTTGTAACTGAAAGCTGGGCCATGAACTGGGGATGAACTCAACCCAGAATCACCACTTTGTCATAATGGAGAGAAGAAATAATCTTTGTTTTTCTTTCTTTCACACACACCTTTAAGCAACACAGACACACTTCTTGGCATACAGTGGGACATAAGTGTTTGTTTATCAAAGAAAAGTTTTTCCAAGAGTTGAAGGCAGCAGGATACTGAGAAAGAATTGGTACTGTTACCATGGTGATGTACTATCTTTAGTATGTTACAATGATAATGGTACAAAATCCTCCTCTACCATTGTTGGCACATTATAGCGCCCATAGAGAAAGTTATGCAGGTTGTCTCAATGGCTGCAACACAACTACAAGAGGAAGAGTTGGGAGCATTTGCCACTCTCACTCTACTATACAACCAAATACAAAAAAGACACTGGGCAGCACTAGTCATCCAGTAAATCCCTCAGCCATGAGCTACTCCTTGTCTGGATATCAGAGCTTTAATCCAAGATTGTTCTTTCTAAATCATATTTACATTGTACCCTTTTGCAGAAAAGGACATTTCTCTTTATTTTTTGGTGTTAGCTTGTCTTTCCTTTGTGTGTGAGCAGCTCAGACTGCAATAGAACCCTGCTCCCAAATGGTGCTCTGAGCTTTACTAAATTGATTACAATTAAAATAGACAGCTCTTTGACTGATCCTCTTTTCTTAAGCAGGGCTAATGCAGATTAACTGTCCGTTGAAAGAGGCTTTAAGTATCCAGTGCAAGAAAAATCTCATATTAAATATTAGCAGTGGCATCACTATATATCACCATCATCATTTCATGTTTTGATGGTTGGCAATAAAAATAAGCAACTAAATATATACTTCTGTACAAAAAGCTCTGTGTTTTAGCTCTCTCACTGGCACACTGTGTATGTGCTGTCTCCTTGAATGTCAGTTCAAACTACAGCAAGAAACAATCCTGAGGTGTTCCTCTGCCTTAAGAATAACCATGGTTGGATGTAGTCTGTCCACAGTGCCATAAATCTGAAATATGTTAACTCATTTTTATTCTCAATCTTGTTTCAAAATGTATACAATACATAAAATGAAAGAGATGTGGAATATTAGGATGATTAATGAGACACTCCAAAGTCTAATATTAAGGTATGGCTTTTTTTACTACATTCCAAGGCATTAAAAAAAAAATCCAATTAATTAAAGTACAGACTTTCAAAAGTACAGTTCTTAATTTTGAATTAGGATTTAAATCTACTTGTATAAGACAAATTGCTTATGTAACCAGCAGAGGGATGCAAAGCAGTGATTCATAGGATACTATAAGGGAAATAAATGGAAACCTTGCTTAATTGTGATTAGTCCTCACCAAGCAGACTGACGGGTATCTCTAGCTGCTGAAGGAACAACAAATGCCTGTGGAATTGACGCAATTTAGAAATCCACACCAAGTTATTTTTACACGTTCATTTGCTGCTCTGCTTCTCCTCCAGTGACTCATAGAGCCTAGACTGCAGCTATTTAAGCCTCCAAAGATATTCCTGGGTACAAACATGAAAGGCATGAATGAAGCCAGTGCTAGGGGAAAAAGGAGCATGTTTTGATTCTTAATGTTCCCAGACATTAATACTTAAGAATTACTGAAGCATCACAGAGGGGTTATTCAAGTGAAATTAAGCAGCAGAATGTTTGTCAGTGCTTCCCTAAACATGTACTTGCACAGCTATAATCCAATTTCAAAATTAAGATTGGGCCCAGTTTTGAGAAAGGTTCTCACTCCCAGGTTTTTATTCTTTTATAAATTTCAGTATATTAAGATGTACTTTTAAAAGGTAGTAGACTTCAGACATCTCTAAAATGTGGTTTGTATTTTTTTAAGAAAAATAATTCCGCAGAACACATTTAATTTGATAGATTCTTTTCAGTGGTGCTCAGGGACAGGATAATGGGCACAAACTGGGATACTTGCCTACTTCCCTCCTCCAAAGAAAACCCAATCTGAACCATATTCATTTCTCCTTAATATAACCTTCTGCCTAGGCAGCAAAATGCCCAACAATACTAGTATTTCATGCTAAAGATTCAGACTTTATAACACAATAACTGGAAAAGAGTCCCCACTGAGACAAGGGATTGAGGCAGATGGCATGAGATATTGCAGTAATTTTACTGACAAAGCAGTAAGCATTTGATAGAAGTTTCAAATCTATTCACTATATTCCAGTTGAAGCAAGTTTAACATTCATTAAAGCAGAAGCAAGTTATTTGGAAAAGAGGACAATTTTCATACAGCATTACAAATACTCGTATGACTTTTGTTTCCATTTTCTGGATGAAGGTTTAAAACTTCCATATGGAAAATAAACAAAGGGTCAATTTACAAGTTATCTTCATATGTTAGAGGGGGATTAAGAGCCCTGGAGCCAAATATTAGAGCACTGAAAGAACATACTATTTAAGGTAGTGTAATTATAAGACGTTGTGTATTTGATACAAGCAAATGCTTCAAATAGTTCATCCATTGAAATCAGTATTGAGAAACCCATTTAAGAGCCCTTAATCAAGAAGGAAGTCATACATCACCATCACACTTTCAAGTAAATAATCCACATTTTTTATGTTGCATTTGACTCTCTATAAACATATATGAATTGAAGCATGAAGACATTTGAGCCCATCTGCAATTAGTGCTTCATACTATTTTGTACCAAGATGTATTGTGTCCTACACAAGGTAGAAAAAGCAAATCAGGCTTCCTTTTCATATGAGTAATTTGTGCTTTCAAACACTAATTTTTACATATATCTAATCTGCTCCCAGGCCCAAACAACAAGAATTTGTTTCTGCTACTATAAGGAGATAAAGTTAAATGTTTAAACAGATGAATAAGGCAACTCCACTGCAACAGAGTATCACGGTGTCAAAATGGAAAGCATTTGCAGGCTGCAAAGTGTATCTTAAGACAGTTTGATATAAAGTTATGGGCAAATCTACACTATGAATCATGAAACACTATACCTCATTTCTGTTCCAGAATAACAAAAAGCAGTTGAAAAGCCTTAAAAGCCCTGAGCATTGGGCCACTTCAAAAAAAAAAAAAAAAGCACACTGGCAGCCAGACAAAACTTTAACTCACAACATTTCCCTCCCAGGCTGCATCAGGCAAAGGGTGAAGAGCATTTCCTTTAAAAATAGCTGCCCAGGGTGACTTTGTGAGAACTAAGAATGTGTTAACGTGAGAAATACTTATGACAAACACTTCACACTATTAAACAAGCGCAGAAAACCTGGGGGAAAGGGTTTGAACAAAAGGGCGTGCTTTAAAACAAGCTTTTGAAGGAAGAATCTGAAAGATGCTTTGAGGACTCTCCAGTAAAGTGGCACTTGCGTTACACTACTGCTTTCAAGCTTTAATTTTCTGCTGAGAGATTAATGCCTTAAAAGAGTGGGTTAAGAACTATCAATCATTGAAGAAAGATTATACAGGTGCATCAGTCAGTGCAAGGAACCTGCTGCCTACAGACAACAAATGGTACCAGTGGGCCCACACACAGCAGTAGCCAATTGCAGGCTGGACTCAAAGAGATGCTATTGAGCACAATTTGTAGCCACATAACACTAAAATCCCTAGATTTCTTTCTTTCCTGTGGATCCTGCCTTAGCAGAGGCAAAGGTGAATCTAGAATCCACTATAACAACTTTGGCTGTGACATACACATTAAATGGCAACAACCACCTCTATTTACTGCCAGTGCCATTTCTTCATAAAGAGCCACTCTGCAGCTTCAGAATTGCTAGCTAAGATAGCTCAGAGACTGATGACATGGCAGAGAGATCTCTGTAGCCTAACAAGACCAGTCTATGAGCACCAGGTCCTAAAGTAGTCAGTAATAGCTAAGCAGCTGCAGTTCCCTGACTACAGGTATATTAGAAAGTAAAAGTAAAGCTCCATCAGGAAAATCATCAGGAGCAGTAACTGAACTACACATTTGACTGCCCACGGACACCAGCCAAGGACATTTTCTTCACCTGGGCTGTCACCCAGATAACCAGTTTGGACAATCTTGGAAGCAGGCTTATTAGTTTTATACTTTTGCTTTACTGAACCAGGATTGCAATTTAATCATATTCTCCAGAGCAAAATGTGACCCCTATAAAGCACAGACAAAACAAAAACTCCTCCTATGAAGAGAAAAACATTATTAGAATTAAAATTCTCTCTTTACCACTCCACATAGGTAGAACTCCAAGCATTCTCCAGACCAGGAATGATAGGTACAACAGTTGGCTGGGTAATTCCCAGTACTTTCAAAATCAGCCAGGACAGTGAGGAGTAAGGCAGCGTGGTTATCTGTAGCAAATGTAAAGCTTATCTGGAGCTCTGCAGTTCCTCTCCTTATCTGAAGTGCTGCAAGGGACAGAGTGATTGATTACAGGGAAAGAAGGCAGTTATTTCAGACTTGGCTTTGCTGAGGGGTTTCCTCCTGTTGTAACTCTCCACAAGCTCCATGGACAGCACTGCTACATCAGTGGTTGGTTGTCCTACTAAGGGAGGAAGATTTTAAAATACAGCATGATGGAAAAACTGTGTCGTTTTCAGCCTTGTTTGGGATGACTTAGCAAACCAGTCAGCTACTGCATAAGGCCACTGTTTATCAATTCAGGACTTTAGGTGCAAGAGGGGGCATGTCATTGCCCAGAATAATCATGAGAAAGTTTAGCACTATAGCAAGAAACTGTTTCAATGGCAGTACAGTTTGAGGTGTTGAGGTGCCTTTTTCCTTCACTCATACAAATTCAGAGTTCACAGTCTGGCATATCTTCCCTTACACTAATGAGGTTCATACCAATATAATTTATACTCTAGCAGCTCTTCAATTTAATATAACTAATAAATGTTTTATAAAAGAAAGAGGTGGGTGGTAAGCTCAAAGTTACAACCAAGCTTGCAGCACTTTAGCTTTACTTCTTATGCTTTTTCATGAAAAAGTGATTTTTTTAAAGTGTGTTTTCAACTTGAGGTAACCCACAGACAGTTACTAAGTACTCTTTGCCCAATTAATAATTTACTGAGCTTTATACTGGAAGCTCCAGCTCAACTTTGCCTCAAAAGCTGTTTCAAATTCCCTAGGCTCACAGGCACAGTTGTAAATTTTTGCTTAGAATGCATCATTGTAATTGTAAGTTTTTGCTTAGAATGTATCATTTTTATTAACCTAGATGAAGACATGTAAATATCAGTGTTTATTTACCACAAACCACTTTGCCTGGGAATCCTTTGGGAAAGCTGGAGTCAGAAAAATAGGAATATAGATCCAATTTGCTGTCAGAGAGGTGAGATAAATACACTTTGTCATACATTACTATCCCAGGTCCAGCTATGATAAGCTGGGACAAGACAGGCTGCATGAAACTTATTCCTCCCAGGAATATCTGCATGGCAGTAGTTTATCTACTCAGTAAAGACATGAAGGAAGAGGGGAAAAGATTAAAAGACAAACTAAATTTGCCAAGAGTTGAGAAGGGAATAACAAATGGAAAAGCCAAACACTAATAAAATGCAGCCAGAACCAGGCAGGTAAGACATGGGGTAAATGCAATTCCACATTTAATAATTGTAAGAGGCTTGAGTCCAAGACCAACAGCCTAGATACAATACAATAAGTAGTTAAATAAGTACAAAAAAAAATTCATCAGCAATGTGGCAAAGAAGCAGCATGGAGACTGGCAGAATACACGCACCATCTCCATGCCATAGTTCTGTTTTCTAATATGTTGTCCATACTTGCAGCAGGAAAGATTCCAGGTGCAATATATGTAAAGTATTAATAAATATTTATCACATTTCAGTAACATTATGGAAGACCAATGGAGCAGTGAAAGTAGCAGTGGAAGTAACAGCTTGTGCAAAACCCTTACTGCAATGCCATTAGGAGTCAGGACAGTCAGAAGAGAAAGGTACCAAAGCTTCCTTTCCCATTCCACTTAAACTGATTGCCCACAATGGAAACAAACATTTCCTGTGACATTAATTTGTCATCAGCTTCTGTGATTCCCAGCTTACTCAGCCTTTTCTTATGCATCTGGCTCTTTTTCACAGAAGTAGCTCCAAGTTCATTTGTGATTTCAACGTTGCTTTCAGTTTGTTTAGAAATCTCAGCTTGTTCACAGAGGTCCAACTCATCAGTTAAACATCCAGGTACTTTTTGCCTGAAGCCTACTGCACAGTCTGTCCCACCATCTGATTGGGCGGGCTGTGTATACCCTAAGGGAGGAAACAATAAAGATGACATCAACAATCAATCAAAACAGACAAAGAATCATAAACCAGTTTTCCTTCTCTGGCAGGGGGAAATGGACTAAATGATCTTTTGAGGTCCCTTCCAATCCTTGATATTCTGCAATTCCCCTGATGCAAGCTCATCCTTTAGGAAATTGCAGAGTTACACGAGTTGTGGAAAATTATTTCAGTTAAATCAATCTAGACATTACTAGAAGAATTTAAGAGGCTTGAGTATGCAATACAAAAAAGTCTGGGAATACTAGATTTACTAGCATTAGGAATTTCTTCTAGGAGGACAAAAATACCTTTTATCATCTCTGCTGAAGCACCCTTTTCATCAGAAGGCATCGATGGTCTAACCAGAACCACGCCATATCCTTCATTATTATGGATCACATTATTGACCATGGTTATCTTGGGAAAGTCATAATGCTCATCTAAGAAGTTCTATAGCAAACAAATGGAAATCCAACATGTTACAACCAGTTGAAGAGATGCAAGATATTCCAGTTTTAGGTAGAATCAGTTATATATATATTATCAAGAATTTGCTAAGATGCCTATGAAAGTGACATTGCAAAGGTCAAGTTTACTGCTTTGGTGGACCAACACAAGGAAAATAAGCACAATTATTATCACACATGACATGTAAGAGTTCCAGCAAAAGGCAGTAAGGCTAGAGGCCAATCTAAAGGCAGTACTAGCAGCTAGAAGATTTTTAACTGACCTTTATAAGTATTCCCTCCTTGCAGTGGTGGATGCCATTGTTTAACAGGATGCATGTACTACCTGGGTATATTTCCACACCAGCACCCTACAAGGGGAAAAAAAAAAATATCACAGTTCATAAGCAATTTTCAATTGAACTTGATAAATCTGTTGCAGCTCTTTGTGTTCTTCTACCAGTTTGCACAATGCAAAACTCCTGTATCAATGCAGCTTCACATCTTGGTTAACCAACCTATGCAGCAATAGTCAAGGTTGAGGCCATAAAGGCTCTGGTAAAGAGTAGCTGTACCTTGTGTTACTTTCTTGTTCTTTAGCCATCCACCCCAACACTGAAAGCTCCGTCATACTTTGAAATATCCTAACAAGAGCTCAAATCTGTCTTTATCATCCTTCTGTAAGGATAGATGGACAAGGCAACCAAACAGGGAATTCCATTTACAGAAAAAAAAATTTGCAAGCTCTAATAAGAAAATTGTTTATGAGCAGAGAGAACAGAAAATCACTTTAAGATGTATTGCAAAACCTGAATCAGTCCAGCAGTATGGCAACAAATACTCCACAGATGTCTCCATTACTACATCATTTTCACATCACACACAAATCAGCATGAGACACTTCACTAGAAAGTTTTGGAAGCTACAAGCCAATGGGATCAGTCTTTTTGACTCACGAACTATCTTAAACAGTTATTGAAGTTTCTCTCAAAAGTGACAGAAGTCACCCCCTTACTGACTGTATTATTTACAAGCAGAAGCCTTCATTTTAATTTAGCAAAATTAGCCAGGCTTAAGAGTTTTCTACCTTGGCACCATACAGATCCGAGTGTTTCATCTCTAGCTCAGCTGATGTTCGTACTGTTATGCCTGTAGTTTCACACTGTAACACACAATTCTCCAAGGTGGTTTTCCCATGATAGACATCTAGATATACACAGAAAACAAATATTGTTAAATAGATCAGTTACGCAAAGGCAAACCCCTCCTATAC
>VZTY01001025.1:21324-97158 GCA_013400935.1 Turnix velox | reverse complement strand
ATTCTATGATTCTATGTACACCTTACCTACAGTGAGATTTTAATGAACATATTCTGGCATTCTCTTTCACCTACACAAGCTGCAGCCTTACCTTGCACATTCTAGAAACAGGAATGCTACTAAAGGTCCTCAGCATGTTGGCCTTTACACCAGGAGGAGGTTCAAACACAAAGATTCGACCGGCACGTAACAAATTCACTGGCACCTAGAAAACATCAGTAAACTCAAATTTAATTCCTTGAGCCTTCACTAAACAATATCCCTCTAATACCACAGTCTGCATTAGCTCCAAAACCTCACAGTGAAGTCCTGCCTTTCTTTTGGAGGGAAGGGGAAACAGTAAAAAAAAAACCACTATGAAGTTTTTGGCTAACATGAAGTTATCAGAAGCCAAAGTACTAGTAGATACCAAGAAAACATATTTTATCCTTTTTTAAAATGTAGGGAGGCAAGGAAAATCCTTTGCTAGGTAGCTCTCCTGTCTCCACAAGCCAGTTCCTCTACCAGAGAATCAAAGTGATCCTACCTTTGGATTAATCTCCATGGTAAGGAAGAGCCTGAAGCAAGCATGAGGTTGGAGGGAATGCAGCTTCTTTTCCAGTTGCATGAGCCATCCAGGAGCCAGGTGAACATTCTTCAGCATCACCCACCTGTCGAATTTTGAAATGGAACAAGTGCTTTTTAGTGTACAGGCTATGGATCCTGGATATAATCACCACAAAGAATAACAGAATATGGTATTAATGCTCCACATTTTTTTCTTTCCCTTTTTAACTTGCCTTCTACAAAGAATCACCTATTGTATAGTGTAAATTGGCTAACTTTCTTGTTTTGCAGAGACAACCCATTCATCTTGAAAATATTTAAATCAAAAGTTGTGAAGAGCTAGGAGGAAATGCCATTGGAAGGAACAAATGTATCCAGTCAATCAATACATGGCTCTGTAGCTGGTGTCACCAACACAATTTTGGGTTTTTTGCCAATGGGATTTGGCTTATGCAGCTCCAGGAATGTTATCCTCAGGTGGGGGGACACTTGTTCCAAAGGGAAAAGAGGATCTTTGCCCAAGACATGTCAGGGCTAATTAACAGGGCTTTAAACTAGATGTGAAGGGGGAAGGGGCAGCTGGGCTGGCACCAGTGGGAACTCACCTTCCAGATTTCACTGCTGTGTTTATGGCTTTATCTGCTTGGTTAAATCCTTCGGCAGAACCTAAAAGACAGAAGGTTTGCTCAAGTTCTTACTGCTAACCATTTCTTTTATGCTTTGATAATGAAATAAGGTTATGTCTTTACCAATAGCAATAGAAGTGATCTGTGTATTCTGCTCAGCTGCAAGGTCCTCAACGTGACCACTGGCATCATAACCAGGCACTGAACACATCAGCACAGGGGTGTTAGGTTTCACCTGTTGTCCAAAAGGTTTAAAAAAATACAAATCAGTCACTATGTGAATACAAGAATGCAGTAAGCTCAGTTTTTCAACCCTCCAGCCAGGAAAGACATTAGGCTACTCTTGCAGTAAGAAATAGGAAAACGTTCCCTGTATCATGGGGAGAAGGGTAAGTGGTAATCTTCCAGTTTTAATCACCATGGAACTCCTGCGTGGTGGCACTAAACACCACCTCAGAATTTTAACCTTTAAAAAAAAAAGAACCAAAAAAAGTGCCATTACCTCTGTATCTACAATGTGTGTCAAATCTAAAGGTTGCTCCATAATGGACATGAAGGACTCTCCAAGATTTGTAGAAACAAAGGTATGTGCCATTGCCAGCAAGCGATCTGGACGGAAGGCCTGGATCAAAAGCAAGCGATGGATGGCCTGGCCAATAGGGGCTGCAAAAGGGATAAAGGGTTTAGATGGAAAAGTGAGAAATCCACCCTCAACACCTTCCTCTCCTCAGTTCTTCATTCAGTTTTCCCCACCTTGTACTAAAGATTACACATTTAGTGAGTTAATTATCCCTTTGAACGATGTGATTCACTTTGACAGTCAAGAAATTCATCATCTTCAGTTGGTTTAGGTTCACTAAACCATTCAGCTAAACAGTTCACTAGACCAGAGGTGTCCTCAAGAAGCTCTTAAGTCTTAGAGCTTTTTAAAGTATTCAGCTACCTCCAGAATCACAATGACTAAGTTCAATCCAAAATATTATGCAATCTAATGAAGTTGTGGAATGCAGATTGGAAGAGGAGAGATTTAGGCTGGATTTAAGAAAGGATTTCTTTCCTGTGAGGGTGGTGAGACACTGGGACAGGTTGCCCGGAGAGGCTGTGGATGCCCCCTCAATCTCTGGAGGAGTTTAAGGCCAGGCTGGATGAGAGGTGTCCCTGCCCATGGCAGAGGGGCTGGAACCTTTAAGATCCCTTCCAACCCCAACCATTCTATGAAGTATATTTTGTCCTCAGTGGGAGACTGGATCACAGGTTAGGATGTAGGAAGTGAGTGTAGTAATTATCACTTAAACAAGTTTGTTTTTTTCACAAACAAACCCCCTACACTTGAAGTTCTTCCACAATCCCAACTTCATGACTTTCACAGGTGTAAGGTCCAAATGAAAGATCAACTTAGAATTGCTTTAAAAACACAGTAATTCTACTTAGACTGAAGTCAGTCCAGAAGGATACTTGTGGACAATAGTGCAGCTTAACTTACTTGCAGGTTTTTCTTCAGTCCACAGGTATGGAACAGTCTGCTCTGGTGAACTGCTATCCAGCCAGATACAGAATTGCTATATTGAAAAAAGAATGCAAAAAACTTGAAATGGAGTTTCACGGCATTAAAAAAATCTCTAGACAAGGTGCAGAGATGTTCAATCTCAGCCTTAAACCATAATATTCAATGAAGTGCAGCTCTCAGTTGCATGGCAACTTTTGGTGAGAAACAAAGATTACTAGGGTAAGGTTGGACTTGGTACAGTCCAAGTTGCTTTAGCTCTGTTTTTGCAGACAGATCTTTACAAGTTCAGCTAAATGCTTGAACAATGAAATACAAAACACCATAAAATTTTTCCTATTTCAGGCTCATATCTTAAGAATACAAATCTGAGTCACCAGGTGAAGCATTTGAGCTTTGATCTACAAGAAAGTCTTGAGAAGGAAGATGGGGCTAACACTGTTAAATGAAAGCATTACTATATTAATGAAATATTAGCCCTAAATATTGTCCAACACTCAATAATTTGGTCTTTTCCAAGCCTTCTAGACAGGTATGGATTGAGTGTTTCATATATAAACAGCAAGACTACAATTTGACCAGCATCTTAAGTCCTCCATTAATTTCTCTTCAATTAATTTCCCAAAGATCTGTCACTGTTCTGTAAGAGCATGAAGCTCTTAAAGTAGACACCTCAAATGCTTTACCAAGTTGCTCAGTGCAGAAACAAGCCCTAGCAAACTTACCTCATCAGCCTGAACTTTTGAAACAAGGTCCTTAAATGCAGGAAGGCAGCTCAATCTCATCATTGCCTCTGTTTGCTCGACAGTCAAACCATTGATTTTTGGGAGAGATGCAGTGTTTAGCACAATCTCCTTCCCTCTCAAGAAATGCTGGAATTCTGCATCATAGGCAGGCTCCCTAATGGAAAGGGAAAAGAAGACTTTAACGAGGTGCCTTCAAGACATTCCTCTCTTTTTCATCTAAAGCAAAGTGAGAAGGCAAATATTTACCCAATGGTGCCTTTCAGCTTAATCCGGGCTAGCAACATAGCAAATGTGATGTGGTCTTGGTGCAGCATGCCACGTGCCACTCGATTGAAAGCCACCTACCAAAACCCAGGCAAGACAGCAGGGTAAGAAACATTGAATCTGACCCTTCAAAAATTAATCAAATTTATCTACTAATTAGAAAACTGAACCTGGAAGAGATCCTTTGTGATGATTGAGAGGCGTTGGGTATGGTCTGTAATTCCCTTCAGATTCGGGTTCTCATACAAGACATTGTGATAGATGTCCAAGAAAAACTGGAGAGAGTATTGGTACAGGAAATGGATCTGAAAGAAAGAAAAGGGTTTGTTTTTTCTCTCTGAAGTCCTGCTTATGCCTACCACACTGCAATACATCAGTCAGAGATGGTATTAGGCAGTGTCTATTTAACTTTGCTCAGGAAATGCGTGAAACTTCTGGTAAGAAGAACTCATCTTACCTGTTTTAGTGACTCCATAGTGAAGTAGATACTGCTGCAGGCTGTAGAGAGAGGCAAGTACTGCTGAGAAACAGTCTCCACTTCTTGCATGACAATATCAGTCTCTTCTACTTTTCTGGTGACCTCTGCTGCCTCCTTCTTCAGGTTCTCAAGGGTAGTAATGATGGTGTCATCATCCAGGATACGCCCCTTCACTTCATTAAGGGCTTGCAGTAGAGATTTCTCTAGCTGCCTCAAACGCAGCTGGAATTCACCTTCATTGGAAGAAAAATGAAGTTAGGTATTGTACAGATGTGCCAATTTCAAAGAATTGTATGAATTGTGTATAGTGTGCCATCCTGAAAAAGCAAGAGTGACAGCCATAAAGACATTTCTCTGTGTAGAATCACAGTACTCTCGCAGAATAGGAGGTTGCCTTCATTTTTCTCAGCTTACCCTGAAGTTTGAGGAGGTCAGAGCGTTTCTCATCAACATCTGGTCTTTCAGCTTTGAGGACTTCATTCAGACACTGACTCTGTAAGCTGCTGCGAGTTACTGTGAAGTTCACAAATGTCACCCGAGAGCAGAGGTCTGGTGGGAATTCAACCTGGCACAGAAAACACGAAAAATTCTCTCAGCTCTCTAAAATGTGACAAAAACTTCACTCTCTCAGCTCTCCTGAGAAACAGACTTCCGTTTTACTTACTGTTGGATCTCTGGTGGAGAGGAAGATGACAAAGGATGGTGACAAATCAATATCTTGGTCTCCCAGAGTAATGAGAACTCTACCTCCAGTTCTCCGCACTTCCCGGTTCAGAACAGGATTCAGGACTGGATCATAGCTCTCCACATCCTACAAGAAGAGACGTGTTAAGAGATACTGTTTGTTGTAAGATAATAATTCTAACTGAACTGAGTTAAAAGCTCTGGCAGAAATCAGTGTGCAAGTTGGTTTCCAAAACAGATCACAGGAGGAAAACATTTCCACTTTCAATTTGTAATTGAGCCACATGAGCAGGGAGTTTAGCCCTATTACCACTCAAAATCTCAGCAGGGGAGCATTCTTACCCTCTTCTTGTGCATAATAAGCTCTACCCTAAGCACCACAAGCAACAATTACTGATTTCATGTCTTCTCATTTCCATACAAAGAAATTACAAAACATCCACCTCAAATGAAAGTACTCCTACAGTTTCTTTGTATTACTGAAACTTCCTCCTGCTACTCAGAATAAATTTAACTCCAGATAACTATTATTTATGACTAGAGATAGGATATGGGAATGAAAGAACACACAGGTTTTGCGAGCAATTTTAAAGAGCAGATCATTTGTAAATAAAAGCATTTGATCTTAAAGTAGTGGGGAAAGGCAATGCTTAGATTATCACACTAATCACATTTTTCTCAGGACTAACACCTCAAGATCACTCAGTACTAGTTCATTTGTTAAATTATGTTTTTAAAAATGCCTGCCTCTAACAAAACAATTGCAAGCTTTTCCAGTGCACAGTAAACTGGTTTCTATGGAAGTAAGCAACTAACCTGTACCAGAAGTGGATTACCAAATCTCAAAGCACTTTCCAAGTTCTTCCTGAAAGCATCATCCAAGAAGCTGGTCCGAGTTATCTTACGGTCCTTATATTCATTCATAATAAACTCTGTAGCTTGTCCAGAGGGATCGATGATCAGTGGGTACCTAAGTTAGTAATGGAAAATTTTTATTAGTTGAGTTTTGATTGAAGACAGACAGCCTCTAAGCAGGTTTTGCCCCCTCTCTGGAGGTGTTAAAGACCGGGCTGGACAGGGCACTGGGCAGCCTGATCTAGTGGGAGGTGTCCCTGCCTATGGCAGGGGGGTTGGAACTCGATGATCTTTAAGGTCCGTTCCAACCCAAACTATTCTATGATAAGTTTAGGTTGCATTGGCAGTCTCAACTCTATAAAGCTTGGATACAGATGGAATAATTTGGCTGGGTTTAATGACTTAGTTCAGAGTTTTGGACAGCAAAACAGCTCAAACCTGATTATTTTAACAACTGAGCATAACAAAAAAAAGGAAAGGAAGATGAATTAAAGAGTTTTTACGCTTACATATGGCCGAGAAGCTTTTACAAACATCCCAACGGAGAAAGGGTGCTTTGAATGAGTCCCTGTGATTCTCTCACAGCTATAAAAGCAGGCCAGCTGTGAGAATATTGCATTGATGGGAATGAAATACCTATTAAATCGCTTGAGCATGATGGCATTCTCAGTGCACAGGTCATCAGCAGGGAGAGAACTTGCTTGCCAGCGAAGGCGCTCGTCTGCGTTGGACAGGTACTCAGTCCTGGCTATGTCTGTACGGAACTGCAACAATTATATCCAGTTAGCATTGGACTAGACATTCCCCAACTATCAGGTGAAGATGTGGTTTGAGTAAATACAGCCTTACAAGGCATTTGGCAGAGCTGGGTTGATGGTCGCATTTGATCTGAAAGGTTCTTCCTAACCTGGGCCATTCCATGACACAGCAATAGGACAATGGTTTTACATTAGAACAGGGGAGGGTTAAGATGAGACATGAGGAAGAAATTTTTCCTAATGACGGAAGTAAGACCCTAAAACAGTTTGCCCTGAGCAACCTGATGTAGTGCAGGATGTCCCTGTCACTGCAGAAGTTTGGACTAGATGGCCTTTAAAGGTCCTCTCCAGTTCTGTGATTCTACGATTCACCCTGTGAGGTTTTTTCCAACAGCTCCACTCTTTACTTATCAATCTCAATGCTTCTGTAACTCTTGCAGCAAGTTAGTTCACAGTTAACTTATCACATCTCCTTCTTTACCTGGATGTTTGCTTGCTGCAAGTGGTGAGACCATGTTGTGAAGAGATTCTGACGCATCTGCTGATCAAAGTAGCCAGCATAGGCAATGAAAGCTCCTGAAAGTAGGCAGTCTCCTGCAATGGTGGACATCTGGTTCTTGAAGGTTTCACTTGTCTTCTCCCATCTCTCACGTTCAGCAGAAAGACTCTTGAGAAGAGCTGTGCTACGGTTTACCTACAAATAAATGCAGCTGTCATTAGGTGTCAATTGTTACAGCATCACAAATCTCTCAGGACACTTAAATATTGACCTAAGGCCCCAGCTAAGTTTAAATGCTCAAATTAAATTTTAATTTCAGTTTCTTCAGTTCACTGTTAACTTATAATATTGTTTATAACTGTTATTTTATTGGACTTTAAAAGTGTCAGGTACTAGCTTAGTGGTGACATGCTAATGGTTAGATCAAATTCTTACCCGCAGAAAAAAAGTCTTATTAAGACATTACAATTACACTCCACCCATGGCTGTTTCCAAAGGCTCCCCACTATTTTAAGCATTATGTGAACTTTCTCTAACCAACGAGCAGCAGGAGCTGTTGTTTCTAACTCAAGATGGTAGCTTAAGAGTTTCCACAAGGTCCAGGGATGAAATGGACAGCTGAGAGGCACAGCATGGGGGAAGCAACCAAGTCTGCTCACAAATCTGAAGAGTGGTTCAACTTCTGACTGTTAAAGGTTAAAGAATGGAAAGTTACTGATACATAAAGTCTTACTTTTGCTTCTACAGCAGCCAAGTCAGCCTTGATAGCTTGAGCCTCTGAAATGAGCACTGCATATTCCTCTTTGTAACGGGCAATACTGGCCTCCAGATCACGGATCATCTGCTCCACTTCATTTGCTTTCTGCTGGTTGTCTTTGGCATCATCCTCAAGCTTCTGCAGCTCATTGCGTAAAGGTTCCACTCTCTTCAACATATCAGCATAATTCAGCTGCAAAGAGTAAAACAGACCCTTTGTACTTTCTAAAGGGAAATGTTAAGAAGGCACATTTAGGCACAGACTAACCAGTACACCTTTTCAAGCTTAGGTACTTGTGACCTGCACAAGATTTATCATCTATTTAACAGAAACTTAATAATATTTATCAATCCCTAAGGCTATAGTTTAAATAAAGCAAACAAAAATTGATTTTTGTATGATCCTTCTACTGCTCTGTAACCCTACAGGAAGTCATCTGAAAGGTTGAAATTCTCAACTGGCTGTCCATGTCAGTACAGAGCTCATCTGCCTCTCTTAATTAAGAACTGAGCATAGCTAAGCCACAGAACAATTAGGATAGAACTTACTGGCAAGTTTAAGGCTAAACAGTCTCTACCCATCACACCATTCATAGCAGGCTCAGTTCTAACAAACCAAGTATCAGCTCTATTGAACATGAACACCAAGAGGCAAGTGAAACCATTCTTGGATATCTCCATCTAGGCGCATCTTCCCAAGCAGACTACCTGACACTGAAGACAGACACAGACTGTGTATGTGTCATTAAGAGGGTTGCACAGCATTTTGTCCTGTAAAATGATGCTACACACAGGATCAGCTATTGTTTACTGCAAATCTAAAGTTTCTCAGTACATAATTTTTATGTACTTTATCATAATTGTCTCAGTGCTACAGAGCACGTAAGTGTTCATCTGAACCACACACTGACTTCTCTGAAGCAAAACAGCTGGAAGTATTTCTTTGAATAGAGGCAAATTCACAGCCTTTTCACCTTGCATTTGTTTCCCCCCAGTGGTGACTTTACCTGTGCAATAGCCCATTTCACCATAGGCCCACAAGCCAGGGATGCTCTGTTGACAATTTCATAGTTGTAACTTGGATTGGACAGGTAGTTTTTCTTCATCTTCTCCCGGATGGCATCACTGCAAGAGAAAAGTGCTCAGATTCAGCAGGAGTGCACTGCATGATGTCACACAGTTTATCTGTCCTGCTGACATGAACCTCTGGACCTGCTCCAACAGCTCAACTCAATGTCCTTTTAAGTTGAGGGCTCCAGAACTGGACACAGTAACTCCAGGTGGGGCCTCACCAGAGCCCAGTAGAGGGGCAAGATCCCCTCTCTTGCCCTGCTGGTCACACTTCTCTTGATGCAACCCAGGATTTGGTTGGCTTCTGGGCTGCAAGTGCACACTGGTGGCTCATGTTGAGTTTGTCATCCACTGATATCCCCAAATCCTTCTCTTCAGAGCTGCACTCAAGCCACTTTCCAAAAATTAAGAGTCTGTGCTTGGGATTGCCCTGACCCAGGTGCAGCACCTCGCACTTAGACTTGTTGAACTTGATGAGCTTGGCATATACTCATATAAGTAACTGTCACTTGCACTTTACCTGATTTCCTCAGCAGAGAAGTTAACGATGGTTGGAATAAAGTTCTCTCTCATGATGATGGATCGAATCTGTTTCCAGTCCGTGGTACTTTCACCTAACAGCAGGCAGATGGACTCCAGTGCCAGCTTAACTGCTGCAGGTGGGTTGGCCATAGAACGGACCTCCACCAGGTGCTGCTTCTTGATTGACTTCACAGCTAACCAGTGCCAAGTGAGGAACATTGATAGGGATGAAAATAAATGGTTAGCAAAGTCCATTAAACCATCCTGGATTAGTAAAAATGTTTCAGGAGTCTTCAGAGGAATCTGAGGTTATTAGAAAAGCAGATACTAGTGGATAAAGTTCAAACTACTCTATCATAAGGTAAATTTTGTGAATGTCAACTTGACAACTGATCACACCTAAAAATGACAACTTTAAAGCATAGATTCCTCAGTCCAGTTTATAGGAAGGACAGTTTGATTGCATGCTGTCTGGTGGCAATAAGGCATGAGTGGTCTTTTTGAATATGCTCAGTCAGAAATAAAGTCATAAAAAGGAGTATCAGAAGTACAAAAAGCACAAAATCACAGTCAGTAGGAAATACAAGCATAGACCTGGAATTTCTTCACATGCTGAGAACCCACACTCTTGTTAGACAGAACCAACTGAGAAAGCATGAAAACACCTTCCCCCAGACTTCAGGTTTAAGATCTGAGCCCACAATGTGACTTCTTTAGGTGCCAACATACCATTCTGAGCTTCAATGACTGCAGGCTCCACCTTGTCAAGATCTTCTTTCACACTCATCTGCTTGTCTGCAATGACCTCCTGCTGCTTGTGCAGCTGTTCCTGAATTTCCTGGCTCATGACCTAGAAGGGAATGTTTACAGACAAAATGCTGCTTTTTAAAAGCTGAACTTGCTCCAGTGCCTGCTCTGCAGGCTCTGTTTTGTAAATAAAAACATTCACTATGCAAAGAGATTTAACAACGCTTACTTTCTTCTTTTCAGCCTCCTGCTGATCTTTCACCATCTTTTTCAGTTTGTCATTGGCTGCTGCATTCTTCACTTCCAGCTCCTGACTCTTTATTCTTAGATCCCGTCGCAATTCTTCCACCTAAGACAGATTAGTGAGAAGGGAGAGAAAATTCACATTAAACACAGGGACCTGTTTAATCACTCAGGTGTTGTAGAGGGCAAAGTTTTAGAGATACCTGATCCACTGTTTCCTTGATTTTCCTGAGACCAACATTCAGATGCATTTGCTGCTCCTCCAGTTCACTTCTTTTCTCATTGAACAGGTTGGCATAGTGGTTGATGAAGTCTAGATAGTGGCGAGGTGTGATTGCCATGGTTCTCCCTCCTCGCTTTGCCAGACGAGCATTAGCCTTTAGGGGAAAAAAAAAAAAGTTGTAGATGATGCACTGCCTTAAAATCTGTTTGGATGTCAAAGATCATGCTTTTTAGGAAACTGGTGCATGATGCTGTGGCATAGAGATCTATAGAAAGCCAGCAAGTGTAACAATAACATACCTGATGAAGAGTCTGATGAACAAAGACACAGCTATTAACAATAGCTTCCCTGTGGGATGGTGGTTGTGGCAGCTTGTCATACACAACTGGCATGTAGTCGGGCACAATATAATTGGGTTTCTCCAGATCCATTTTACTTGTGAACTCTTTGCCAACTTGGTACAGTGCCTCGGTTGACCAGTCTCCAAACCAGTTCAAGACACACCTGAAATACAAAAATATTTGTGAAGAATTCCCAAAATGTATTGTGTTATTAAAACAGTGTTTTTAATACACTTTGGAATAAACAGCAGTTACCGGTTGAAGAGAGCAGGAGAGGTGGCTGCCCTGTCCTTCAGGCCCTCAGAAGATGGATTCATAGTGAACACAACATGGAGGTTGCGAATAACTTGGCTGGTGAACCATTTGTAGAGCTCCTCATGTGAATCTAACATCAAACCCTCTTTCTGTGCTCCTTCTTTACACTGAGTCATGAGGGTGGCATATTCATCTCCTTCGAAGAGACCAGGAACCTAATTCAAAAGACAGTAGCATTGTAGTTCATAGACGTAAGAAAACCCTTCAATTTTTTAACTTAGATTCTTCTCACCTCTCCATTTGCTAGGAGAGTGTTCATTCTCTCCAGGAATCCAGAATCCAAAACATTTGACTCATCCATTATGAAAGCTATCTTCTCATTTTTACAGCCAGAACGTCTCAATACTGTCCTCAAATCTTCATCAAAATCTTCACCTGTGTATTTTCTGTGAACCTAGTAAGATTTAACACTGGTTACTAAATGATATTCTTGTTTAGCTTTCAATGAGATTTTTTTTTTAGGGGTTGGAATTTAAGAAGAGTGAGCTTTGACTCATTCACAGGTCAAAACCGGTGTTTTTAAGTTTAACTAGCACACCAACCTTAATTTGGTAGACACTCAAACCATTCATCCAGGCAACAAATCTTGAGAGGGTTGTCTTTCCTGCCCCACTGACTCCAATCAGCAGCAAGTGACCCTGGGGCTGACGGAAGATTCTGAAAAAGAACACCAACAAATACATTATCAGCTTTTTGAAGCTTTCCCTTGAACATCTTAGCTTCAATTTAGTACCAAAATTGATGTATCTTTCCAGATACTGTTAGCAATAGGCCATCTGTGGGCAACAATAGGATTGTGCCCCATTCCTTCTTATTCTACACTCAGACTACTCTTTTAGAAAAAAATTCTCTAAATAGTATTTATACTGAAATCTCCACCTACCGATCAATTCTTAACACGTGATCCAAGACTTCATTGAACAGGACAAGTGGCACATCAAGTTCTTCCTCATAAAAGACTTTAAGCCTAGCTTTCACATAGTCTCTTAATTCTTCTTGATCCACTGGAATATAATCCTGAAAGAACACAGGAGGGAATTTAAGATGAAGGAAACTCTGCTTAGGTATCACTTTCTAAGTAGGTGAAAGTAGAATTATTACAAGACTGAAAGCAGCAATCCACTACAAAAGCTTAAGAGTGCTTTACTCATTTAAAAGTACAGAACTCCTTGTAGATTGGTTTAACAAAATGATGGACCCAAAGTATTGTGTTAATATAAGAGGTGAAAGCACTCAGCTGCCCCCAAACTATTTAATTTGTTTAAATTTTTGACTTGCCTTTGACAGCCAGTTGCTGTATAAGATAGGTCTGCTCATAGCCTTTTCTTTGTCAATATTGGGGAAGTGTTTCAGAGCAACCATATCGATGTTCTCATCAGTCCAGCGTCTCTCCTCATCTTCAACAAGTCTGGATAAAGGAACAAGTCAATGACACTCCATGTCCATCATAGTAGGATGAAATGATCTCATCATGTGGCAGTACTACAACTGAAGTATGTTTTGTCATTGCACACGTACTACTCCCAAATGTGCCAAGAGAATTATTCCCATAGGAATTCCAGCTATTGAATATAAAGCACACTTAGAATCATAGAATAGTTTGGGTTGGAAGGGACCTTAAAGATCATTGAGTTCCAACCCCCCTGCCATTGGCAGGGACACCTCCCACTAGATCAGGCTGCTCAGTGCCTTGTCCAGCCTGGTCTTGAACACCTCCAGAGAGGGGGCATCCACAACCTCTCTGAGCAACCTGATCCAGTGCTTCACCACCCTCACTGTAAAGAATTTCTTTCTTATGTTAAGTCTAAATCTACCCCCTTCCAATTTACATCCATTGTTTCTAGTCCTCCCATCCGATATCATATTAAAAAGTCCTTCCCCGCCTTTCTGTAGGACCCCCTCAGGTACTGATAAGTTACTATAAGGTCCCCCCTGAGCCTTCTCTTCTCCAGGCTGAACAACCCCAACTCCTTCAGCCTGTCCTCATAGGGCAGTTGCTCCAGCCCTTTGACCATCTTCGTGGCCCTCCTCTGGACCCGCTCCAACAGCTCAATGTCCTTCCTGTGTTGAGGGCTCCAGAACTGGACACAAAGGGCTCCAGAACTGGACTTCAGTTTGGCTTTCTAATGACAGAAAGTTATGAAAATTAGGGTGAGGGGTTTTTTTCATGTTTATTTTACCTGTCTTGGAAGAGACGTAAGGCTTCATGGGCCCAAATCCTGATAAGTCCTTCCACTGGTAAGGTTTCTAGTGGTCTCAGTGCTTCAAATATACCTCTCACCCAGCGAGTCATCTCACGAGGTGAATAGATGTAATGTGGCTGGGTGTCTTGAGTGAATCTCTCCTAAAAATTCAAACTCAATTAGTTACTTCATCCTAAAGTTGCACCATATTTTTTACAGGCCCTGGCATAGCAAGATATTACTTCACTAACATAATTTCAGTGGCTTTTGCCAGAACTCAAGTAATTAGTTGAGCTCTTGCACACGTATCATCCATACAAAAGGCAAACTATGTATGTTACGTGATTCAGTATAAAAGGAAGACTTGTAATTGTTGTATTTAACAAGTTACCTGAGACATTGTGTAGAATTCTACCATAGCAGCAGTGAGAGGCTCTGCATAGGTGCGAAGTGATGGGATCAGTCTTAGCATTGCACGGTTGAATGTTCCATAGATCTGAGTAAGTGAAGCTGGTCCAGGATAATCCACGTAAACAACAGGAACATGTCGTAAAAATCTGGAAGATTAGCATATTATATCATCCAGAAAATCAAGCAATAGTCTGTTTTTATTAACTTTTGCCAAAATTAACCACTCAGTTCCAAATTACCAGCAGTAACTGCAGTTGGTTTTATTGCTCCTTATTGACATGGACCTAAAAGTAGTCTGTAATACCCACAGCATTTCAGACAGGCTGTTCAAGAAGTACAAGCCCATGGGCTGGCTCTCAGGATAAGGACTGAGTAGCACTCAGTTCAAAAGTAAGGAAGGCAATTCCATCTCAGCTGGTATCAAACAAGTGTATTAAGAACAGATTACACAGTGGAAGCTTCAATTTCATCCCCTATACTGTCCCTATATAGAGTTCCACTAGATGCACTACCTGTGTGAGAGAGGTTTTCTTCCAGGGTCAGTAGGTGGATTACATGCACCAACAAACTGAATTCTCTCCAGTTTCACCCAGGTCTGGTCTGATGTACGATAGAACCCTCCATGTTCCACCATCTGGAGCAAAAAAAATGAGAAGTAAAATAAAATGAGTGGAATATTGCTTTCCCCTGAAAGGAACTGTTATGATATGATTGACTACAAAGGGAAACAAACCTGTCTGATGAAGGATATGACTCTCTGTGTGCCATATTTATCCATATCTGGCAAGTTGATTTCATCACAGAAGAGCACCAGCCACTTTCCTAACTGCACAGGAGCCAGCACCACCCCATTGGGTGTACGCCTGTACTCACAGTAGTGATCAAAAGTTTTCAAGAGCAGCTCTGGAGTGGTGGCACTGGAAAAGTTGAGTCCAACCACCTTAAAAAGAGTTAGAAACAATTAAATGACACTAAGGCTTAAAAGAGTCCTGAAAAGAAGTATGTTTGGCTTTGCACCATCTATATTTCAGGTTATTGCCTGTATACTGTTTGGTGCAGCAAAGCCTTCCACTCAACCCTGTTTTCAAAACATCACAGCTTATTATAGTCATTACTCCACCTAAATACACTGAAGACAGAGCTATTCTTCATGTTACAGCAGTTGTTTAAAATAGCAAATGGAGGAATGGTCCTGTATCACTGAAGTGACAAAAGAAGGAAGTTAACTTTTAGGTTCAAGATCTTGAGATATAAACTTAGATTCTGCTCACAATTTTTTATTTTCATGTCTGTACACATGACTGACTGAGGTGCAGGTATCACTAAATTCTGGCTAGAAAATAATATCATTTGTGCTAAAAAAATGTGTTTAAGGCCGGGCTGAATGAGGAGGTGTCCCTGCCTGTGGCAGGGGGGTTGGAACTAGAACTTGAAGGTCCCTTCCAACCCAAACTATTCTTTGATTCTATAAAATCCAGACTGCTTTAATCTTTAAGGAGATTAGAGACTTGTTTACTTCTCTGTAATTCACACACACATCCTCTTGCCTACCTCCATGTCAGGGAGAGCTCTCAGAGCACTGAAGAGGGTCATGGTCTTTCCAGAACCTGGTGGGCCACACAGCACCAGAGGCTTGTGTTCTGCCAGCCAAGTGTACAGCAGAGCTTCATGGCGAACTGTGTCTAGGGTTGGTACCACAACATCAGGAGCTGCAACTTTGTGGGTTTCAACTTCAATCTGAGGAACCTTGGACTGCCAGGGCACCCATTCACCCGTAATGGACACCTAGGAGCACAAAAGCATCATGATTGGACAATTTAGAAGAGGAACGTGAACAATTTAGAAGATGAACGTAGCTCAGCCTTAGTTAAAATATCCTTTATTAAACAAAAGAATAGTTTGTGGCATCAAAGTTTATGTGCTTATTTAAACAGGTAGGTTGTTTGCTGAATGTTGAAAGAGTAAGATTTAAGATAGTCTAGCATTTAATTTTACAGTTTCACCTCCAAAATCTAAACCAATACTCTAGGAACACAAAAGAGCAAGGCTTACCTCGTAGTCAATGATAGGTATGTTGGGTGCAGTTGGCAGTGGGACAGTGGTGATTCTCCTGATGTATTCTCCCAGCTCTGCTCTCATTTTCAAACGACTGTCTCCAGAGAGAGACCAGAGAATGGCATAAACCAGGTACCTCTGGAAGGAACAACAAAAGCAGATAATGCTGTTAGAGTAAGAAGACTTAATAAAGAATAAAGCAGATGTAACTGCTCTACTGCCATGTCTGCCAGAGTTACTCCCCAGAGCACATTGTATTTACCTGGATGTAACGCTCCAGCTGATCTATCTGCATGGGGAAGTCGGGGTGGTTGGCATTGTACTGGGCTACATTGCGACAAGCCTGATGCAACATGGAGAAGAGAGAGCCCAGGCAGCGCAGGCGGGTCAGATCCATGATGTGCTCCAGCTTGAAGGCGTGCTCAAGGGCTTTGGTTACCAGTCCATTAGATGTGAAATAGGGCTGCATGATTGTTGCAGCATCTCTCTGGATCTATTGGGGGAGACAAACACCACTTAATGAACTTGCTCGTCTGATTACCAGCTAGGAAGAAATTATTTGTTTTGTATGATGAAATGATTTGTATGAAGTTAAATGCTTCATATCCAAGTATGATGGTCAAAGGGCCGGAGCAACTGCCCTATGAAGACAGGCTGAAGGAGTAGGGGTTGTTCAGCCTGGAGAAGAGAAGGCTCAGAGGGGATCTCATAGTAACTTATCAGTACCTGAGGGGGTCCTACAGAAAGGCAGGGGAAGGACTTTTTAATATGATATCGGATGGGAGGACTAGAAACAATGGATGTAAATTGGAAGGGGGTAGATTTAGACTTAACNGCCTATGGCAGAGGGGTTGGAACTCAATCTTTAAGGTCCCTTCCAACCCAAACTATTCTATGATTCTATATTTTAATATTCTTGTTTTTAAAAGAAGAGGGTTTAGAGGAAGCCTCAAAGATGATAAAGGGGCTGGAGCACCTCTGCTATGAGGCCAGGCTGAGAGAGTTGGGACTGTTTAGCCCAGAGAAGGCTGCAGGGAGACCTTGTAACACCCTCCCACTACCTGAAGAGACTACAGAAAAGCTGGGAAGAGACTGTTTGCCAGGGCACAGAGCAATAGAAGGGACAATGATTTTTAACTAGAGCAGGGCACAGTTAGATTAGACATTAGAAAGAAATCTTTCACCATGAGGGTGGTGAGACCCTGGCCCAGGTTTCCCAAAATGTTGGGAGGGGTGGAGGCCCCATTCCTGGAGACATTCAAGGCCAGGCTTGCTGAGACTCTGTGCAGCCTCATCTAGTGCAGGGTGTCCCTGCTCACTGGACTAGATGGGATTTGATTCTATGATTCTCTAAGTTAGCTTTTCTATGACAGGTTGTCATAAATTCTTGTGACACAAGCACTCTCAGTACATTATCCTATAATGTATTCTAAATTGTACCTGCAACATTGGGGATGCTGCTTCTTCTCCTTCATCCTCTTTGCCCTTTCGTCTGCGCTGGGCTTCTTCCTCCCCTTCATCCAGAGGAATACTTTTAAGTCTGGCCAAGAAGTTATTGAATATCATGTCTGTGCTGAGAACATCCTCACTGAACCAGACCATACCACACCGTGACACAGTAGCCAGAGTGGCATATTTCAGATCCTGTACCTCAAACATGATACGCACCTAAAACACAGAAAATTAAACCAAGAGTTTGAAATAAAACCAACTAACCAACCAGCAGCAAAACCAAAACACAATACTCCTTTCTGCAAAACAGAGATCTTTAGTGCAGGGTGCATCAGCATTAAACTAGCCTAAGCTAAGTCCACAACTACTCACTAACTGGTGAATTCTAGACTGTTACACAATCCATAAGGTTTGTGTTACTGAGTCAAGAATAAGTATAATGTGAATTGTTTGTTTCCACAAGATCTAACTCCAGCCTGAGATCAGTATTACACAGCTTCTGATGAGAAAGAGGGACAGCACTAGTACTCATTAAGGTAAAGGTAACAATGAGACTATAGAACAGCACATAAACATCATGCAAAAAAAAAAGAAAACCACATTACATTTGGTGGAAGGCTAAGACGTTCTCCATTAGGCAGAGTCAGT
Source organism: Turnix velox (assembly GCA_013400935.1). Classification (NCBI taxonomy): domain Eukaryota; kingdom Metazoa; phylum Chordata; class Aves; order Charadriiformes; family Turnicidae; genus Turnix; species Turnix velox. The sequence continues at coordinate 79,231 of VZTY01001025.1, read as the reverse complement.
AGTTTGTTGTCATCCAGAACAGAGTTCAAGTTCTCAACCCATTCAGGGTCTACATCACCATCAAAGATAATCCACTGACGTTTCTGTAGCTCACCTCTCACATTGTCTATGATTCTGCATGAAAGAAAATATTGATTGCAGCAGAGAGCAATGACTCAGTGAGGCAAGATCATCCCTGGCAGAGATATACTGGCCATTATTCATTGGTGCTATTAAAGACTCACTTTCTCAGGACGTGTGTGAACAGCCCATCTGTCCATTCTCTGGTGTTTGGATCTAAAGTACCATAGAGGTGATCTTTGCTGATTGCTTTGGGATCTATAATATGAGCAACACCTTCCACACCCTCCAGCCGCTCCAGGGCTTTCAGAAGCACTCTCCAAGCCATGCTCTTTCCACTTCCAGAGGGACCAACCATCATCAATCCATGATTTATCTGTGTAATCTGATACAGCTGAAGAACCTGTGACAGAACAAATCACGTGCCAATTCAGTCTTAACTTCAGGAGTCAGCCTGAAGACAGGAAAAAGGAAAAAGCTTTCCACCTTTCATAATGAAAGAGGAAGTTTAGTCTTACAGATAAAAAAAATTCCCCCTTTTCAGTTTTATCTTTTACCTTTTCAACCCACATGCCCCCGACTTCTTCTCCATCTCCATAAGTCAGGTACATTTCCTGACACACTTTCTTAAGCTCCTCTCGCAAAGCTGTCATCTCCCCACGATGGTACTGCACTCCAGGGAACACATCAGAAAGCAGGCTGAACAGCAATGGAATGTCCTCTGCAACAAGTTTTGGTACCATGGTTTCACACACACTTTGGATCAGGATCTGCAGAGAGAATCACATTTTAAGATATTTTTTCTTAGGTTCATTTTACCCAAAGTGTTTGACAAGAAACCCTTCACTAAACAATTCACTGCTAAAGCACCAGATCAGGGTGATTTTGGTAAAAACCTCTGATGGTGTTTCAATTTTGAAACTAGACAATGAATTACTACTGAGCTTCAGTTTGTACAACTGTAGCTTCTTACCGCTCTTCACTATGAGTTCTGGTATTAACTGCTGAGGAACTAAGAAGAAATAAGGGTTATGAGTAGACCAACTCATAAGAACCAATATTTCACTGTGATTTAACTTGGTACTTCCAAACTATCAATCACCTTTTGTAACCACTACTACTTCGCCTGCATTCTTAGCACTAAATGATAAACACTGCAGGGTTTATTTCCACTTTTCAGTGTGTATGCTGTAATTTATCACAGAACTAAAGGCTTTATACACACACATTACCTCCTGTTCTGGTAAGTTCTCAGCAATTTCTCCCTCATCAACAACTTCGCCGCGCTCTTCCTTCTCCCTCTTTATCTTCTGAATCCTCTCCCTCTTCACATTACCTGCACTGACCAGCACACTTTTCAGTGCTCTCAAACCAAAATCATAGTGGCTCTGGGAGGACAGCTGCTCATCACAAAGCCTAAGAAGCAGAAGAGGAAAAACACAAACATGCATGTGGATTTAAAGGGAGAAATTAATACCTAGAGCATGAACAGAGTAACTCATTTCAGCCTGGAACCTCCTGATCCTCACAACTATCAGAAGCAGGAAGGAGCAGCACACACTATTTGTGATCCTACTACTCCCACTAAAGGTAGTTCCTTACAGTCCCCACTGCAGGCCAAATGGTGACTGACTGGACTGCTGGTCTGATCAAAATACAGCTCCAGAGAACAAAACAAACAAGCAACCTGGCAGAGTCTATGAAATATGATCATTCCTTGTCCATCTTTTATATTAGTTTTTATATATACACCTGACTAAGGTTTTTGTTTTAAGATGTTTGCTGTTTTACATACAGTTTGCAGAGGCATTTCATCTGCTTCTTAGTTTGAAGATGTCCTCAATTTTGATTAATTCTCAGCAGAGACACTTAGTAAAGTGCTTGGAATAATCGCCTCAATGATGTGTTTAGTGACTTGCAAAGAACATGACAGCTCTGAAGAGTAAGTTTTGTTTGTACTGCCAAGAGCCAAAGTTGTTACTCACTTGAAGAATGGCACAATCTTGTTGGCAAGCACTTCAGCTGTACGGAAGCCCTGGGAGTACAACATGACCTGGGCAATGAGCTGACGGTCTGGTTTTGTCATGGCCAAGCTCCGGAACAGCTTCTTCAGGTTGTCAGGCAGATTTGACCTGCCTGCATAGCCAGGGTTCATGGTGATGAAGATTGCCATGTCAGGGCTCACCTTCACTTGCTTGTTCAGCAGCTCACAAGTAATTGGTGTTGCAGCTGAAAAGAGAGATCACTTAGTTACACCTCACTCACTGATCCCAAGAACAGAAGTTGTGTTTTATTCTATTTCAGCTTCCTACAGCAATGCATCATAGATCCTCTAGTAATGCAACTCAAATACTAGTTTCTACCCACTGCAAGTTACTTTGAGTTTTTAGGTTTTGAGAGAACATGGCTTCATCCACGGATTTTTAGGGAAGAAACAATAACTCAGCAACAAAACAACACAAAGGATGCTAAAGATACTGTCAGGAATGAAGAATGACTTACTCTTGTCATAGTTGGGGTTGGAATGCTCTCTCAAGGCCTCCTGGATACACTGAACTTGCTGTGAGACAGCAGACAGCATACGCTCCTCCAGTCTGTTGAACTCATCAAAGCAGCCCCAGGCACCCACTTGGCAAAGTCCCACAAAGATGCGTCCCATCGCCTGCACACAGAGGGCAAAATTCACTCAGGTTAACTAAGCACAGGCAAAGGGGTAACAGTACTTCATACAATCCATCCAAGTCAGGAAGAAGCTGTATTTATAAGCAGTTTACAATTTCTGTAGTACTGTAAGTGTTATAAAAGGGTTCTGAGTTTGAGATGTTCACTCCTTCAGAGAATCACAGAAGCTGACAACAGGCTCCTGTTAGTACATACTGTACAGCAGTGTATTCACTAAACTATCAAGTTAATTGCATTACATAATGTTTTGTTTGTTGATACCATTAAAACCAGGTGTGCTTCTCTTTTGTGTAAGGAAACTAAAATTAGGAAACTTTTCAGAATAACAAACTGGTTGGCCAGAGTATGATAAAGCTTTTCCATCCAAAGAATAACCTTGTAGGTAGGATTCTGCAAAAGGCAGTATGAGGGAATACGATGGAGGTGTAAAAGCAATTGGTTCAGGATGAATGGGAATCAACTCTTCATCTCTTCCAATACAAAAATTAGGAATTACAAAAAAAATACAAAAGAAGTTTCTTCTTCACAAAGTGCATAGTAATGGACTAGAACTCTACAGTAGAAAATACTATAAAAGCAAGCATGCATGTGGATTTAAAGGGAGAAATTAATACCTAGAGCATGAACAGAGTAACTCATTTCAGCCTGGAACCTCCTGATCCTCACAACTATCAGAAGCAGAAAGGAGCAGCACACACTATTTGCGATCCTACTACTCCCCCTAAAGGTAATTCCTACAGGCCAAATGGTGACTGACTGGACTGCTGGTCTGATCAAAATACAGCTCCAGAGAACAAAACAAACAAGCAACCTGGCAGAGTCTATGAAATATGATCATTCCTTGTCCATCTTTTATATTAGTTTTTATATATACACCTGACTAAGGTTTTTGTTTTAAGATGTTTGCTGTTTTACAGTTTACAATCTGCTTCTTAGTTCAAAGATGTCATTAATTTTGAAATTCCTGGGCAAGTTTTGAAGACTCTTTCACATGCTGAGGCAAACTCCACAGCTATGATCCACAGGATAATTTAATACAGCTATTTGGGCAGTCTCAAACTCTCATCTATTCAATGTTTATCAATGCAAACAAAGCTGTTTGCTACTTTGCTAAAGCCAGTTTTAAGCCCTTGCCCTGTACTTCCTTTTCCCTCCATCTGCTACTATAGTACCACCTGTTCTACAACCAAGAACCTCTCCCCCAAGCAGTGTTCTGTCCCCTCCTTGTGCTTTAGGGTTTTTTTTATCACAAAGCATCTGCAGGACAGATACAGACTCGGTAGCAACTTATAAACATCTTCAATGTAACACTGCTGACTGCTGACTGTTTCAGAGTTCTGAAGAGACACTTACTGCTTGTTAGCAGGGACTACTTTTTAAATAATCAAACAGCTTACCTGGAAGTCAAATGTTTCATCACAGTTGAAAACCAACACAAAACGACCAAGCTGATGTCCAAGAGCCTTAACAGATTCTGTTTTACCAGTGCCAGCAGGACCTATTTTCAAAGTGGGACAGATGTGTTTTAGTGTTTTTAGTCTGAGGAACCCATTCATGTCAATCTGACAGCATGCCTGGTCTGATGGTCCCTAAAACTGTTACAGCTTCCCCCAAGAGACTCTTTTGCTCCTCACTATCTTAGTTTTTGGTGTTCTACATCTTCACATTAAAGCTATATAGGATACCTGTTTCAATTTTTGATTGCACTTCAGTACAGACTTACCAAATGGTGACCCTCCAAGTCTTGCCTCCAGGGCTTGTGTCATTGTCAGGTAGCAGCGGTCAGTGAGAGGGGTCTGCACCAGCTTGTCCTGCACACCAAGGTACTCAAACCCATAGTTGAATTTGGCATTTGCCATCTGAATGGAGAGCTGCTGCAGCACATCTGTCTGCTTTGGGTCAAAGTAGAAGCGCATTTGGCTGAGCCACTCAAAGGACTTGGAGTTGTCGATCTTGCTTTTGATGAGTGATCTTGTAACATCCCTCTGGTGCACCAGCTCGGTGATCTGGAGAACAAAGTCACACCTTAGACCACCCACAGAAATACAAACCATGGTTAATCCTGCCAGCAACCCTACAGCTTTTCAGACTGTCTTAAGACAAATCACTCTTTTCATTAAACTTTTAAAGATTCTCACCCAGGAGCCCAGAAGATAAGGAAAGGATGTTTTTACTCACCAAGTGCTCCAGTTTCCTTCTGCGAAGAGGTGGCTGCTCCATGAGCACAGAGTCTGCCAGGACATTGAGTGTGACCTCAACATTAGCCAGCACAGAGTGGAGAGGACTGTTGTCTCCAGCCCCACCTGCACCATTGAGGGCTAACTCAACGTTTTCAGACCATGCAATCTGGGCTGATAGGACAACAAGCTGAGCCTGTGTAAAAAAAAAAACAAAAAAACTTCATCAGATGATTTCTTTCCCTGAAGTAAGCAAGCTGCAGCACAATGAAATGTTCCACATTGATACCTGGTATTTGTCAATCCAAGAGATGTAGACTGCTGGGTCAATGGAAGTGGCTTTTCCAAAGATTTCCACTTCAGTAACAGATTCTGCAAGCAATTTAGCAAGGGTCACTCGCATTTCTTTCTCAACAAGAGTAAGCCACTCGTTGATCTTGGGATGCTCTGTGATGGACACAGGTGTTTTGAACAGCACCTGGAAGAATAAAGTTTAAGTCAGCCCATGTTCACTTATTTTTAGTATGTTATTAAAAAAAAAAAATCACTGCAATCATACCTCCTCTCCTTCACGTGAGGATATTCCAAGAACCACAGAGTTATCCTCATTGAGAATAATGCTGGAAACGCCAGCAAACATCTTCTTGAAGTGTTTCTGCAGCTTTGCAACATTTTTGCTGTTTCCAATGATCTCAAGTAAGTCTTCATCACCAACAAAATAAAACCTAACAATTAAAGAAAATTAAATCTATAGCAGAACTCAAACAATCACTTTTAATTTATTTATGCTGTGCAGATAGTCACTAAATGGGACTAAATAACACTCATTCCCCAAACGCTGCAAGAGTGCAGAACAATCTGTTTGTTAGAAGGTACATTTTAGTTCAAAGATTAAGTCTCTCAGTTCCTTAATGTTGGAATAGATTATCCTTGAGGTACCTTCCAACCTTCTATGATTCCTGTGGTCTGTAGCATATGGAAGTGTACATGCCTCATTTCCTTTACCTATTCATTACTGAGAGACCCACACTAGGATATAGGATTGGATAAAGTCTCTCAGACAGGGTAAACTCTCACACAGTAACTCTCTCACCCATAACTGGTTCTAACTTACCTCAACTAATGACTTAAGTAGTGGATTGTGACAGTTTAGACAGTTTAATTAAATGCCAGAATGAAGCAGTTCAAAATAGAACCTGTAAACTTGCAGTAATCACCTGCAATGATTCCTTAAGAAATACCTAAAACCTACAGTCACCTACAAATAAGCAAGGAAGGGAAGTTTTATTTTTACACTTTCTGAGAAGTAACTGAATCTTGTATTTAGACAACACAGATGTAAATGGTCACGTTATAAATATGCAGCACATAAAAGTTGGGCAGAGGCTTTATAAAACAGTACACCAATTCCTGCACAAAGCCACCAAATCACTACAAGAATCAACTAAAGTCAGGTTCTTACCGAGGGAAAGAAGACCTCTCCCTTTCCAAGTACTCTCCCAGTGCCTTCTGTATCTTCCCAAGCAGGTCTGCCAGTCTCTCTAGTGATCTCTGCACACCCTGAATGTTGAGAACATCCATCACAAGAGGAGATTTGGATACCTTCTTCATGAGTGCCAAAAATTCAGTGCTGATGCTGCAAGTAAACAACATGGTAAATCAGTGAAAACTCAGTAACCACAGGCCTGCACAACATCAAAGTTACTTGCTCCTAATTGACAGCTACCTCTCCAATTGTTGCAACTGCTTTAGGAAACACAAAGCTAAATTCCCAAAAATGGCTCCTCGTGTACCTCAAGTCCACAACACCAAAATCTAACCACTTTGCAATGCTTAGTCTATCAGTTCCACTGTTAAAGATCTACTTTTCTTAATGTTATTGAACAGATGCAAAAATCTGATTCTTTCACCCGAATGAAAGTGTGTGGAATGAATAAGGATGACCAGAGCAACTTAAAGCAGAGGAAGAAAATTACTTTAGGAGGGTAAGACTAAAGGTTGTGGCAACAACAATTAGCCAATCAGCTAGCTTGCTACAGCCATAATGCCAGAAAAATCCCTCAGGTAGCTGACCTGGAACCCGAATCCAAATCATCTTATAAAAACTGCTCTTCAGTCTGTTTATAATAAAGCTTTTTTCTGTCTCAGCTGTCTACATGCATCTCCTGCCACGTGTGCTTTGTACATGAACTTATGCTTAAATAAACCAGACAGACCAAGTATGGCCAGCTAGAATTTTAACTGAAGTCATCAACTTGCCAGTATGTCCCCACGGTGCCTCAAAAGAGGCAAGAGAAGAAAAAAGGTAAATAAAAAACTAATTTAAAAAGTTACCTCTGGAATCGCTGGGTCTCCACAGGCAGCAAATGCTTGATGTCTGCACTGCCAGTAAAGATACCCTCCAGGTAGACCCATCGCCTTTGGACATCTATCCAGACATCAAAGAGTGCCATGATACGGTTCAGCTTGTCTTCCCAGCTAAGGGCATCTTCCTCAAACACCTAAAGTTTAGATGCTGCATTAATATTAATTTTAATAGTAACAAGAATTTGACTGCTAATAATTATTAGTGGAAACATCTGAGTGTTATGAAACAAGCACATGCAATTAATTTTCTGCTAAATTCAATAGTGGTTATAGTCCCTGCTGACAAACATAGAAACTAAACAAGAGAGAAAGGGAGAATTAAATAAAGATTTTGCTACATTTTACCTTGTAGTATGGGGACAGCTTCATAGCAGACACACTGTTAATGTGCTCTTTGACTTTGTTGAAGAGGTCATCCCATCCACGAATCAAACGACATTTGTTCTGGTAATTAACTAAGTCCAGCTCATAAGTGTTCCACACTTCTCTTATCTGAAGAAAAAAACATTAAGACATCAATAGTTTCTGCTCCAACACTGTTACACAAACTAGAAGTATTATGGTAGCCAGTTTTTACCTTTTTTTTACTCAAGGATTCTGGCCTGAAGTGTCAGCCACCCAAGAGCAGGCTTTGATTTTGAATTGCATGCACACATACAAGAGGTGATACTAACCTGCTTCAAGAACTCCTCCAAAGCCATCTCTCCCTGAGCCACAAGCAGCACATCTTTGACAATGGCTTCATTCCTCTGCAAGTCCACATCCCAGATCTGACCCAGGGTCAGTTCTGACACAACCCAGTTCACGTGAAGCCTCTTCATCAGCTGTTTCCAGTGGCGATCTTTAAGCGCCTCAGATTTCAGCTCAATAACCAGCATGTTTATCTACACAAGGCAAAAAAGAGAATTAGATAAGTGAACTTAAACTACAAAATAAATTGCATCAAGAGAAGTGTGACCAGCAGGGCAAGAGAGGGGATTTTGCCCCTCTACTGGGATCTGGTGAGGCCCCACCTAGAGTTACTGTGTCCAGTTCTGGAGCCCTCAACAGAAGAAGGACATTGAGCTGTTGGAGCAGGTCCAGAGGAGGCCACCAAGATGATTAAAGGGCTGAAGCAACTGCCTTATGGAGACAGGCTGAAGGAGTGGGGGGTGTTCTGTTTGGTGAAGAGAATGCTCAGGGAGGACCTCAGGGGGCTACAGAAAGGCAGGGGTAGGACTTTTTAATAGGATATGTGATGGAAGGACTAGAAATTATGGATGTAAATTGGAAAAGGGGAAGATTCAGGCTAGATGTAAAAAAGAAGTTCTTTAGGGTGAGGGTAGTGAAACACTGGAAAAAGCTGCCCAGAGAGGTTGTGGATGATTTTAGAAACAAGTGTAACTCACCTTCATGTAGCCCTTGAGCAGTCTCTGCACATACTCATAGGATGCGTACTGTCTCAAGCGTGCAGGGAAGTTTTTCAGCTGATTCAGCAAACCATCCAGGTTTTGTCGAAGCTGTCAGTGACATAAAAGCAAAGAAATCTTTCTCTGCAAGCGCTGTGCAAGTTTGAAGTTGTCTATATGTTTTTATAGAAACCTCTTTCTTACAAGGTATTACTGACAGTAGATCTTTTAGCATAAGATGCGATAACACCATCACTGGCATTTATGGCTTTAGTGTTCCTAGCACTCCAACTCCTGAGCATTTAACTAAACTGATGCTGCTCATCCAACCAAATAATCAAGTCTCCCTAACAGTTTATTTGAAAACTACACAATTTCTTCTTTGTAGATACACTCCAATCTCTATTTCAAACTACTGGAAATGCATAAATCCCCTGCAACATTATTTAAGGGATGAGAAACACTGTGATTTTTTTTTTCTTTTGAGCTCAGCTTGAGATGAAACTTGCACACAAGATACTAAAACTAAACAAGTGACAATTACCTGGATCCTGACAATTGAACATTTCTACCTCAAGAGGTCCAAATCCTAGTTTGCATGTACTTGTGGTAGCTACACAGTTTGTGTTCACAAAAGTAAAGTACCTTGCGAGGCTGTACCGAAACCCAAGGCTGTTCTTTCATTTGATCAATCTGTTCCCAGACCTTCGAGAGCTCAGACCAGACGCCTTTGAGATCCTGCAACTCTTCAAGGGCAACCTAAAGCAAAGAACATATCAAACATCAGCAGTTATTCCTAATTTCTTCTAAGTCATCAGCATGGGGGAGATAAAACAGAATACTTCTAATGTGTCAAAAGCCTTCTTTGGTGTCATTGCCAATTCAATAGCAAATGATATGCTAGTTTTGCATCTCAGGTCAGGTAACAGCTTCACAAGAATGAGAATTCTCTCAGGGAAGAGAATTTCTCTAGATTATAAATGAAGGAGTGTAAGACTAGTATATGCAGCCTCTTATAGAAGAAAGACATAGAACTGAAACATCATTTGGACCTGACAAAAAGTTGTGTGAGTGGCTTGTACCTGAACACGCTCTTCACTGCCACTGAGCAGTCCTGTGTCTGTCAATTCCAGAGCTTCCTTGGCCTTGGCACACTTCTCACGATCATCCTTCAGCCTGCCAAACTTTCCTTCGTAAATAGTAAGAGCTTGAAGAGCCTCTTCTGGACGCAGGTTCCCCTAAAAATTGTATGGAATACATTAATCAAAAAAATCCTAAGATTAAGCTGAAGTGAAGATAAAAATAAGGACTGAATACTAAATGTTGGCTTGTTCCATTATTTTTCCATTTCCAGTTTGCTGACAAATAAGGCTACAAACAAACCTAGACTAAGCCCTACCCCACTTTTACGAGCAGTGTCCCATTATTTTTCCAGTTTGCTGACAAATAAGGCTACAAATGAATCCAGACTAAGCCCTATCCCACATTTACAAGCAGTTCTCTGCTTTATTAAACCTCAACTTAGGGGAAAAAAATGGCAAAAAAGCAGATTCCTACTGACTCCTCCTACGTGCATTCCTCTCATGGCTTTGACATGCTCCTTGTTTCAGCCAAAGCTTTGTTAGTCATTAAAGTCATCTTACTTTTTGCACCTAAGAGAGGCCTATGCTGTAAATGTCCCTTGGCCACCACAACCACCAAAAATCAAGCAAGTTATTACAGAACCCTCATAAAGACTTCTACCACCATCTAAAGTTAAAAACTGCCAAAAAAACCCCTGCTGCCTACTTCTTACTGAACACAGAGAATTTTAGAATGAGTGTTAATGACCACTACTTACTGTTACAGGCTTTGTTTTCTCCCAGTCTGTAAGCAAGTCAGTCGTCCTGCTCTCCACAGCACGATCCTCTTGGACTATCTTCATCTGCAAATTTGCTACCTGCTGCTGAATGGCAGAATCCTTCCTCCTCATGATGTCATTGAAGGCACCCCATTCCCCTTCAATGTTGTCAATGTACAGCCAAGAGGATGGGAACTGGAACCTTTGCTTCTCAAGCAAACGCTGCCCATTGCGATAAAGCTACAAGAGACAGTGGTTTGAAATAATAAGTAGTTAAATAGTTATTAGTAATATTAATAGTAGTGAAGTAGGAAGTAGTTCTCAGAGTTATTGGGTTGTTACCTCATTTGGTAACTTTCCTTACTGACTTCATCACTCTCTGAGTGTTTATCAAAGTGGGATTGGTTTGAAGCTGCTGGGTCATAGGATCAGTAAGAGCTTTAGGATGTGGCTTTTCACTAAATACTTTACATGTCCGAAAATCCTGACAGAGGGTGAACCTCTGTGACATCGAGTGGAAAGAAAAACTAAAATGCTATATTTACATTTGATCCATAAGGTTATAAGTCCAGAAGATCGTTTAAGATTAAAAAAAGCCAGCTAAATTAATGCTTTTTCTCTCCAGAAGTCATTAAGAATGTTGGTAAGTGAAGTAACTGTAACTATCCAAGCTGCTTAAGGTGGTTATAAAAGTCTCCACAGACTTCATCTGGATTTTAAATTTAACTGATGGTTGTGATGTGAGACGTGGATTAAGTCAAGAGAAAAAAAGAAAAGACAAAGTTGTTCATCTGGAGTTAAATTTGTATGCTACACTGAGCAACCTGCTCCAGTGGGGGGTGTCTCTGTCCATGGCAGGAGGGTTGGAACTAGATGATCTTCAAGGTCCCTTCCAACCCAAACCATTCTGTGATTCTGTGATTTAAATTAGCTCTGGCTTTATAACTTTAGTCACAAAGGCTAAAAAAATCAAGACACATCAAAATTGCTCACTACAGAATTCACAGAATACTTCAGGATATGAAGTCAAAGCCAGTTCTCAAGAGACCTTACCATTTCTAAAGCATGTTAAGAGCTAAGAGTGACATTGGCAGAAGTAAGAATCATTAGCAAAGAGAACATACCTCAACTTGCTTTTCAAACTGCTTGATTTTACGCTTCAAGGACTGCACGTATGTGATGAAGGTGACTGCATCTGAAGTGCTGGCAGTGTCCACTGAATGCTGCTCCAGTTCTTGACGGGACTGTGTGGAGCACAAATCAGCATTTTTAGGAGTCAACAACACTTGACCCAAAAGTGAAAAAAACTAATATCTGGACTCGCCTTACCTTAGAAATTTGTGAATGAAATTCTGTCATGTTCTGACCAAGCATTTGGCCAAACTTGCTGAGCACTTCCTTGTGCCAGGAATCATATTTCAAGTTCACCTTGGATTGTACCTACAATTGTAAGAAGTTAGACAATAGTAATTTGTCAGCCTTGCTATTTTCTGTTATACTCCCATTCTGAAATAACAATCACAGTGTCTTACCTTGCCATAGTCTATGACAACAGGTCCAAACTCCTTTCTGGTTTCTGCATTGTCAAATGTTCCTCTTGCTTTTCTTATCTGGACTAAAAGGGCTTGCCACTTATTGAGGTCTTCTCCAAGACGGTTGTAGATGTTTTCAGCCTGCATATCCCACAGACACTGGTACTGCAGCCAAACCTGATTGAGATATTTCACAAACCACATTTAGGACTTATCCAGCATGTTCCAAAAGATTTGAGTTCCCCCAACCCCCAGGAAAACTGAGAAAAAACCCTCCAGATTCATTTAGTATTACATGGTGTCAACCTCCTACCTTGACATACTGCTCCACTTCAGTGACAATTCCCATGACAGCAGAGTAGGACTCCTCCATAGCTGCAGGGCCATCAGGCATCCTTGTCAATGCATTACGATAGAATTTCTCTTCCTCAGAGAGCTCATAATGCACTCCAACCTGAGAAACACAGTTACACAAGTGATACACATGACTTTTTAGGGCACTCAGATTCATCCTGAGAGCAACACACTAAGATATGGAGCCCAATGAATGACAAAGTGCAAATAATTGCTCAGACTTACATACAGCTTCATGACACCTACCTGATACCTCTGACTTTGGATTCTTGGTAGTGAGAGGATCACCATCTTCCAAGCAAACATTTCTTGATAAAGTTTGTACCTACACTCTTCAATGGGTGGATTCAGATAGATCACTTGGTTGGTTATTCTCAGTTCATGGACAATGTTCTGTAGGAACAGGAAACAGGAAATGTTTGACAGGAATTTTTTACTTCAAAGAGTAGCACACACTGTTGAAAAATCAACTTGGGAGGAAGCAAATATTCCTCCAGCACCAGAGGCAGAAGAAATATTTATCTCCCATGTAAGTTTCAGACAGAATTTTAACATTAAGCAAATGACAATTAAAATACCAAACAACACAGAAATACCCCAAAACTTACTTTGATCTTGGGTTCCCCGCCAGGCTTATGGCTCACTTGAGGAGCATCTGTATCCATGTCAACTTCTGCTTTGTCATCTGCTTGTCCAAGCAGAACCTGGGTCCAGGCTCTCAGTCCAGCTTGCAAACGAACACCCAGGATTCTTTCAATCTAAAGAAGACAAGACACAGTGGAGGAAAAAGCTGCAAATTCATTGCATTATGTTCCTTGCTATTGATATACCTCAAATAACCAAGTGCTCCTTTACTATGTTATTCAAAAATGCTTAAAAGTTTTGATAAATTTTCCCTGAATTTCAATTCAAAGCTTCTCCTGTCCTCATGAATTTTAGCGAACTTAAACACCTGTAACTGCTTTGAAGTTGGCCTAATGTCCAATAACCTGAAACTTAACTCAATTGGCAGAGCCAAATAACTCGAAGGCAATGAAACTTCAGTATCAGCATGGCAAATTTTTACCACCCTTCAACCACCCAGCACCTTCTAGGCAGTTAAGCTGTACCAAACATTCCCTTTAAAGGATGAAACTCTCCTTGAATCAATTTATCCCAGAAGGCAAAAGCTAAAACCAAACAGGTCTTGTGAGTTCTGCATTCTGAAGATGCGCTGAAATTTTCACAGAATGTGGAGACAGAGTCTTCCCTGACTATCAAGAGTGTATAAAAAATTATTTTGCACCTATTAAAATGTTTCCTCTGCATAGATACTACTCCTTGATCTCAAACCTACCTCCATATCCAACTTATTGACCCAGATTGGCAGGTTTGAATACGAATGAAGATTCAAGTCATCCACAGCTTTCTGAACCCTGTTCAAGATTTCAGAGAAAGTCTTGTGGTCATACATGCAGGTTTCCAAAGATCTCACTTCCAGGTCTATCTTCTCTTCAATAATGAGCAAATCATCTACCTGAAATGGTTTAGGAAAAACAGGATGTTCAGTTTGACAGGTTAGATGGAGGCAACAATAACCACGCAGTAATTCCTCTGTAGGTGGATGCAGCAAATCTATCAAAGTAGTACTAAAAGACCCACTAAGCTTGACAGATTGTGACACCTCAATCAGCTGCTCAGCCAGAGAGGAGCAGGAGAGGTGACTAGTTATCCAATTCCACTTTTGGTTAATGAAATGTTACTGAAGTATACATGTAAAAATGTTGCAAAATGTTAAACAAACCTTTTCCTGGAAACTGAAGACAGTCTCAGCCAAGCGCTGGACATAGGGATCGAGTTTGTAGGATTCCCACACCAGTGCAATTCCCTCTGCAATCAAAGCCTGCACTTCTTTCTTCAAGCCAGCAACCAGAAGTGAGATAGTATTTCGCTCCTCTACTTTCTCACACGTTCGCTCATAGGTGCGGACACTCTCGATGAGAGAAATAGCAAATGGGTAGAGCTGGTTTGCCTGGTGAGCCTTGTTGACAATTGCCAGTGGGACACGGAAACCAAGCCACTTCAGGTTTCGAACCTCCTTGGAAAGTGTAATTATTTCTGGGAGAAAGTTGACCTTCAGTTTCAGTACATTTCCAGTCCGGCCCCTGACACGAGTGCTCTCGATGGTGAAAATGCGACCAGACACACCCAGGTTGCGCTGCTGAACCTTCCTGGCCCAGTCATCAAAGATCTCCTGAGTGTTGAGCTTCATGCGGAAGCTGTCTCCATCCTGCTTCAGCTTCTGCCCTTCCACGTGGTTCTCCCAGCCCTTGCCAAGGACATCCTCAACACGCTTCATGTAAGCGGTGAGCTGCCTGTCGATCTGCTTAGCCCAAATTATGGACCCAGACACGGGGGGCAGGTCACGAACGTGACTCATTTTACAGGCTTGACTCTGTGGGTACTGCACTTTGAATTTGTCATGCAGAGACTCAATGTCATCTTTCACACGCTGGATGAGCTGTGTTTGATACTCCCGGATGGCACCGCGGATGTGAGGCCTGACAAACAGAGCGTTGAAGCGAGAGAAGATCCTGAACATCTCATTGGCATTCTTTGCTGTGCCCAACTGGTCTCTCAAACGGGCAGTTATTCTTGTTTCCACTCTGTCAATCCTCTCGTCATATCTTTTCATTGCTGCCTCCCAGGCTTCTGTACCTTCTTTGGAAACATCTAAGCCATCTACTTCCTTAACATTCTCATAAGCAAGATTGACTTCCTCAATGGCATTAGCATCTGCAGCATCAAAAAGGACCTCTGCTACTTTCATATCCTGTGGCTCGGGCACCTCTCCTTGGTTTTGCTGGGCAACAGCAGTCACCTGCATTAAAATCAGTCTAGTCAGTTGGATCCTTCCAAATTCATAGAATCATAGAATAGTTCAGGTCGGAAAGGACTTAAAAAATCATCGAGTTCAAATAGTTAAGCACAATCTGTTCTAACAACAAGCATTGCAAAAGCTTTAGAAATTAGCACCAAATCCTTAAAAAAACTTTCAAATTCAAGTTCTACCAGGAATGGGGCAAAAGCTACTTCACAGGTTTTCACTACTCTGCAGCATAATCTCATTTTCCACCATGCTTTAGCCAGGCTCAAGTATTCACACACATATTAATCTCCTCTACATGCAGAGGAGGGGCTACATGAAGAGGCTGCATCTATTAACACGAGCAAAGGCATGTAGTATGTGAATTGTGTCAGATTTAAAAGCTAAGCCCATTAGCCAGGATTTAAAAGTAGGCTGGTTTTGGAAACAGATGGTGAAACTGAATGTTATATTAGTTTTGCCTTGGTAACTTTGTTCTTAAAAGTGAACACTTCTCATGTTGAACACTCTGGAAAAAGCTACATGGATTTTCTGTCTGAAAACAACCAGGAGTGTTACCTGAGGCCTGAGGACTCTGACAATGACTGCCCTCAGCTGCTCATGCTGACGCCTGAATTTCCTCATTTGATCAAGACGACCCTGGAGTTTTCTATGAGCAGGGTTGATTCGCCACACCATCTTCAGGTTCTCCTCCCTCTTCCTCTTCACAATATCTCTCAGCAGAACTTGCAGTTTCTCATATTCATCATCCCACGTTTGGAAAACCTCAAAGCACGCCACCATCACCTAAAGGAAGTTTCAGAACAGGAAGGTTAGTTCCCAAATGAAATGCTGTCTTCAAATAACTATTTGTTACAAAAGTACAGGTACCAGCACCACAAAAACACAAACTTACCTTTTCAAACTCCTCATAGGCAACATGCATTAGTTTTCTGGTTCCCAACACTTTCAGCAGCTGAGAGCTCAGATCTCTTGAAATGGCCTCCACTAAACGCAGTGCCCGCTGGATGGGATATTTTGTGTTTCTGATTTTTCTCAGATGGGTAAATATGGCAACAAGGGCTTGCCTTATTTTGTCCAGCTCAGTAGCAGACAGCAAGTCATTCAGTGGAAAGTCTTTCATCAGTGGGTTATAGTCATTCACAGTTTCCAGAGCCTGTTTTAGACCTACACACAACAGAAGACATTTAGAAACTTAACTTTCTACGGTTCTTGCTACCACAGTATTCAAGTAATTCAGGAGAAAAAGGTGTTGCCATTTTACCTGTGTCTGTATCAAAGCTGACAGTTGCATGGAAACGTTTGCCATGTTTTAGAATATCCAGGGTCAGAAGAACTTCTGGGCTTTCACGCTTTTCCTGAATGCGATAGAGGGCCCGCTCCAAATTTAACCAGAAGCTTATCTCCTGTAATGCAGTGCCTGATGCAGGATCTCGATCTAGTTTGGTCACCTTAAAGTAGTGAAGAGAGGGAGGGAGAAAAGCATTTTATGCACCTAAACTTTTAAAGCTTGCTCTATTACTAACTACAATGCCAGCACATAACATTTACTATGTTTCAATAGTCCAACATGATAGATCAGGCACTCAGTCCATGAGAAGTGCAGGAACTGGAGTGGGACAAGAGCAAATTTAATTACAGGTTGGTTTAAGGACCTTCATGTATTATCTTCAGCACAGTCTGAAAATGTCATCTGCCTACTTTCAGGATCAATGTCTGTATTTCGGCTAAAGCAGGCAAGAAAACAAATGTTTCATGCTCTGGAGGAAGAAATGGCCTCACTCTCCATGAGCAAAAGATGTTTACTATGTCCATGAAGGCACAAAGAAGACATAATAGTACCCAAGGTGCTATTTCTGAGTAACAGCAAAAGAAAAGAAGACTTCTTTTGAAAATTAAGAGGCAGGAATACAAGATATTACATGATAGGATTGGAGAAACTATTCTGAAGTGGTTGTGGATGCACCTGGGGAGACAGCAAAAAAAACCCCCAAGGTCTCTTTCTCTCCATCTGGTCTAAAGATTTAAAGAACAGACAAAATTCACAAGATCACTGACAGTTACTTTAGTCTATTACAACAGAAATAAAATAACCACACTCTCACCTCTCATGGAACAATTTAGACTAACCTCCAAATTTAGACTAGGCTTAGCATAGTCTAGAATTAGACTTAGTTTAGACTACAGTCTCTGCTGACTCAGAAAACTGGTCTCAGTATCCTGCATGGAGCATTATTTCACTACTAGTTGAAGTGTGAAGAAGGTAGGCTGTAATAAATAAATGTTCTTATCACACAGTCTAGTATTTGGAGGAGGTTTTTTTTACCTTTTGTATCTCTCTAATCCAGCGGTTGACTCCAGACTGTAGCTGATTGAGGAATAAGGGATCCTCAGCCTTCTCACCAAAATCTGTAACTTTTGGTTTTTCTCCACGCTCATAGCACTGCTTGGCCACATTAGTAATGGTTGCATGAATTGGCAGGCTAATCTCTGGAATTTCAATGTTCTGCTGCAGGTGCAAGAGGCCCATTTCAAGCTCTGCAATCTTTTTCTCAACAGAAGGAGCCATCTTATCTCCATCCCTGAAAAAGGACAGAAGTTTCTGGGTAAGAAGGCAAAACAAGAACCCTACACAATACATTCATGTCAGCAGAACTGCTCCCCCACCCTGTGCCTCAACAATTTCACATGACTTGCCCTGAACAGTCACTGGTTTTGGGGTTTTTTTTTCATTAAACCCCTACTTTAATTGACCAGCAGAGAAGTGCAAGATTTATGGTGAATTACCTGTCTGCTTTGCCAGATTCTCTGATGTAGGACTTGAAAAAGGGAGCAACAGCATTGCTAATGAAAGAGTGTAGTGTTTCATAAGGAGAATCTTCACTGAGAGTGAGCACTCTCAGCTGAGAGGACACTGGTTTGTCGGCATCAATCACTGGCGTGCGCTTAATGAAGGCCAGGCTGCAGGACAAAGAAGAGAGTTGCCAACTAAACACTCAAATGCCAGAATAGCTTTAATCTGAATGCAGGTTCAAGTCAAAGAAGTCAAATGCTAAACCGCATTGTCACACTTCATAACCTTTCCTGGCAAACAAGTCTTCCAATAAAAACATCTTTGTATTTCAATAATCAGCCAAACATAGCTATAAGTAAGGACTCTGCAGTGTGGGCACACTGAAGAGGCAACACAACACATCTTATAAAGCTTCAGAGACAAATATGCATTAAGTAAGTGATAAATATGCAAGAGCTAAACACAATCAAGCTGTGTAAGTTACACTCATAGTATCCCACAGTAATAAGATTTCTCTCCTTTAACCTCAGAGCTGGAAGTCCCAAGTCCATTCATTCCAGTCTAATTACACACCCTTGTTTTATCAGAACTTCCACACTGAAAGCTATTGTTCCTCCTGAATAAACACACTGCAGGAAGCACTGGGTAAATAAACTGGAGGTAAGTTTGTAAGTAAATCTGCCTCTGTAGGTTTGGCATTTGTAGGGCAGAAATGTCAGGACGCATTTTACTAACTCACCTGTTTGATTTTATTCCATAATGAATGTCAGTGCTGATACTGTAGGAAATGAACTCTTTCTCCTCTTCCCCTTCATCTCCCACATCCTCTGCAAAAAATATACCACAAAAATATATTTTATTTCAAAAGGCACTTGCCACTCTCAGTCATCATCTGCCATTGTCAGACTATTTTCTAACCTTTATTTTCTACACCAAATTGTGCAAAATAACTGAAATTACATTTAGCTTCAGAACATTCTGCAAATTGAGAGTGGTTTCATTGTTTTACAACACAACTCTATTAACTTTTTCAAGGTGCTATGAAAAAATGATAAAACATTACAACAAGCAATTTATAATGCACATTCTGCTTGGTAGAGATGTGCAATACAGCATGTGAATTTATTTGTAAATATGCTACATGGATAACTGTATTTAGGTGAGAACATCTTTTACACATTGCTTTGGCATTTTTGGACTTGTTCCTTAGAAGTGATTCGGAAATTAAGCCTTGGAACAAACATCCTTCCAGGAAAAAAACCTAAGCCAAGGAAAGTGCTAAGGCGTGGACACAGACAATGCATCCCAGATGATGTAATTGCAGGGGATGCAGACACTTGTGCTGCAAGTATCCCAGATGATGTAACTGCAGGGGATGCAGGCAGTTGTGCTGCAAGTATCCCAGATGATGTAATTGCAGGGGATGCAGGCAGTTGTGGTGCAATGCAGTGATTTGGGTGCAGGAGGTTATTCCCCATTGGGGGATGCACTCTGACTGGGCACATTACAGCAGACTCTCCTCCTTCTCTCATTTAACCCGGGCTTTCACAGAAGACACAGCCTCATGGTAACACACTTGTGATTCCTGAGCACTAGAAGCCTGGTCACAGCATTAGACACCCAGGGAACTCTTGGCAAAGCAGCAGGCAGGCTGTGTAACTAGTGATAATACCACAGAGCAACTTCCATTAAACACAAACATAGTTTCTCTTTTATTGCATCTGTAATCAATGGTTTGCTTTGTGCTACCCAGTCCATAAACAAATTTCAATAATGCTGCTTTTAATGGTGTCAGTGAAAACAAGATCTCCATATGCTGCTGAAGGTTATGAATCTGTTAAATCTGAAGACAAGCTGTCAATCACAACTTCCCCTCTCCCCAGATAACTGCAGTTAAGCAGAAACACCTCCTGCCCATAATAAATCAGTAGGTAGCTTCTAAGGCACAGAAGCATCTCAGCATCACAGTAATATCGATGTGACAAGCCTGGAGCTAACTAATCACCAATATCCTCCATTAATTCCAACCCTAATTAAGGATAACCAAGTTTGTGAGCCAAATGTAAGAGAAATTTATTCCCTTAACACCCAATGGGGTTTTCTTAATGTCTTGTTAAACATTCATAATGAACTCATAAAGATCACTGGCCTTCCCTCTCCCTCCTCTCTAGAAAATTCTACTGTTCTCCCTGAAGATGGCCCCTTGGGAAGTGGAAGGAGGAGTAAATCAGCAGAAATAGGTGCAAGCTAAAGAAAGAAAGGATATTTTCAGATATTTTAAGTTCACACTGAGGGGAAGAACCTTCTTTACCTTTCCCCACGTTAAGCAGCAACTGCAGGGCTTATCCCAGTATCTCACACACTGAACAATGCAGTATGAATTTTGACTGTATTAAAATTTGATACACATCTATATGGACTGAACCAAGAGCACATTAGGAGCAAGGATCCAGAATTGATCAGCCTGTGGAGTTATATTATTGCTTATTTCTCTGGACATTGAGAGAGGAAATGCTTATTTAGCCCCTGATTTGTTGACAATGAAAAGTCAGTTTGGAAACTGCCATCGGCAGTAACAGCAGCACGCAAATAACGAAAATATTTCAGGTACATAACAAAGATATTTCTCAGATCAGAATGAACTCGGCTGCAGCAGGATTTAACACAGCATTTGAGGAGGTTTCTGAGCACAGCGAGTAGGGCCCTGCCACACGAACAAAGGCACTGCAGGGCCTACATCTTCATTCACGAGCTTTGCTCATCAATTAAGGGCGGAATAAGGCCTCTCCACAGGATGACGAGTGGGTATTGAATAAGGCCTTTCCACAGGATGAGCGGGAACTGGGAGTTTCCCGTTCTGTTTGTTTCTTTCTTTTTATTTTTTACGGGATTTGAGAGGAGCCATTTTTGTGCTGCATCAGCCCGGTGCCCGTCCTTGCCAAGGAGGAGGCTGAGGCCCCATTTGCAGCCCCTGCAGCCCTCTCACCAGGCCCT
Organism: Turnix velox; assembly: GCA_013400935.1. Taxonomy (NCBI): domain Eukaryota; kingdom Metazoa; phylum Chordata; class Aves; order Charadriiformes; family Turnicidae; genus Turnix; species Turnix velox. The sequence continues at coordinate 58,177 of VZTY01001025.1, read as the reverse complement.
TTCCTAGCCCGGCAGCCTCCACACCCATCTCACCGCCCCCCTCCAGCCCACAGCCCTGCTGGACAGAAAACAAGGGAGGAGGAGAAGGATCGGATGGGATCGGGCCGGGCAGGATCAGCGGCTGAGGAGGATGAGGAAGGCCCCGGCGGCCGCAACCGGCACGGGGCGGGTACCGCGGCTCTGCCGTGCCCGCAGTGCGGCGGGGTCGGCGCCTCCCGGGCCGGGACAGTGGGTGATGCGGGTGAGGCGGGCGGTGGGAGAGTGATGCGGGCTCCGAGTCCCCGCAGCCCCCGTGAGAGGAAGAAGCGGTTTCCCCTCCCTCCCCGCGACAGGGCGGCGGCTGTGAGGAGTCGCCGCCGCCATTTTGTCGTCGCGGCAGCCGGGCCGGGGCTCACCTTTGAGGGTGGAGCGCTCCACCAGCACGGTGTGCACCTGAGGGTCCGAGAGGAATTTGCGCATATGCTCCACCGCGCCCTTCTCCTCCAGCGCCGCCTCCAGCACCGCCGGGGCCTCGCCGCCATCCTCTAACAGCAGCGGCACCAGCTTGCGCAGGTGCTTCTGCAGCACCGACACGTCGGCCACGTTCTGCACCGCCGAGCCCGACACCTCCATGCCGCCCTCCTCGCCGCCGGGGCCGCCGCCCCCACCGCCGCCGCCGGAGTCGGACATGCCGAGGCAGGGAGAGACAGAGCCCGATGGAGCTCCGCCCGCCGCGGCCCACACCGCCCACACTCCGCTCCGCCCCGGCCCACACCCCGCTCCGCCCACGGGGAGCCTCACAAGGGCCGCCTCTCCTTGTCCTTCTCTGTGTCTGTTCCCGGCTCTTTCCGCCTGCCCCCGCCGTTTCCTTCTAGAAGATGACAGAAAGGGGATGAGGAGTATCCTCCCTTCTTCCCTCCCTCAGCTCCACCGAGAGGGAGGTGTCTCTCCTACTGCCGCCCCGCCGCTGCCTGCGAGAGAGAGCGGCCCTTTTGCCCAAAGAATAAGAGGAAATGTTTGCTTTGTGGGGAAAAATAATCCCAAAAATCATGGGAACAGGTGCGACAAGGGATGTTTTTTCACGACATCGTCGCCAAGCCCAGAAGTGAAAACGCGGCCCCTCAATGCAGAGCAAACCCCCGCCCAGCGGTAGGCGCAGCTCAGACACGTACTTGGAGCTGGATAATATCTGAATCCGGCACCCCAAAATACTCATACCAGGCCTTTGGGAGACCCTTTTCCCAAAACCACAGGATGCAGAGAATACAGACTTGCCCTTCGGAGCCTCATTTTACGTTTAAGGTAACTTAAAGCTATAACTACTGCCCCACAGGGGTGCCTGCCAGCCACAAGGGGATGTGTTGGATTGATTTAAGGTGTTTTAAAGTATTAAGTTTAGCTCACTGGAACCCAAATGGAAAACCCTATTCCTGTCTCCTTCTGCACCTTGTTGTAGCTGGTACAGAGATGGGAGATTGGAGGGGTGAAATGGAGATTGTGCCCAAACAATAATCAGAGCCAAGGACCTGCTTTCCTGTCTCTCTTGCATCTCTTTAATTCTATAGCTAGAGTACTAGGAAAAATTACATTCATGCTAACATGATCCCTTTTAATGCAGTCTTCTGGATCACAAATTAAATAGTTTAGGCAGGTTATGTGAATTCCATTTGCCCTCTTGTAGCAGAAGAGTGGACTCTCTCCCCCCCAGCACCACTTCATGGTCAGTGTGAGCAAATCTCTGCCTGCATGGGAGTGAGAAGATGCAGAGAAAGCCCACTCATTGTTCATACTTCTGGGGAAGGAGTGAATGTATCGCCTTCCTTTAGCTCCACACTAATTTCTCCCTTGAGAAATTTTTCATGAAATTTTTTTTTTAAACTACATCAAAGCTTCGTTTCATAAAGCAAGAGCAGCTCAGGCCAAGTCTCATCACATAAGAGAAAGTGTAACCCAGGGAGACAGTGATGTGGTAATTAGAAATGCTTGTCTTAATTAGCTCTGAGTAGTCAGAGCTTCCGCAATTGTTATGGGTGATAAGAACAAGATGCAAGGAGCAGAAATGCTCTGACTTTTAGGCATGGGATCCAGAACATAACCTGGAAATCAGAGAATCACAGGGATTGGAAGGGACCTCAAGAGATCATCTAGTTTGTTGGTCAATGCCCCCGAGCTTAACTCCCTTAGAGAAAGGATTAAAGTTCACTTCCTGAACACATCTACAACTCAGGCTATAAAATCAATTAACTGCTATCAGTATTTTAAAACATACTTTCAGAGTACCTTGGACAAACAGTGAGTCTTTAGTTGTTTCAGTAACTAGTTTTATATTCCCGATTTGGCTTCGAAGTGCTCTATGACAAGCTCACTTCTCAGCTCCTGCAGAAAACTTACTTTGACTGGGCAAAGGCTTCATTTGTAACTCAAATTCACAAATTTATATATCAAGTCAGTAGTTAAACCTTAAACCCGTATTTAGAATTCCCCCAAATTACCCATTTGCCTCCCAACCCTCCCCACCCTTACTGAGAGTCAGCTTCATGTAATTTCCTTAGTTCTTCTGAGGACTTTTCTAGATTCCTGAGGAATTACAATTCCTACTTCAAAACTTAGCAAAGTTCAGGGTTTTTCACTACACCCTTGTCACCCACCACACTAATTAATCCCTCACTTTATGGCTACTTCACTAAAACCTTACCAATACTGAAGTCTTACAGGGGAAAATTGCATCAAAGGTGAGTTTTTCCTATCTGTAGTCTGGAGATTCATCAAATTCCTTTCAGCACTCACAGTTTCTCTTAAAGTTAAGGGTTTTTTTACTGAATACCCAGTATTCCCATCTTTTAATGCCTTTTTCATATCCTTTTTCTTTTCTGAAACAAAGATATTTTAATTCATGCAGCTGATTCTGCAAGCAACAATCATCTGAACACGTCCCCAAATGCCCTGTGCTAAGTTTAGTTTCATGATGAGCAAGTAAAATTCACATGTTCTTTATTTGTCCATATAATACACCTTTTTTTTTAAAGTTTTAAAATTAGATAAAAGCATATTAAATGGCAGGTGTATGAAGTTCTTCAAGAAACAACATCAGAACAAAAAAATTGAATTACAAAATGTTAAAAAATATGTAGGTACATTTGAACTTAACATTCCACTAACGCATAATGTTACAGGTATTATCTAATGCAAAATAATTGTGCCACTTACCTATTTTTGCTGTTTCTAGGAACTTTTTTTATTCTGTACATAGGACGATTCTGTACAAAATATGAAGTCTACATTTTTTTATTACTTATTACCATAAACCAAGGTACAATGTATGTACAATATTAAAATGAAGCCATACTAAAGCCACACTAAAAAGACACTTGTAATAGTTACTTTTGACATTCCTGATGTACAGGTGTAATTTTGGAAAACAGGGAAAGGTGTCAGACACAGAACTTTATGAAGAACAACCATCACCAAAACACTAATTGGATTTTTCCTTTTATTTTGGATGCACCTGTTTTAGAATGGTTTACTATAGGAACATAAGAAGCATATAAATATTGATAAACATCCTAAACCATTAGTGGTGATACATTTTGGAACATTGACTGAGCAAATGTTCAGTGGCCCCAAACTTGAAATATAAACTTATGGGCAACTTTCAAGCTTTGAAAAACACTATAGTATTTCCCTTTTTGGTGAGTGTTTATCTTCCATAAAGTATAGAAAAAAAAAAATCTAGACAGTGGAAGATGTTCTTATACATTGAGCATCACACATCAATCAAACATTGATATACAGGTTTTGTTTTTCTTCTTTTTTCCCCCCCCTTGGGTAACATAAGAATAATTCCTTTCAGCAATCTCTTGCACAAACATACTGAACACCCAAAATCAAAGGTAACTGATAGCCTACCAGCTAAAGATGGAAGTTCAAACAATGGTATATCAAAATACATAGACATTGCTTTACACAATTAAAAAAGCACCCTTTTTCCCTCAAAAGGAGAAGGCATCTTTAAACTGTTTTAATATAGTTTATCCTAATGGTAAAGCATCTTTTTTTTTTTTCAAGTTTTACAGGAAATGTTCTCAGACACAGTGGACATTCCACTTCAAGGTTGAGTTGGTCTTTTAAATTTAGCTGTTGTAAGCCAATATTTACCACCCACTACTTTCTTCCAATAGACAATGTAACAAATATTGGAAATTGAATGTTAAAATGCAACCAACAAACAGCAGGCACTACATCTGCACATGGTTATTACTATGAATGTCTGCTTTCCTTAATTATTTCTTTTTATTAAATGGATGCAGGAGACATTATACTTCCTTAAAATGTAAAACAAAACTATTTTTTTTAAAGAAGCCACGTTTTAATCTCTTTATGCATCAAGACGTTAAACATTAAGTTATATCATGTTACTGCCAGAGACAAAAGAAACTAATCAACCATTTAGAAGAGCAGAACACATTTCAAACAGCTTGTAAGCAGGATAAGTAAGTCAAAATACTGGCCACCCTGAGAGAAATCAAATATTGAAGACAAAGCACTATATTTTATTTAAAAGAGATTTTTCCTCCCGTGCTTTTCCATCTACCACAAAAAAGCTCATTACATGCAAGTAATCCTGTGGAATATATAGCAGCATTTGAAGATCATCAGCAACTCAGATGTATTTTCAATTCACTCGTGAGGTGTATTTGCAGCACATGTGCTCTTTACAACAACAAAAGATATCTTCACAGCAAAATGATGGTCACTATCTCCTCAGCTCTTAGACTCATTTAAAAAAAGAAGCAGAAGGGAATTCAAGGGTCTGTTCTTTTTCAGATTTTTAATAAGCTCATGGTCTTTTATTCCCTGAAAGGTTATGTTCACCTTCCAGATAAAAAACTGATGCAACTGAAATATATGCCATGGAATATTGAACTCCTAGAGCCCAAGAAAAATGCTGAGTATTAAAAGCTCAGATTAGGGAGAAAACAGTGAAAGAGTATTCTATTGACTTGAGAAAAAAAACCTTCAAATCAAATTTTATATTCAGTCTATTCCCAGTCACAATAAACAAATTTTCATTTTAGGAAAATTTTTTCTACCAGCTCTCATCTGGAATACTGGTGCTGTAGTACATATATCCTAAAGATTGGAAAATATGGCTTTAAATATACATAAAGTATTAGGACATGGTATATATAGATATAGATATTTATCCTAAGTAAAGGAGAAATAAATTTACAGAATTCTTAGAAAGGAATGATGATTGAGGATTGTCATGAAAGTTACCAGTTTGTAAGCCAAGTTTCATAATAGGAAGGAATAACCGTGTATTTTTAAAACTGCTGGTATATTATACAAGACAGAAATAAATGTGGAAACAACTGGAAAGTTGAGAAGTTCTAGAAAAAAGGTTTAGTACTTAAATTTGAAATAATCTTACTTCTGAAAACACACATTCATCATTAATACCAACTATTTGGTCATTCACTTGTTTAGACAAAGTTTCTAGAATGCTCTTCTCAAATGAGACTATAAAAACTTGATCAGCTAGCTGGTACTATGAGAACCTCCAGGAAATTGTGTCCGCTTGATTACAGACAACCCAATACTCTGCACGTGGAATTTGGGTCATGTACCATTGTTTGAACTGCTAATCTTGAGCTGCGTGTACTCTATTTGAAGTTATTGCCTACAGAACTGGGTTGAAGAAAGCTTTGACTTGGTGTGTAACTGATTGGTATGGCACAAAAAAGTTTAGTTCCACTGTAGAACCGAGTCCAGAAAAAAAAAACCAAACCAAACTTCTTCCTCCGAAAGAATATTTCACTGTAAGAGTTTAATGCCCATCATGTGATATTAATTCGTCAGCTCTGCAATGTGATTCCAAGGCTTTCATGGTATAGATATCCTGAGGCAGTTCTGACTTGCGACGCACGAGCGGACGATCCTTTTTCTGATCTTTCTGTGCCTGAAACCAAAAACAGAACAAAAGTTGCCTAAAAATATTAAATATTAAACCACAGCACGTCAGCACATTCACTTGTGGGAAAAGAAATTAAAGCATATGGGAAAAAGTTTACACTTCATTTTCTTTATCCCACAAGCTACCCAGTTTCCAGTTTTGAATCTTTATTTTGCTAAGAAGCATTAGGAAAAAAATTTCAGGCTATTAGCAATGACATTACTACCACAGTTATTACTGGATAAAACTTTTAAAGTAATCTTCTCTATTTTTATTTTGCATGTCTATGCAAGTCATATGACCTGAAGTATTTACATGCTTTTTAGTACTTGCACTAATCACAGGTTTGGAAATTTAAAGTTTTGTTGCATTATTGAACCAATTCTCTCAAACCAGACACTTCTCCTCTCAGAGTATCTTCAAAGCATATAGTTTTGTCCATATTTCCATCGTGATACATAAAGCAATTTTAAGTGAAAAAGTGAAAAATCAATGGAAGTTTCTGTAGAAGAGCCAATAGTGCAGATCCACAGGCATTAGAAATGTAAGACTACTGCTAGCTGCCATGTTTTCACTTAAAAATAGCAGCTTTAATGAAGTTTATCACTTGAGGATAAACATTTACAGAGGTGAAAAATATAACCCATGTTATATGACAAACAGCTGCTTAAAAAAAATCTCTATAAAACAATTAGAGTACTTCACTGTCTTCCCATGGCTTTACCTGACAAGCCTCTTCTTTCACTGTCTTTTTCAGCATCTGCAAATCTTCAATTAAAGGCCCATCTGTTTCCATTGCAACAGGACTGTTCAGCAAGCTCGTGTCACTATACGTTGGGTACTAATAAAATGCAAAGTGTTAAAAAATAATCATTCCAAGTAACAACTATTAATATTAAGAGTGTATTTGAGTGTCTGATTGATAGGACTAGTTATTTGAGATTAGCTTTAATATCTTATACTTCCAGGCACCAAGTAAAGCATTTTAGAACAGAACTCCAGCAGTTTCACCTGGCAGAAAGAGCCTGTTGAAAGATCTAGTCAGAAAACAAAACATATGCCTTGATTATCTGAGATTTAATTTTTAGAATCCAGACTTTTATCAAATGTTTAGTTCAGCAATCATTTTCTCTGAAACCTTATTAATATATTGGGTTGCTACACTGTCCACAAATCACTGGGCAAACACAGGGATTTTACTTCCTGCTGAAATTTTGCATTGGAAAACACACTGTTAAAAAGGCCAAATATGTTTAACATACATTTAAAGTGATTTAGAAGCAAAACATTAAAGCCTTTTCTGTCTGGACCAAGTAAATCATAGAAGTATTTTGGGAATATATAATGTCATAAAACACCCAATATTTTAAATTCTATTTTGATAAGGCATACGTGGGCTTGGAGTCAAAACATGTTTATGAACATACTCGAATATCTATAAGGAGATATGAAAGAAAAAGTGTACCAATAACTTTGTGCAAATGAGAAAATAAAAAAACCTACTCATAGCAAGGTTTTCATGAGTATGTTAAAAAATAAATCTTAAAATGTATTCCTTGTCTTAAGCAGAGTCAGGAACAGCTCTGAATGACTTCAGTTGTCAGTAACGAGTAAAAATAATACGAGAAACTCCAGGGCAAAAAGTATCCCCTTAAAAATCAGTCAGAGTGCTAAAAGCATTTATATCCTCATGTAAATTCAATGGAGCACTCAGTTTTCATGTTTGGTTTTTTTTATTTTAAATTGCTTCCAATTATTAGCTTTCTTCAAGCACATCACACAGAACATGCTGCATACAGTTGTGTTAACAAGCTTCAGAAAAGTGTAGTTACAAAATTTCTTGGAAAGAAAGGAAGATTACACTGTAGAACTCTGAATGTTACTCCTACAAGTCAATCCCCCTTCATCTAGCCAGACATGCAATAGTGAGAGCAAATGGACACCTCTATCAAATACTCTTCAAGCAGTGCTTTTTCCTGATTAGAGGAATGTTTTGTCCCCTGACACTTAGTTGCTGCTTCACATGAAAAAGTTTCTTTTCTGATTAACTCATCTGTCACCAACAGGCATTTTGTTTCATTTTAAGAAACTTTGAGTAGTTTAGAAATCATTCTTTAAAAAGCTCCAGAAGAAAAAAAACTGCAAAATTCCTCCTTTAGAAAGAAAGCTGACATTTTTTTTTTTAAATAACATTGAGGTCACAAAGTATCTCTTTTCTGTTTACAGAGTACTGCTACTCCATCTTCCACCCCTTTAAACACAGCCAGAGGATGATGGGAAGATCAGTACAGTAAGTTTCTTGCTGCAGTACAGCAAAATAACTAAAATATCTGGGTTGTCTTTTGCCATAGCAGCAGTCAGGATAACTTAAATTACTGGCAGCATTCTCCAATCAAACTTAAGAAGAGGGGGTGGGGGAGTAGGGGGAAAACAAACCAAACCATCCCCTTCCTTCTTACTTTTAAAATATAACAATTAGTCCAAAGGAACTTGTTTAATTATAAAGATTGGAGTTACATGAAGTCACACTGGCCAGGTTGTTCTCCTTTTAATAAGGAGCTGAGAAGCAGGTTGAGCAGGAGATCAGCTCAGTGCAAGGGTGAGAACAAATGCAGCAGAGAAGGTGGTACAATATTACTTTAATCCATTCCACACAGAGGAAAACTGACCAGTCACAACTCACAGTTTGCAGAAAGACCTTTTAAGTAGTAATGTATCATTTGCAAAACAGCTTTTCAAGAGAAACCAACTATGGCATCTCTTTATTCTCCATAATTTTGCAAAATGACTTTCCAAAGCCCAATGCAGTACATCTCCTATGGAAAAAGCACTTCATAGCATTTCTCCAGAAATTTCTTTTTAAAAAAATAACTACTTGCACAAGAGGAAGGTTACAAATTTTAAAAGTACTTTTATTATATATCTTTCCATAATACAGTTAGTGAAATTGCTTTATTTCCATGGCAAGACCTGCTTTTCCCCCACTGATATTTAACAAAAATTATAGCCTTTAAACATGAACACATTAATCTTTTCTAAATACCTGGGGATTTGATTTGGCTAGATTTTCTATTTTAACCCATGCTTCTTCCCGTTCCTTCAATTTTAGCTTCTCTCTGAAAAAAAAAAAAAAATAAAAATCAGAGAAAAATGGCAAAAGCAGCTTGGCAAACAATGCATCACAATCTTAATAAATTTCTTCGTGTTTAAGAAATTATAAGAAGAATTAAACAGAATTGTTTTGCTATACCCAATTCAGCCTACTTGCCGTGAACAGGATAATTTGCATCACAGCAATACCCCATAATCACAAAGCAATATCAGAAGTGGAAAAAAAAAATCTATTTTCTCATGAAATAAACAAAGTGGCTGATACCAGTTTATCTTTAAAATCTGCATATTGCTAAGAGCTGAAATCAAAACAGAATGAAATTTTGATCTATGTTCAGTGTGTTTAATTTTTCCACATGTAATTCTGTATTGAAATGAGACTAGTATTTGCCCAAATCCTAAGGGGAGAGATTTGTTTTGTCATGAGGCAGCTCAGCACTCTGACTGCTTTAGTTAACACTCAAAATGCCATACAAAAACCTCCCAAAAAAGTGAATAGACTTGCTTCCCACTTAACAAATAAGAATTTCTTCTATCAGGGAGAATAACAGTGTTTGGTTTTTTTTTAAAGTAAAAGTTCACATGTTGTTACTTATAAACTTACATCTTAAAAATGTGTTACACTAAAAGCTTATTTCTCCTTAAATTATATAATAAGAAACTTCAAAACTTTGACAAATCAATGGAGTTGTCCTGGCCCAGGGGCAGGGGTGTTGGAATTAAATGACCTTGAAGGTCCATTCCAAGCCAAGCCATTCTACGATTCTACATTAGAAAATTACTGTGCTGAGGATATTGGTTTAAAATAGGTGTATGATTTGACCTCTTGCCTGCAGGAATCCCTGTCCACTTAGAAATGGAAATTCAGCTCTGTGTATTTTCAGAACTCAACTTCTAACTATATTCCCCAGCCCCTAAGACAAGAGCCAAATATTTAAGATTTCTTGATCTGGCTTCAGCAGTCTTCATAATACAGAGAATATTCAAAAAAAGTCTATGTCTCAGAACTGGAAACAGAGGAGCAGAAGATAAATGACTTTACAATCATAAAAGTCAGTTGCAGTTTTGGACAAAACCCAGAAAAACTCAGACTGCCAAGTCCCAGGTGGATTCACTGGCTGGTGCAAAGATACTCTAAATTCAGCAGGATTTTTCTGGCAGACAATGTATGAATGTCCTGCATCACAGCAGAGGAACAACTTCATTTCAGCTCATTCTCAGAAAAATATGCACAGAGGCTCACACACAATGCAAGGCTGAAAAATACTAGGGAAGTTTTTTGGAAAGAACTAAGGGACACTATAAAATAACAGCAGGTAAATGCAGTGTGTTAAACACCAGATGTGAATTAAACTCATAGAATTCAAAAATTGGAAGGGACCTTCAGAGCCTCAGCAAGCCTGGCTTTGAATGTCTCCAAGGATGGGGCCTCCAGCACCTCTCTGGGAAAGCTGGGACAGTGTCTCACCATTCTTATGGGGAATGCCAAATCTAAACCCATCTCATCTTCTACACGAATTCCTCTCAAAAAATTCGTTTTTAGGAAGATGTTCACCCTCAGTATTATTACATCAGAGACTATTACCTATTGTTAAGATGTTACAGTTCACATGTAACAACAGTTTGATTTGGAGACTACTGGACTGTCACCAAATGGGCAATTCCCACTAAAGACAGAGGGTTTTTTCAGAGCTAAAAGCATCCTAACCAAAGTATTCAAGGACAGACAGACACTGACATGAAAACTTACTTCAGTTTTTCTGCTTTAAATTGCTGTGTGCAGTCATCAAACAGTTTTTGGTTCATCTCCATGAAGAGTTTCAGAGCATTGTATATCAAGCCATGTATTGTCCTATAAAGTAAAACTTCTGGTTGAAACTCAAGAGTACTTTAAACTTTGGAATATTTTTTTCTGGTCAACAGTAGCCAATAGCCTACATAACTGGAAAATTACATTATTTCTGAGTAAGTGCTAAATAAAACTACTTATTGGAAGTTTCAGTTTACCCTCAAGAGGGTTTATTAGAGCTACTAAAAGTTAACAACTCTGAATGCATTTTTCTTACTCTACAGCACTGCTCATGACTTACATTACTGATATTTGAACTTCATTTTTAATAGTATGTGTTAGCAACATAGAATTAGTTTTGAGATTTAGTAGCTAAGACTAATGAGAAATTAAATGCAGGATGAGATTAAAGGTCTCTATATATTTAACTTACTGACGAAAGACAAACTTGAAAAGAGATGTTAGTGATTAAAAGGAGCCTAGAAAAGATACTGTTAAATATATTATCTTGAAAATTGTGACACAGCAACAGCACTCACTCCAACACAAAAATGGCACAACTATTAGAAAAACATGTTAGAAAAGTGAGGTGGATCTGAAAAATTAAAAATTATTTGCTTTTTGAAGCACTTCTAGAGAAAAATATGCATTTTAAGCTGCAAATTATTGCTGCCATAAAATCCAAAAAGCAATGGGTGATTACTTTGTATCACACATGTGAGTTAGAAGGAAAAGCAGCTGTATTGGGAAGCAGGATTTTTGCTCAGAATAAAATGAATGTGTGGCCTTAAACTCCAGGAAAAAAAACAAGGGCCAGCAATACCCATTGACTCTGCACATTGACATCACTCAATTGGAATGTTATTAGTGAGTGGTTCCTTCATTACTGCTTACATCCAGTGACAGTAACCAATCATTCCAATGTCACTTCATCTTCCATTTCTTTTAGGGGCAAACTGATTCTTGGCCAAGCCAGCAGCAGTGCCAGGGCTAAAGAGGGACACTTTCACCAGCCCAGCAGTTGCACAATCCCTCAGACAAAGAGGCCCTTTACAATGGAACAGCTGCAGAAAGGAGCTGACCAGGACTGCCTGTGTGGTATTGAGGGGGGAAAAAAACCCTGCAGATAGTCAAAGTAAAACCAGAAAATAATAAACAGAAGAAGGAGAAAAAAAGGGGAAAAAAAACCTAACTGATCTACAACACATTCTACTAGAGCTCAGAAGAAATGCAAATCAGCAGAGAATAGAAATCAGAAAATAAAGTAAGTCTTTAAAAGGACATGAACTACAGATTAATAACAAATTTTGCTTTACATTAATAAAAGACATCATGGATAAGATGCACTAAGACACTGCTTCATGTGCAATGGAAAATGAAATTCTATCTTCCTCAATTTTAGCATTTCCTATTAGTAGTAGCCTCTTCCTTATCCAACAACTTACTATAAACAGCTCAACACACAATCACAACTATCTACTTAAAGACCTGAAGCCTAAAAGTAGACAAAGTAATAGAAGTTTTTTTACAAGTGTTCCTTACTTGTTCCAATGCGTCTTGGAATTCCGGTACAAGGAAGGAAACATGATGGGTAAAATCTTAGCTGCATTATCACTAATTAAACTCATTATATATTCATTATTCCAGTAGTACAACGCTCGCTCTGCAACCTAAGACAATGAAGAAAGGAACATTTCCTCAGAAAACTTGCAAGAACTACTCATTGAAACATTTGGCAAACATAAGGGAAAGGTAAGAAATGTTAAACTTAAATTTAGTTTCTTCTTGTGCAAATGGGAATCAAGGACCTAATGGAAAGATTGAAAAACTGCTTTTCTTTCCCCTTAAGAGGGACCTAATTCAAACCACAAACTATGAACTCTAAAGTTTAAATAAAGAAATGTTTTTCCAAACAAAGGATTTGTAGAACTCCATCACTTAGGCATAACAATGAAGTGAATCTGCAGTACAAATGCATGTAACATGCTATTGAAGAGAAACAAATATTTGGACCCCTAAAAACATGACAGAATTGAAGAATTGGGCAATGAGTAATTCACAAATCTGCCTTATAAAAATGCTCATATTCACTTAGTACTGACCTGAAAGTGTGGGCTGGACACACATTTGGCTAGCTGTCTGAAAAGGGGCTCCATAACTTTTACAAATTCAGATGGTTCAATAACATCTAAAATTTCTTCTAGTTCATTTAAAAACATGACTTCTTTTGGACTGTGAGTCTTTGGCCAGTATTTCAGCAGTGCCATTACGTCCTGCAGAGGCAAAACAAACAAACAGTCTTTATGACAATTTGCATTAAATTATACCTCATTAAGAAGTCTGATATTTTAAACATGATAATCTTAAATTGATAAATTAATATAACATTGAACAATTATATAGCAGCTTTTGTTCTATTGTTAAAGGATAAACAGAGAAGAAAAACGACAGTGTCTGTCTAGTCCTAGATGCAGAACTGCAGAAAAAAACCAACACCCAAACTAGGATTTATTTAAAAAACTCTTAAAATGAAGCTTATTGTCTTTTTATATAGTTTAGAAGTTGCAACAATACATTAGCCATTCTCTCAGGTTTTTTTTTTCCTCTCAATCAGAAAAAAGGCAGTCAGGTTTTGTTTTGTGAAAGTCTGAAATTGAGGGCATTTTCACAAAACTCCAGATTATTATAAGCCCTATAGGCACTACTTAGTATCACCATTAACAAAGACAACTCTGTGAGATCAGGGCACCTCTCTTGAAAACAAACAGAACGTCCTCAGTGGAAACTCAGGAAATTTAGTCAGATTATTAAATAGCATATCAAAATTTTTACAAGACAATCATAAGGAGAAACAGTGTTTTGTTCTGTAGTGATCTGAAGTTTCAAAGAACTTAATACCTCAGTGTGCACATCATGAATTTTTAAAGAATGGTGTAATCATATACACATTTGGGATCACAATGGGAAACAGACTTGGAGGTGTATTAGTTCATATTTGCACTAGGAAACATGTAACATTCAAGCTAATGTCTGGAGAGAAGCTGAGATTTCAAGATATCAAGTAGCACAAATGACAGAATGTCTGGGATTTGATATCCTAAAAGTAGAAGGTAGTTCTCACTCAAGCTCCACACTTCATTTCTTTCAAGAACCCCAGATTCCATTTTGGCAATGGAAATTATTATAATAATGTGGACTTTTATTAGTAGCAAGCATTTTACTTCAAAATTTATTAGACGATAATTAGAAATATTCAATTCTGTGCAGCCAGACCAATATCTTGTTTTGTCTTTGGGGGTATTACCATTCCAAAATAGGTAATAAGACAAACTTACTGGTTCTGTAAGCGTGCTGTCCTTTTCTAAAAATTGAACTACACAGTATGCCAGCTGCAGTAGGAGAAAAAGATTTTTATTAGCTCTCAAAGCAAAACTGAACACTTAGAAATCAACAGTAGTAAGTGGAGAAAGCTGAATTCAAACCCAAAAGTTTTCCTGTAACTTTACACAAAGTACTAGTCCGTTTAAAAAACAAAATGCTATTCTTTACCCATTTTTCCTGATCTCCCCAAGTCCATCCTTACTTTTTTCAGGGTTGTAATACAGACTGACATCTAATTAGATGTTTCCTTTTTACACCCAGCATTTGCATTTCAGCACACTTCATCTTTTCAAACACAGGATTTAAAAGTCACTAAAGTGTTTGCCACTGGCTAATGCTTTGGTGTCTCATGCTGATGTAACTTATTTCTATTAACCTAGGTTAGTTAAACTAGCAGTGAATGGATGCAAATCTCAGCGTTTTCTATACATGAGAACTAATGATTTTCTATACATCAGAACTCCTGATCACTCTGCGGATGAGTGGAAAGGTGATGCAAGCTGAAGCTGAATTACAACATTTACCAGCATCAGTTCAGATAAAGTCTGTACCGAAATGGTGAACTGTTACATCCCTTTCACCCAACAGGCCCCGTGCAGAAAGCAGGAACATCCTCCACAAGATGAGGTTGCTCAGAGCCTCAGCAAGCCTGGCCTTCAATGTGTCTATGGATGGGGCCTCCACCACCTCTCTGGACAACCTGGACAGTGTCTCCCCTCCCTCATGGGGAAGAACTTCTTCCCCATGAAGCTGACTTATTCCCATTTCAGTCAGTAGATTATATACGGGTGGCAAGCCCTACCTCACTGTCTTCTTTTCACAAACTACCTAAGGGTAGCATTGATTTGTGTATTAAGAGCAATAGATAAAGACCAATATATCTCCTGTAGGCAGGAGACTGATCTCAGATGTCTTCATTAGTTGAGATTCTAATAAAGGTCTGATCAGCCACACTATAACAGGTTACGGGCATAGTAGAAAAAAAATGGAAAAAACCCCTTTTGAAATGGGCCCCAGTCTAAACTGCTATTTCAACAGAAACTCAAGTGAGCACCAGTAGGCAAATAGTTCTCAGCACTTCTAATTGTTAGAGAACTGCAATTCTACAAATGCTGTTCTCAAGATCACAAATTGTTATTAATTTTGTTTGAAGAAATGGTACTTTAAACTTGTACTACTTGAGCTTCCATAGAAAATTTGCTTTCAAATTAAAGAAACAAAACTGTTTAACAACCTCTCCTGGGGAGAATTTGAGAGTATCACAGTACCTCTGTGTTTTGTTCCATATTGTTACCATCTCCCACTTTTCTAGAAATTATAAATGGAACCAAACCCAGCACAGAAAGCACAAAGCTTGTTTGAAATCACAATACAACCCAGGTGCTCCGGTACTTTTTCTGTACACTTCTGAAAAGATCTATTTCCCATTAAGTGCCCAATTCCTTCCAAAACATCCCCAGTTACAAGGAATTGAATTCAGCTGAAATTCTCCCTGTGTTTATATATGACATTCATTAAAACCAGCTTTACCTGCTATTTGCACATACAAATAGCTCAAATACACAGACAAAAGCAACAAAGATTTAGGTGTGTGGATAAACATCAAGAATTCTCCAATTAACCATCTATTTTGTGTATTTCAACAATAAACACTACACTGCTTTATTAAAAAAGGTTACTTACACACAAGTATAATTTTTTTCCCTAAATAACAAGCATTTTAGTTACATGTATTAAATAATTCACTCAAGGTCTGTTAGCAACAAAGTGTTAGGGCTAAAAAGTAAATCCTAAATTCTTAGTCCCCAAACCTCTCTCAAAGGAAACTTACTTTAACAGCAATATAAAAACCAGGGACCAAAACTTACCTGTGGATGGTAGACACTGAGTGATTTCACTTTGTGCAATGGTAACAAAACCTTCAATAGGAAAATTTTGTGCTCTTCTTTTAATGGTAAGGCAAATCCATTAATTATGCTGCCAGGGAAATAAAATTTTAAAATAAAAATCAGTAATCATACAAGATCTACAGGATATACCAAAATCCTTTGTTTTTCTCATCTCATGGAGAATATGATTCAAGACAAAAATTTGCACACTGAGTACGCACCAGAGACTTTTCATTTTTGATCATTTTGATGTTCTCTAAAGTTTAGAAATCACCCAAGGCTTTCATGGGCCCTAAACACATGACTAAACCTATACCTCAGACTCCAACTTTACTACGAATCAGTCAAAAATTATTTCTATTAAAGTACTGCTATTTCTGCAACAGCCTCACATAACCAGGCAGCATCTCAACACATCACATCCCAGTTACAGTCGAGTGCAGATGTGGTTCAAAACAGGGTCAATGGCACCTTTACCTAAGCCTACAGTGATCCAAGTGTTGTTATCATTTACTTTGGTAGCATCAGCTAAAACATACAGAATCTTACTGTCCATTTACTAATTTATATTGTATTTAATTCATTTTAATGCTTCTCTCTTCTCTGAGAGGGATAGAGCACACCCAGGCAAAAGGAACATGACAAACTTATCTTAAAAAAGCACCTACATCAGAAATCTCCAAGTTATGTCTATTTCAGGTCTCAGAAATCAGATTATGTCCTAGAATTAAAAGCTTCCTAAATAGCACTTGCTCACCCTTGCTGCATATGCTTAAAATAATTTATTGTTAATGACTGCACAGCTATTTTGAGGAGATGATTTCATTCCTCTTGAAGTCTCTCAGTGCATACTAACAAAACCCAATTTCCACAATATTAGCATCTCTGGGGTGTTCTCACCACAACTTCCACACACTTCACAAATACACCTTAATTTCCTTTAGACAAAAAAATTATCTCCAAGACATTTCAAGGCTATTGGAGAGCAAAAGGGAGCACTGTAGTGCTAATTTGACCTCCATCAAGAGGGAAGAATTTCTGCAATTCTGTGAATAGGTGGTTCTCAGAAAAACAACATTAACTCACTAGAATAACAATTCTTTAGGGTGAGGATAGTGAAGCACTGGAAGAGGTTGCCCAGAGAGGTTGTGGGATGCCCCCTCAATCCCTGGAGGTGTTTAAGGCCAGGTTGAACAAGGCACTGAGCAGCCTGATGTAGTGGGAGGTGTCCCTGCCCATGGCTGGGGGGTTGGAACTTGATGATCTATAAGGTCCCTTCCAACCCAATGATTATATAATGGTTTGGGTTGGAAGGGAACTCAAAGATTACCTAATCTAACCTCCCTGTCATGGGTAGGAACACCTCTCACTAGAATGGCTGCTCAAAGCCCCATCAGGCTTGACCCTGAACACCTCAAGGGATGGTGCATCCACTTCCCTGAGCAACATTGTTCCAGTGTCTCACTAGCCCAGGATGTGAGTGCACATTGCTATGTCATATTCAATTTGTCTTTCACTAACAACCACAAGTCTATCTTCATTCTCCACACAGTTTGTACTTGAGTCCAGTTGCAAGACCTTGCACTTGGTCTTGCTGAATCTCCTGTGTGTGGCATGAGCCCACCTCTCCAGCCTAACAAGGGTCCCTCTGGATGAAATCTGTTCCTACAAGTCTGCAGAACTCTCCACACATCTCGGTGTCAGAGGCAAACTTGCTAAGGGTGTCTGCTGGATGTGTTCATTTGTTCAGTATTACATAGCACTTTTAAATTAAGATCAAGATAGTTTAATTAAAACAAAATCTAGCACTTACCTTCCCAGTATTTCCAGTAATTCTGCTATGCCATTGTGATGCTCTGTTTCATAAATAAACCTAAAGAAATGGAAAGTTTTACTCAGCTACTGCAGAAGAGAGACAAATCTAACCCAAAACCCCCAACTAACATAAGAGTTAAGCTCCATCACCCAGGTGCTAGTGAAAACAAAAATATAGAGTGGAAAAGAAACTTTGTGGAAACAAATCAACCCCACAGTAAAAGCTTACTTACCTATAAAATATATTATTAATTTGCTTCCGGATGTAAGCTCTTAGGCCTAAGAATTTCCCATATATTCTGTGAAGTGTTGTTTTAAGAAAATCTCTTTCACGAGGATCTTCACTGTCAAAGAGCTCTAACAGCTGCAAAGAGGGAGAAGAAGATATGAGCTTCCCTTGAATATAATGGATTAGGATAATAATTTGAAGTTAAATTTAATTTATTTTTTAACCTTACCTGTAATACAAACTTCTGATCAATATATTTCTTAGCTATATTAGGTTGAAAATCTGGAGATTCTAAAAATCTTAAGAAAAATTCATAAACAAGCTGGAAAATAAAAAAAAAAGAAAGGAAAGAAAAAAGCAGTATTAGTCTATTAACCAAGGAACCATTTGATAAAGCAGCACATTACCAAAATGACTAACTAGAGCTCAGAATTAGATTATTATCCTTATGCAGATACTAAACGGTAAGAGCTTTGCCCTTTCTCTCCTGAAAAAAAAAAATGTACAAGAACTTCAGGTTCTTCAAAATGCATTAAAATTCTGCTGAGCTGCATCACTTGATTTTACTGAGAGATGCCATGCACTAATCTAAAATTCATAAGGCCCAGAAGGATTTGTTTTGAACATTCTCTGTTCTCCTCTACCTGTCAGGGCACCTCTGAAAGCTAAAGCTGAGCCAGAGTCACATCAAAGCATTCAGGGTGACAAACAGAAGCTCATTTAAAAATCACAGCAGTTATGTCTGTCTCACAATAAACAATGAGCTTTAAAAGTATGAAATAATATCAGAATCTTTGCTAAAAGATTATTGCTTCACATTTAAGAGGTATATTTCAAATACTGCAGAGAAATGGAGCTGATTTGAAGTAAATACATAAGCTAAAACAGTTGAGTTGAGAAAGTGACTTCAATATCAAAAACGTGTTAGGCTGTGACATCCTGGTCTTTGTGAAATACCTGTAGGTGAGGCCATGCAGCTTCTAAAGTTGGTTCATCTTCCTCTGGATCAAATTCTGCTCCCGTTGGATTGGAAGATGGTGGTAATGTCCGAAACATGTTGACTGCAAACTGAAAACACACCTGCTTTTAGCAACTCAAACAAGTCCAAGACTTCAAAAGTGGCTTTGACTGAGAACTCTTCACGAGCTATTTTCATTAATATTTGCAAAAACAGAGGCAATACAATCCTGTAGCAGCAACCTGATCTAGTGGGAGGTATCCCTGCCTATAGCAGGGGTGGTTGGAACGTGATCTTTAAGGTCCCTTCCAACCTAAACTATTCTGTGATTCTTCTTTAAAAATTTGTTCTTCAGAAAATATTATCAGCTGCATTTTGCACCAAGGGTCCACACACATGGAAACACCTCCTAAACTAAATTCCTCCCCCTTTTAGTCGTGTTTCTCTCAAACCACGTCCATTTCCCTGCCATCAGAGGGCACTGAGGGGGCAGAAATGCACATCCTAATCCTTTGATCTCTCACTTCATCTCAAACCCTTGAGAACTGTTTCTCACCCTCATGGAAGCAGAGCAGACTACAAAGATGAAATGCTTTTCAAGTTGTTGATATACACACAGATAAATACTTCTTGTGTTCTCAAGTGCTTGTCTAGACATACATTCAGACTATGCATGAAGCAGAGTACTACCTTCCACAAATGCCTTTTACATGAGTTTCAAACTCCCTAATAAATAAAAAAACCCACCACACTCTGTCATAGGGACAGAAAACTTCCTACAAAGTCCTATTCAGGCAAAACAGCCTCATCAGTAAATGCAAATAGCTTGAGTTCTTTTTCAATGAAAATACATCATCTGAAATAACATTTATATTTTAATATAAAAAATAAATATGGATATTTGTGTATATATGTATTTTTATACAATATATAACCACACTTGCAAAATAAAAGGCATTTTGTTGGCTAAAAAAAAATCATACATAATTTTTGGGATAACTTTTGCACACAGGCTCAACAGTGACCTAAAGAATGGTGCACAGTTTTAAAAGGTGTGTAATATCCTAAATTCCTGAAATGCAATTACAGCTTGTAAACAGTTGGCAGCTTTGTGGGTGAGAGATACAACTACTCAACCACTCAAATGAGGAGTTAATGATGAAAACTTCCCTGAGCAAGCTGGGTACCAAAAACCTAAGAAAGCCTTTATCTGTAAAGGCAAGGTAGCTATAGCTGTCAGCACTGAAAAAAACATTAATTCCCCAATTCCACTTGTAATCCAGAGGATTAGGTAGGGCAGACCATGGAAGGAGACAACTAAATTGCTAAGCAAGTAGGAAAAAAAGTAATCTCACTTAGCCACGCAGGGCCACCCAATACAGACTATGTTGTTCTGATCTATAGCTTACGCATTATCAAATCAGTACCAAGCAGTCTAAATTCATTTTCATACAGAGTAAAAACATACTGTATTGCTAAGAATTTACCTACACATTGTTATTACTATTCTACTCTAGCAGACTGGAGGGGCCTTCTTGCAAGTATTTGCAAACAGCATTTCTGAGTCTGGCAAAGTGAGAGGCAACAGGCTGGAGAAGCTGATTTCCCAGGAAGAAGAGAATTCTTTGCAAAAGGCTCCATCACCAGGAGCAGCACTAACATTTACAGAGGCTTTTCAAGAAAGCCAACAGTTGGCTGAGCAAACATGCCAGGACAGGGCATCTCTAAGACCAGCCAGAGAAAGAGACACCAGCCCATTGGAACTTGAATTGAACTGAATGTCTTATTTAAAGATGCAAAAGAGCATTTTATTTACTTCATCAGCTGAAAGGTCCCCGCTCTTTCAGTGTGTAAATACAGCTCAATTTAAGGAAAAAAAAAATCCCTAAACCCTTAAAGTCTATGTTTGCTTATAATGTAGATATTCAGAAAGCAAGATCTACCACAACATCACATTTAAACATCTATTTTTTATGCTCCATTTTCTGTTCCTATTAAGTTCAAGTTCCATCACAGATCACAATCACATGTGCCACACACATTTTAATTTATTTCTAAGGTTCTAATGAGGGGTTTTTGAGTTTATGTTTTTTAAATTAGCATCAAATCTTTGCTGATCATTTAAAGATTACTTGAAATCTCTGACAGATTAATGGTGTCTCAGTTTAAAGATGCTGCTCTGCAGAAGGACACATTCCACTCGTCATTGTGGGAAAAACAAGAGAATGCCTTGTTTCCTCCTTCACATTCTGACTTCTTCTCCTTAACACCTCCATTGACAGCCTGAAATAATGCAGTGAATTGGCTATTAGCTGTCCTGCCATCTCACATCTGACAGATGGCAGAGCAGACAGTGGGAGGCAGCACCAAACTGCAGCAGCTAAATCTGAAAGAATTACATCATATTCCAGTGAAGGGAAAGTCATCCTGATGCTCTGTTTTTCTCCTCAATTCTGTTTTCTCTTCAGCAAATGAGATATAGGTCTGGTACAAACTGAGACTGGCAGGCTGGAGCAATTACTATTTCAGAAAATTAAAAAGTAAGGCTATAATAGCTTTAAGTTCTCCTTTTAAAAAACCTGGGCATCAAGCAACTAACAACCTCCAACCTCTGTTTAAAAATATGATGTGATAATTTACAAAAATCAAAGGCCTTTCAAGAAAAGTAGTTCAAGAAGACTGCACCTAAAATTTAAGCCTTGCTCAGGTTATTAAGCAAATGCAAGAATGTAAAAGTCTCAGACTTGATATAAAGAAAAAAAGCTGGGTCATGTAAGGTGTTAAATACAATGTTTCATATTACTTATATTTGAGAATATAAAATGGAGAGAGTTAAAACTCCACAACAGAATGTGTTCCATGAACACCATTACCAGTAAAGCCAGATTTGATCTGTTTTATTTCTATAAAAATCCCACAGAACTGCTCAAATCAGGATGTAGCATATCTCAGTGAAGGAATAACAATCCTGAAAAATCTCTTGTCTATTAACCCACTGAAATTCAGGAAGATTCACAATGAATTAGTATCATTGAGACCTTTATCCTTCTGTCTGTGTTTGACAAACTCATGCACAACAGAGTCTCAAAAAAGCCTGGTGGGTTTTTTTTTAAGAAAGATTTTAAAAGCCCATATATTCTTTTCTAAATAAAACTCTAACAAGCAATCAATCAACAAAACCCAGAGATATAAATAAGCCATCAAGACATGGGAAAAGCCATGATCCCATGTTTCCTCACAAACCATACTCATGGGTTTCTGTATATGTCTGACATCTAGAGTTAAACATAATTCTCATACTCAGAAGTTCTCATGAAAATAACTTCTGAATAAGTAAACACTGAGTCAGACAAACAATCTGCAGAATAAGCAACATTTTTCATCCTGTAAATCTTTAGGATCTTTGAAGGAGGTTCTAAGTCTGATTTGCAGGGGGACCTCAAACTTCCATAGTTCATATTTATGTTATGAATCAACTGTTCTTTATCCTCTTGAAATTTCACTGCAAGCTACAGAGTCTCTGGGGAAAAAACATCACATAAAACCAGGTCAAGAGTTTGTTGTGGGCTTAGCAGTCAGTTTGTTCAAAAGATGCTGAGTGTATTGAACTTCGCTATTCTCAAACATCTAGAAATACATCTGTGAGTGAAAAAAGGCAACTCCTCAATAGTAGATTTTATTTTTACCAACTTATGTCATAACTTCTGCTCCATGTAGGTTTCTAGTTACTACCATATAAAGAAGAGGAATCAACACAGGCAACAGAATTTAAAAGCATTCTTATATCACCATTTTGTAAATGCACAAATGCTATCTTTTTTGAAGATTACAGTAAGATTTCTTACTATAAATTGATACAGCTGAAGAAGCAACAGCAACTGAGAATTAATATTTTAAGTAATAAAATCACTTACCATATGTACTACTTCGGGGTAAATAGGTTCTGTAATGACATTGCGATTGTGTGTGATGTATTCTACCATTTCACTTAAAGCTGCTCGTTTTACTTCCTTCCACTTGAGGTCACTTAGTGGATCAGAAACAAAGTCAAAAAGTACACAACATTGTCGTAACTTCTGGATAAAAAGCTTCTCTTGATCAGCAGGAGGAACATCTGAAAAGGGAAAAGAATTGGTTCTAAATGATGCTTTTCCCCATTTGATTTCCCAGGAGGCAGAGAGAGTTAAACACTTCAAGAGAATCCAAATCTCCAAACTTTGAGGAAGATAACGGTTCAGAGTATGAAGACCAGTAAAATACAGTGTGTATGACAGTGTGATTTAGCAGAATTGCAGCAGTGATGCATACTTGCCTTTGCCAGAAATAGATTCTGCATGGAAAAATGTACACTTGAAAAAAATCACTCAAGGAATTCCCCAAACAGCTCAGTTAGCATACAAAAACGTTATGCCACACTTGTAGAAATACTACCTATGGTTTTTAAATTTAATGGGTGGATTTTTAGTTTCAGCATTAGATTTAAGGCAGGGCCATTTATTAAACCCAGAAGGAGCCACCTCACAAAACCTTTTTCTTTTAATCAAGTGCCTCCTATACAAAAGGGCTGCAGTAACCACATCTTGTCACAGAACAGCTCTTCACTTCTAAAAAAACCCAACTTAATTAACACAAAGAAACTGGAGCAAAGCATTTAGGATCTTCAACTGTTTGATTTATCTGTAACAGTATTTTGATTTTTATTTTTCACATACACATAGGTTGGACATGCCATTAGCAACCTCAGCACTTGCAGGAGTCCATTTGGTTAACTGTGGCCAACTTAACTGCACAGTTTAAACTCTAGACACAATCCAAAAGCAAGGTAGGCAGCACTGGTTTTGCCATCAGTATTTTCCAAAATATCTTTAGAAAAGAATAATAACTAAAAGAAAAGAACCTACTCACATCAAAATAAACCCACCAATTCAAAATTAAGCCTAAATCACCAAGTTCAAATACAGAGGCAGAAGATGAAGATGAGGTTACAATTAAGAAAGAATTAGTACAAGGCTGTTGTTAACAGTTATAAAATAGAAATTATGCCTTTTAAATTCTACAGAGCTTTAGCACTGATGCCACAAAACTCTATATGTGCCTTATTTTTCACTGAAGTAAGGCCACCAGAAGTTCAAATGATTACAGCATGTGTGATTTCATATCATTATTTACAGCAGAATCTTTCCGTATCAGAACCTTAACTTTTAATACTTAGGAAATAAATAGGACATACAGAATCACAGAATGCATTGAGTTGGAAGGGACCTTCAAAGTCCATCTAGTGCCACCCCTTGCAGTGACAGGGACATCCTGCACTAGATGAGGTTGTTCAGAGCCTCAGCAAGCCTGGCCTTGAATGTCTCCAGGGATAAGGCTTCCTGCGGCAGTGCCTCACCACCCACACCATGAAGAACTTCTTCCTAAAGCCTAATCTAAACCTGTCCTGACCTAGTTTAAAACCTTTACCCCTAATCTACAACTTTTAATATTCAGGAAATACCAAAAGTCACTCAGCAGAGATAAACACTTTAGTACCATGTTTTCAGACTGTGCTAGATATGAACTGCTAAGATATTAATAGTATACTAAGAGTAAGTTTAGAATGCCTTTGTGAATATTACTGCAGCTTGCTCCCACTTCTTCCAAGTGACAACTTTTCCTTAGAGTACCATCAAATGCTAAAATTTCCTTAAACACAAGCAGCAAGATACAAAGAAATTATTTGAAGTGATGCTGCTGAACACAAGCACAGACCCTCACACATCAACACACAGTCTAATACACACTATATCTAACAGGTATCTAGAGAGCAGCTGATTAGCCAAATACAATCAGCCATTCTTCTTTAAGTGCCTGAAAAACTTAAGATAATAAAACAATGGAGAAGTTACTTTCAACAGTACTTCTGTTATGATAAACAGAGGATACATTTGATTAAGATGACTAGCAAATTATTTACATTTTTTTTTTACTCTATGTATATATTACCAAGATTAATTCCCAAAAAAAAAACTTTGTAAAGTAATAGTCCTGAAAAACATACACAATTAAAATCATAACCAGTTGGTCATATCCACAGCACAAGAAAACCATGGAGCTCTTGGAGAGGGTCTTCAGTGCTGCCAACACATCTCAGATAGTTAAGACTTGAACTAGAAAGAGTGCACAATTACAAGTGTCCCTAAACTGAGTGACAACTTCCTAGCAAATAAAGTTCCTATTTAGTGATGTGAATAAAACAAAGCTACATAAATTTTGTGTCTGAACATACATCCTTTTGTTTGTTTAGATGAAAAACTAAATAAATTAATAATTTCTCCTGGGAAAAAAGAAAAAAGTATTTAAATCAGGCAGCTTGAATAAATTAAAGGCAGCCAGATTTACTGCCTGAATGTGGAAATTCTGGGATGTACAAAGTGTTTGGAGTGGTTGCCTTTTCCCAATTAACTGTAAAAGAGGAAGTGGTTCAACCTGAAGTGGAACAATAAAGTCTCTTGGGGATACTGGGCTATGAATGTACACTCCAACACCTAAGCAGTGAACACACAATCAGAGCCATTTAGAGTACACTAACCTGAAAGGGGAGGAAGCATTAAAGCTCTAATTACTACTAATCTTGCAAGTTTAAGACTGACAACTATGAGGGTCAAGAAACACCCTCACAAGCGACCTCCACTGCTGATTTTTAAATGGCTTAACTATTTTAAGCACCTGTCATCCTTGCTATTCCAGGAGAGATTTTTTATACAGAGTGAGAACCTCACACATTTCTAAAGAACTGTGATTTGTTTGGGTTTCTTTCCCCTTCTAGGGCTTTTCATCCATGGCTTACAAAATGTCCAGACCTCAAAACAAGGTCATCTCTACATCTAAAAATATTTCTTTACAGGCCATAATTGATGCTTTTAATACCAGACTAACTCTACCTGCCTCTTACTCTGTGCAAGCAGCACCTTCAGCCCATATCTCAGTTTGAAACAGCTAGAGGAAGCTCAGGAACTCAGCTACCAACTGCCCTAAGTGAAACAGATCATTGGTAGTAAAAGCTAAATTTTAAACAGTTGACTTTTTAAGAAACCAGATTCCCTGGAAGCTATGTGTATATCTTCAGCTGTTCTTTCTATGGAGTTGAAGGTAAATGAGCTCACACTGTTAACTGTCCTCCATCCTCCTTCACTTCTCATCCAGGATGTGGGGGGGTTGGAACTAGATGATCTTTGAGGCCCCTTCCAACCCAAACCATTCTATGACCCTATGAATTAGAGAAAGTAAAAATAAACCAGAAAAACACTGAAGTTCAGTTTAAGTGCCCAAACATATGTTCAATATTGTATGATACTGGAATATTTTTGTATCGCAGGACTTACTGTTCTCTGGTTTGGTTTTTTTTTTACATTCCTTCAAATCTAAAAATCATATTTTTAGTTTTGTATTGTAGTTGTCTCATCACTGGGTACTGATGATTGATCCATCCCCTGTCTTTTCTGCACAATTCCATTCTTCTGTGACAGAAGTTTAATAGCTGCTGGCCAGAGGACAAAATGCAAGGCAGGGTAAGTAGGTGACCCAGAGATGTCACATAAAGCAGCTGCTTTCTAGTACAAACAGGAACTGAAATAAAAGCTACAAGTTTTCAAGTTTTTAGGTTATTATGTCCAGACAGGAAGAAGAGTTGATACAATTTGCACCACAAAACACCATTTGTGGTCAGTAAAGCTCACTGTATTACATCGCTTTGAAAAAGAAGAAACCTGGTTGATAACCTGCAGAAAGTAAAATTAATCTCAGTTGTGTGAACGCATTATTTCTCTCACCTAAAGGTTCAGTGAAGGAACCACTTGTTTATGGGCTGAGAGCTCCCCATTTCACTACAAAACCTATTTTGCTATCAGATATCCACAGGTATCAACCAGACTATGTACACACATCTTAGTAAAGAAGAATCTACTAATTTTTAATGAGTAGTTAAGACTTTATCATAAAGAAACATACCCAGAGATTTAAGAATACACAGACTACACAGGGGATAAGAAGCATGTGCCAAATTAAGGTAATAGAAAAGAAAAAACCCTAAGTGAAAATCACATGCTAAAAGTAACCACTTCCTTAAGACACTGGTGTAAAGCAAAAATCTGAGATGAGGTTAACTCTTATTTGCAAGGAGATGATACATCCTATCAACAGCATCCACAAACTTACTGAAGGGCTGGAGTTTTTAATGACACAGAAAAAGTAACATTTTATGGTCAACAAACATTTAACTCTCAACATAAGGATAAATGTGCTCCTAACACAGCTCATTCTACTGCTCCAAAGCAAGTATTCAGTGTATTTTAAATTTGATGCCCATTGGAAAACCCAGCAGCATTGGATTTTAGTGAAGCTTTGCAATTTGCACTTCATAGCTGTGCGTCACCAACAGGAGTGTGGTGTCACCCAGGGCTTTCTCAGACAATTTCATTGGCAGTATTAAGGCAGCATTTTTAGAAAGAATATGCAGAGTTCAATATTTGGAGCCAAGGAAGAGGGAATTGCCAGAGGAACTACAAAACCTGGGACAAAGGACACAACCTGTAAAGGCTGATTTACCAGAATTAGCACTTTTTCCAGGATGAGTGATCAAGTCCATAACAATAAGAACATAAGACAGCCAGACAGAATGAGGAATAAGATTACAAAAGCTCATCTAAAATTTAATACAATTAATATAAAACATTAAATGACTATCCTTATCCAAAGCAAAGGATACTCTTGGGTTACAGAACCTAGAAACAAAGTAAAAACTTAGTTGAAAACTCAGTTTTTACCCATTTTTTAAAAAGTATTATGAGAATAATTAGCACTGGAAATAACACCCTCCCAGTTAACAGTATGCTATCTTCAAACATGAAATTGGAGACAAGGGGGTGGTTTGGGGAAGAAATTTTCCACTTTAGGTATGGAACCATTTCATAAAAGCTATCACTTCCAGCAGCTTATAGATGTACTACAATTATATACACTCTCCAAAACTGCAGCCTAGAGCTGAAGGCTGGTTCTGGTGCCTATCACCAAACTCCAAGATTAAATCATGGTTTTGAAATCAGAGAAACTAATTAATGACATTTAATTGTCAAAGACTTATGATGGAAGATTTTAAGGGCTGACTGGTCAAGCACAAAGAAAGCCTGCTCTCATTTTATACTATTTGGCATCATTATTAGTTATTAAACAAGCTGAGACACTGCAATTACTTCTAATGCCATCTTTTCCAGTTGCACATCATAAGACTAATGATGATAAAGGCAGATCAAGAGTGATTAGGCCAGATATCTAATTATCTAATGATCTTTTAAAAGCAGATCAACACAACTCTATACTCAAGCTGCTGACTTACATTTCTGTCAGAAGTATTTTCTTAGGAACTACAAGAAATTTTTAAAATATCTGTTATTGCAAATCTATTCCCAATGTAAGAATAAGGATTTTCAGAACATGTTAAAATGTTTAAGAATGGAAAGCCAGAAGAGAAGTGAGAACTGTATAAAACCTTTAAAGGCAATGTAGCATGAAGAGGACAACAGGAATGCTTCTACAGGAAATGACAAGTGAATGGGCTCAAGCTAATGAAATAAAAATCCCACCTGAAAATTAGGGAGAAAAATGACAGGGAGGATAATCAAATAGACAACAGAAGAGAAAACTGTCTTAGCAGGGGAAGAGTATCTCTCTCAGAAGAGCTTTTTGGCACACATACAGTTAATGTGACAACAAAACTTACTTGTAA
This sequence comes from Turnix velox, assembly GCA_013400935.1. Lineage (NCBI taxonomy): Eukaryota > Metazoa > Chordata > Aves > Charadriiformes > Turnicidae > Turnix > Turnix velox. The sequence goes on along the minus strand of VZTY01001025.1, from coordinate 29,310 downwards.
ACACAAAGCACTTAATGGAAATCTAAGAGAAAAATCCTCAATTTGCTAACCAACCATTCCAGTGTGCTTGAATCCTGTCCCATGGCACAACCCCCAACTTACTCTGCCACATCTTCAACTGCATTTGAAAACAGAGAATTGATTTTAAATATACATAACTGCATCTGAAAAATAAAGTTCTCCCATTGTGGGACCAGACTTCAGTGATGTTACAGAACATAATTCAAGTGCTGGGTGTAATTCAGAAGATGATTTATACTGAGTAAATTGGAAAAAGCCATAAACCACTGAATAAAAAGCTGACACTCTGGATGCTTGGCTGAAATAAGCATCAGCTAATCAAGCCTGACCATCTGCTCTGAGCACAAGTGCCATTTCCTGAAACACACCCAAACCCCACACACACCAACCCATAAATCCACTCAGATACCACTCACTGTCAATCAAGGTTACCTGCCATATAGCTATAATAAGTATAATTCAAGGAAGAATCAGCTGCCAAAGTGTAAAATGACTTGGTTACTCCCTGAGAGCTTCCTCCTCTCCTCTCTGTCCCTGTCCCCTGGAGGTTACCACCTGCTTTCTACTAGATCCTTCTGAATGACAAAGTAGGAGAAATTAATGATGAAATTTAGAGTAATTACTAACAGGTATCACAATATGCTGGGTTTTGGCTGTGCTCTGTAGTGAGTAGTGATACTTAGCCTGGAAGATTTGTTAGTAAAACATTGATCTTGAGCTTAACCTGGTATTAAGACTGTACTCAAGGTACTCTCACTCAGAGACAATTTTGATAAAGAAAACTTAATTGGCAAATTATAGCAGTAAAGGTGTTACATGATTTGTGTATTAAGTGGAAAGTGAGCATTAAAACATCATCCACTCAGAGCATCATTTATCTCAGTTTTATCATTTGAGACTTTAGTGTACAGGCAGAAGCCACACCTGGACTCTGTTATGCTGTCTAAACTATGCTTTCACTGGTATGAGGTGTTCATCATGGACAAAGGTTAGAAAATAAAAGCCACCACCAGAGGAACATCTTCTAGAATCACAGAAAATGTTTAAGGTCCCTTATACCAAACCAGTCACCAGGTTACTCAGAGCTCCATCCAACCTTGCCCTAAAGACTTCCAGTGATGAGGCATTCACAGCATTACAACCTGTTCCACTGCCTCACAGCCCTGTCTTGCTATAGGAAACAGTTCAATCATCTGCAGAATCTTGTCTGCATATGAGTAGGAATGTTAGATAAAGGAATACGTCTATTAAATTCTGCTTTACAATGCACTTCCAGTAGCTAACAGTATTCATGGAGAGAATTTGCTGACTCGACAGAATCTGAAATTAATTATTAAAAACTTTGAACAGAAATGGGAATAAGATTTTTACTCGAAACCAGACAACACTGAATTTTAATGTTCAAACACATTTTACAGTGACAATTTCAGAAGTTTCTTTTTTAAATTGAGGAAAATATGAATTCGTAACAGTATAATTATTGCTTCCTTGTAAGATATATAAATTACAACATGAGTCAGTAAATAGAACTTAAAAGTTCCAACTGACGATCTTCCTATAATTTCATAGAATTTTCAGCTCAACAAAAAGTCCCCTCCTGGGAGGTTTTACCATCATACCCTTAGAGAGTCATACAATAACCTTCCTCAGAAAGAAATCCCACTTCTGCTAGGCTAATTCCCCTACAAAAGCTGGGTGAGCTGGAGAAACCTGGGTGCCCATGGCATTGTTGAGACAAGTTTTAAGTATCTTCCAGCACAGAGACTTCACAGCCCCTTTGGGAACCTTGTTCCAGTATTCAGCCCCTTTATTATGCTGCAATTCTTACCACTTTTGTCACCAAGGGCTTCTTAGAAGAACCTGATTCTGTCCCCTTCTCTCCCATTAGCCAGCTGAAGTCAAGATCTACCCCCATTTGCCTTCTCTTCCTCAGGCCAAACAAATCCACTCCTTTCAGCCTCCTTTTGTACATCATAAGATTAATGGCTTCTGTTCTGCATGCTAAATTTGGTCTCTATTACTTCTGAAGCGCAAGAGCTTTGGCTTCTGTTTCCCATTTAATTACAAAATGGATCATTTTTAGGTTTTGTTTCCAGCTCATAAACAATTCCTCCAAAGCAAAGGAACTGCCAAAACAATTTTTAGCAAGTATGGTTAGACAAAACCATCTTTGGGTGAGGTTTTCTTTAAGAAAAAGGAACATATTGGATTCTTCCTCAAATGAAAGTCCCAAGTTTTTCCTTCTTCAGGAACTAAATCACACACTTCAAGTATAAAAGCAATATGCATAGTTGTTCCCTATGTTTACATATTGTCCACAGGAACCAACCTTTCACTGACAAGTGTAAAAATATAAAGTAACCAGGAATGCACCTTACAACAGCTAGATAGCACTTGGTTGCTTTTAGAACCTCCCATGGTGACCAGGTAAGCTATCAGTTCCAGGTTATAGACACCAGCACTGCTGGGTGCTTAATGCTGTTAGCATCTTAACTACTGAGGTGCTCACCCAACAGAGTAATGACTTTTCATCACCTTCTCACAAGAATGCAAATCTCTATTGAGAAACTCAGATATTTACACCACAAAACTATTACCACTGACATTTTTAGCTCTGTGGAAGAGCACTGCATATAGATGGAACAGGAACCACCTCACACAATCTTTTACTCAAGAGTATTACACACAAGGAGCCCAGAGAAAGAGAAAGCAAAGTTAGCATCACTTACAGCTTCTTTGAAAAAAAAGAATGTTTAATAATACCCAAGGAAACTGAAATAATTACAAATCAAACCTATCAAAGACCTCCTGCTCCATAAGGTAGGAGAAGGGTTGGACAGTGAGAAATTTGAAATGGGTTATGGCCTACAGGAAGCATCAGTTCTCACCCTTCTTCCCGCACAACTTTCAGCATGTCTTGCAAAACACCTTGAAAATAATTTTTAAAAAGCATGAAGAAGCATTACTAATCCCAGACAGACAGCAACTAAGCCACTACAGCAAATTCTATACTCGGATAAAACTGCCATTGCAGATCAGAGCATGCTTCTATCTATATTGTGTTCAAATATCATAGAATCATTTGGGTTGGAAGGGACCTTAAAGATGATCTAGCTCCAACCCCCTGCCATAGGGCACCTCCTACTAGATCAGGCTGCCCCTTCTCCAGCCTGGCCTTACCTTGGTATCAAGCTGATAAAAACAGTGGCATTTGGGCTATTTCTATGCTACTGATGAAACATGAAGAGATTTACTCTTAACAGCATTGAGCTACATTCACAATGAAAACCATTTGCTGCCCATCCCCCTGCAATGAATAAACACTTCTAATCTGCCTAAAGAATGAATGGTGATTATTTCCTCCCTCCAAAAGCACTCTACTACAGCCAGCTCTCAGCACAACTCACAACAGTAAACACGAGCTGCTCACTCTGAGGTCTATAGTGACAAATGTTTACTGTTTGTCCTGATCCAGCTGCTTTCACAGCTGCTTTCCTTGCTTGAAGTGCTGAGATGGAAATCCAGGGGTCATGATTCCTCCCCCCAGCCTCATCTCATTTGCCTCCATCCTCCTGTCAGGGCCCTGAGTGCATTTCCATCACTCTATGGGTTTAGCTGCCAGAAGAGCTCCCTAAGGACAAAATGCCATCCAGCTCTGCTTATCTCTTTGTTGCAAACATCTTATAATTCATAATGCTCTGTGTTGTCCTAAAAGGATCTTCATAGCTAGTGACCTGTCTATGCATGAAGATCCTAAAGGAGGTCTCCATGCAAATACCCAACCACCAGTTGCTTTGGCTGCACTATTTGTTTCACAGCAGCTACAAGCTCAGCTCTCTACTCAGGATCAGAGACCACAGCAGTTATCCCATGGACATAATACATGCTGAAGCTGAAATTATAATTTTCTCAAAAGCTTTGCAATGGTTTCAGTCAAGTTTTCAGGTTAAGTTTTCAGTTCACCATGATCTACACTACCTTTGTACTCCAGAAAGATCGATGCAGCAGAATTAGAACTGGGATCTCCTGGAAAACCTGGGTGGAATGACCAAGGGTTCAGTGGCCCAGACAAAACAAACCCTCTTGCCAAGCACCTTCAGCACAAACAAATAAATAATGGCTCCACATCACATGCACTCGATGTGGATTAGACTATTGTGGGGCTTCATACTTTTTCTTCAACAACAGGTTTGGAGTCATCTATTGCAGACCCAGTTTCTACACACTGGTCTTGAACAAGTGCCAGCAGCCTAGGTTTGTGCCAAAGGGCACAGCCTCACATCAGGACCTGAGTAAAGGAGAGTGATGGTGCCGACGCTGACCAGGGGCAGCCAACTGCCCAGGGAAAGCTGAACAAGACCACAATGAAGATGCACACCAAGTCAGCAACCAGAGCAGTGAGGCTGCATGGCAGGACAATGACATAGATGCACCCTAGCTAGGGGAAAGCTAACACCAAGAGCCTGAGATTCAAGAGTAACCTCAAGAGTTCGTACGTCTCTTTCTACAGTCTGACTCAAGATTCCATGGCTGCACCATATCCAAGTTGACCTTGAGCACCAGCAGCCAAATGAACAGGCAGATGAGGTATTAGAAACCCAGACAGCTCCTCTCCTACAGATGGTGCAGGTACCAGTGACAGCAACTGAGGTCAGTAAAAATCTAACACTCTTATTTCCCCCACTCACAAGACTTGGAACATCAGCTTTAAAAAACCATCTGCATCCATTTTTCCAACTGTGCTTTTTCAGCAAAGCCCAGACAATAAAGCTGCCTGCAGTTCAGGAAGGGCAGAAGGAAGGGGAAACAAATTCCCATCTCAGACCTGACTAGAAGATTTCTTTTTATTCTGCAAGCATACACTCCATATCATCCCTGTACAGAAAGTGCATTAGAATTAACTCTGAAAATAAAAATTGCAGTCTTGCTTTTAAAGAAGTCCTGCTAGTAGACTCCACAAGGTTTCAAAGACTTCAAAAAAAAAAAAAAATCACAGCATGAAGGCCAAATATGGAAGCACCAATAAGAATGAGGTAATACCAGAGCAAACTACATTTACCAGAAACAACTGAGGGGTTTGTGTCCCTGCCTTTTGACAATGAAGCTTCGGCTCTTAGAGCTCTGAAGGGTAATACTTCTGCTACATATATATAGTATATATATACACACTATATAACCCTGCCCTGCAACAGATGATGTAGAAGGACAAGTGTAAAAGCAGCATGGATGGGGACAACCAATAAACATGCATCATTAGGCTTCTAAGTAAGAGTTGGCTCCAAGTTCATTTTTACTGCTATTAATTGCTGTATAATTGTTCTGTCGGGTTTCATTTTGGAGGCAGATCAGCACTGGTAGCATCAAATAAAAAACAAAGCAACTTCTGTCTACATGTATGTGTATGAAAGATGTTGCTCCTCTTTCACACTCAAATTCCTTTGGGCTGTAATACCAGACAGACACCCATCTTATTTCCTACTACTTGAAAAATTCAATTATTCCTTCTTAATTGCTTCACAGAGAGAAAAAGTCCACTCTTGTCACCCATTAAAGAAACAAAGAATCTCCCCAACAGCAAATAAAATCACAAAATCCATCAGCCTCTACTTTGCTACTGCATTGTCTAGTGCACCAAAAAATGAGGAAAGCAAATTTCAGAACAGTTTCTTGAAGTCTACTGTTTCTACAATGAGGTGTTTGAATGGAGCATTGGGGATAATAGATTGAGAAGAACCTTGTTGAGGCAAAGAATTAAGGTTCTTCATCGTAACGTTTCATCATTATGATTTCAACCTTGGTTTGTTTTCCTAACTTGAACCCTTAAAGCTGGTGCTTCTCTCCCCTTGCAAAGGAGGCATCTAGCAGAGAATGAAGGTGATTTGAGCAGAGAGGAAAGCAAAGCCCTGGTTATAGGTCAGGCACTTGCATTTCTATTCCCCTGACAACAAGCACAAGGGAATTTTATTGCGTTTCCCCCCAACCCTCCCCACTCACAGACCAAAATTAGAGTCTTCTAGAATACAGCCAGTCTCACTTCAGAGGGGATGACTCTTTTGAAAAGGCAAAGAGAAACAGATTTCTAATACATGAGAACAAAAAAACCCCAAAACAGTGCTACTGCTTAAAGGAGCAGGCTGCTGGTCTTTAAAAAAAAAAAGAAAACCACAGTTTAAACTTCCCAAGCAAAATTTTTTTCAGTGTATGGCGTATTAAGGAAGAAATTGCTCTTCTCAGTACTAACATTTAGCCTTCACTAGTGAAAGCTGAGAAGCAAAGGTAATTCAGAACCATATCAGTTGCATTTCCTGGATATAAACCCTATTGTTGAAGATGTGCTGATCCCAGCTAATACACACTCTATTTCCATAACAAGTTCCCAACCAAAACCACCTTAAGGAAAGCATTAAAAAAAAAAAAAACAAAAACCACACTTTGGCTGGTTAACAGCTAAAAAAATACACCAAAAAACCCCTAAAGGAATGCAAAATATTACTAGCTGCAAAAATACAAACCAAGGAGATCTACACTCAGTATCATGTAAAAAAGTGAGGTATCAACACATTTTCCCCCCAAATTATATAAAATGCAGATTTGCAACGCACTAATTCTCTAAACCCAAAGGAATGTGTGTGTTCTGGGAAGAAATTCCCCATTCAGAGGCACACAAAGCAAAGGGCACAGAAGAGATGGTTTGTTAAAGCCAAGGCGCATCTCTTCTAGGAAATGCTTTCTGAATTCATAAAGGATATTCTCATAACAAATGTCACATCTCCCTCCCCTCCCTTTTCCTCCTGACAACACTGCCAATTCTTTCCCGACCTGCAGCGGGTTCTAAAGGCACTGGATCTCAACGATTCACACACACAAAAAAAAGGAAAAAAAAGAGAGGCTTTGAAGCACAACATGCAAACATTTACCCTTATTCTACAGAAAACTGCATTCCCATAACTTGCCTTTTCCCTCCCCCCCCTTCCCCAGTACCTTTCTGGGGTAGTGACTTCACATCCTTTGACATCAGCAGGGCTTCAAAAGCGGGGGGATGGGAGAGTTAGGGCAGAAAGCAGCAAAACCTGCTTTTAACTATGCACGCAACGCCTCTGCCAGTCCTCCAACCGTCCCCAAAACGGAGAAAAGGTTCCCACCTGCCCCACTTCTGCAGCGGGGAGAGCAAAACGGGGGGGGGAAGGAGAGGGTTACAAAGGATTTGCTGCTCCCCTGTAGCCCAGCTCCACCACAAAAGCCATTTATTAGGGCGGCCGGAGGGTCGGGATCCCCCGGAGCACAATGAACTCACCTCGGATGTGCAAAAGGGCCACGGGCTGGAAGGGCCCGTTGGAATTGGCTGCGTCAACCACCATCCTGCCGCCCGCCCGGTTACATGTCAACATCGAGGCTCCAACAGCCAAACCCAACGTATTCCTTACGGCCACAACCCGGCCTCCATTTTAGTTTAAGAAAAAAAAAAAAGGCAGAAAGTGAAGAGGTTTGTGTGCAGCTGGAGAGAACTGGCTCTGCCCACTGATGTCAGCGGGCGGCACCCTCGCCATTGGCCCCGCTCCGCGCTCACAACGGACCGGCCCCATCCTCCGCCCGCTGCGGGGCTGCTGCGGGCACCGCACACACCACCTCTCCTCCTCTTCTGGGTTTTCCTTTTTGCTTTTATTTTCTTCTTTTGTTCTTATTTTAGTTTTCTGGTTTTGCTTTTTTGTTTGTTTTTTTTGTGGGGATTTTTTTTTGTTTTTTTCTTTTTTTTTAATTTTTTTGGGGTATTTTTCCGGAGGGGTTTTGAATTTTTCTGAAGGTTGTTTATTTTTTGGGGTTCTTTTTGTTTTTGTTTTTACTCTTGAGGGTTTTCTGGGTTTTTGGTTTATTTTTGGGTTTTTTTGGGAGTGTTTGGTTTTCTGAAATTTTGGGGGGATTTGTTTTCTTCTCTTGGAGCTTTATTTTGTTTTTTTTTGTTTTTTT